>LPNX010506554.1:28949-132811 GCA_001517045.1 Pseudotsuga menziesii | reverse complement strand
GGAAGAACACAACAGTGCTCCAAGGGACAAAGGGATGCAGACTCAAGCATAAAGTTCTGGCAACAATGGACTATAATTTCAATGCTCTCAATTTTCTCTTCTGCTTTCAATGTACCAAGGGGTTCCTTATATAGCTTTTCAAAGGGATATTAAAAGGTCGAATCCGTGCGATCTCAAGGCATATGGAAGGCCAGGAGTCATACGAGTCGGATCCAAGTCAAGGAAAACTCCAAAATGTTTTGGACTATGCACACATCCCGATGTACGCGACTATCGAGGGAATATCCGCGTATGTACACGGTTATCGGGGAAAAAGCCGCGTATATCAATATTCTAATGTTTTTAGGGATGATCAAGGTAACATCAAAATATATAAAGTGGTCCAAAGGGGCTAATGAGTCTGCAGCGGGACAAGGGAAGGCCATACAATGTGTGATTCACCTAGTGTGGTGAAATCCGCTATAACATTCTCCTCTATCACTCATGCGCCCCAATGAGTGAGTGTGTGTATGATAAATAGAGAGACTCACTCTCTATTTGTATTCTTCCATTCACTTGGAACCCACTCCAACATGTCGGCCTCACTTAACAATTACTTACTAGAGCCGACATCTCTAGGAGTGTCTAATAACCCTAGTGCCCCACAACTTGTGGGGACTTTGCCTCCTCCGACCAACAAGGAGGTTTATCCTTAACACAATGGTGGGGACTATTGCCTCGACTTATAATGACTTACCTAGGGTCAACTTCACTAGGATAGCCTAATAACCCTAGGGCCCTACAAATGTGGGGACTTTAACCCTTGACCAATAGGAGGGTTACCCATAATGAATTGACATGACTTTCTCATTATAGAAACTTCCCGATTGGAACATCGGGGCATGACATGACTCAATTACATTATAGACACATCCCGAAATAAACATCGGGGTACAATACATAAGATATATGGATGAATACATTTCAAAGTTACAAATACATCAACAAGAATAATATCTCATGTAAGGTTTCATAAGAGATGATGATGGATAGCCTTTGAAAACTATCATAGAGATGAAGGAGAATGGACAAAAAATGATCTCTATTTGAGAGGAAGATGAAGTGCTTACAACATGCAAAGAGGAAGGAAGCACAGAAGAAGAAATGGAATTTTTGGAAAAGTGGCTAGAAATAGATACAGAAGATAAAATCCATAAAAAGTTTTCAGACTCAGCTGTAGAGAAGAAGTAGATTAAAATTCTATATAGTAGTGGCATAGAGGAGGAAATAATGCAATAGTCAATGGATGGAAATACAATATTTCAGTAGGAAAACAATAGTATTTATGTTCTAGGACAACAAAAGAGAATACATTCAAGTTGACTTGCATATTTTAATCATAATGGTCTACTTTTTTCTCACATGAACCCCATCATATTTTGCATTTGCATCCCTTTTCCCCCCAAGGAATTCACCAAGTCTTTTCCAATAATATTTTATGGACATTCCAATTGGAAAGCAAAGAAATTGGTATAAAGTGTCAATGGGAAGAATACAATGCTTCACTTTCCAACAACCAAATTTACACCCTTAGGGCTGCTGTTAAACAAGGTATAAAGAGGCAATGAAAAGAATACAATGCTTCACTTCCAAACATCTAAATTTCCTAGTAATTCAAGGAAAAAGGATACCAATCAAAGATGATAAGTTTCCTCCCTTTTAGGGAAACTTGTCATGAAATAACCAGATCTCAAAAAATCTTTACAGGAGTAATAGAAGTAGTACAATAGAAGCATGCCAGTATAAAAAATCATCGCTTGTATTGTTTACTTAAATATAAAATCACTTGACACCTTTATTTTTAAATATGTCAAATCAACAAGATGCATATGGGTATATGGATATACTGAGTTATGGTTATTATTTAGAGAGACCGATGGGTTAGAGAATCCAAAGTGATAGTAATTAAAATGTTCATTCAATGACCCATGATCCAATAATAGTTTCGTTCATACGAGATATGACTATTAATTTTAAATGTAAACAACCAAAATCTTAAGTAGGTTTTCTAAGATAAATGAGAACATGTTTCAACCAACCTGATCAATAGCCATACAATGAGTGGTGAAATGAATCCTTTGAAGTGTATCCTATTACCCCCCATTTTGCATGGGTGTCCACTTGTGATTTTGATCACAATCTTCAGTTGGGGTGACCTTTGATGATTACTAGTGTTATTCCTCATAGGTGATGATGCACCATGTTGATTGAAGGTGGATGTTAATGGAGTGTGTGGAATTGTGGATAGTTTGAATTTGAACTAGGGCACTATTTGTATTATCAGTGACAATATTCATCAAATCCAAGAAAAATTCCAAGTAACACCTGAAGAATTGAGCCGCTCCACAGTATCTCAGCTCCTAGGAAAGTATCGAGATTTCTGGGCAGTGCTGGGTTAAGTTTAGACCTCATACCAACAATGAAACTGTATCAAACCTAGGTCTGGATGTATTCTAGGCATGAAAGAAGCTTTAAAATTCAGTTTTGGGCACTACATCAGTAGTAAACAACTATGTTTTTAACTCCCAGTCAATAGAGAGTAGCCTTATGGCAGTTATGGGCACAATAAAGTAGTACAGGGGCATATTATAGGCTTATTGGTTCAAACTCAAATCTTTTTTTACTCCTTCCAACCGTAGTAAGAAACCCTCTTCTAATTTTGGGCAAGTATGGACATTGGAAGCAACAATAAGAGGCATTTTTGTCCAATTATAAGATGACCTATGCACTCTTATAGAAGAAAATAGCCATTAAATAGGAACCTGGACACTATTATAAACCAACAAGGTTAAATGAGAATATTTATTTGACCAACATTAAGCATTTAGGGACCTTCCAATTGTGGCACAACAATATTCCAGTGGTCATGCAAGACACTATTAGAGTACCTAGGTACTTAATTGACCACTATAACTAGTTAGCATAAAGGTCCATCTTTCATTAGGACTGCAATTATATTAGGCATATGATGCCTGTGGGTGACCAAGTTTTTATTTCACCATTTCCATTTATCTTGGAAAATGGTTTAATTGTTAAGGGGATCTCTATTGGGGCCAAAATGACAAAGAAGGAACCACTAGATAAATCCATCCTTCTATTTCCATAAGCATACTCTTAGGATATAAGGAAAGGTAACGAGGATGCAAGAAAAGCATAGGGATCATTAGCTCAAGCACAAAAAAAGTGAAAGAAAGTGGTTGTTAGAGATGCCATTAAGTCTACTACAAATCTGAATCTAGGAGCTATAATTTATGTATGTTGTCATTGACAATTGAGTGTTAGTTCCCCAAACAACTTAATTGTTACAAGACCTATTGAAGAAAAATCCTAATGATGTTGTCATCATTACAAAAGAGATTAAAGAATTCCTTGTCTATTAGCCAATGTTTCTGTAGGTGGCATAATTACTAAGAATTTGAGTATATATCATCCATTGAGAGTGAATCCACCAAGTATTCCAAACAAGAGTCCCAAAAAATATTAGGTATTACACCATCGTCATACAACAATGAGATTCACTTCTATTGTTGCAACCTAGAGAGATTCTACGCAAGAGGAACCCACAATTCTAGCACTCCTTAACCTACCTACCAAGAAATATGAAGTTGTGTCCAAAATGGAGATGGCTATTAGCACTCTCCAAATTATTGATGTTATTGATGATGAGTGACCTTTTGGGTTGAACTAATTCCTCCCTCACTAAACTAAAAATCCAGCTGGACACAAGTATAAGGAATACGAAGGAGGCCAACTCTCTAAAGGACCTTTAGGTTCTCCTCTCCAACAACTAGCCTAAACTGATCTCACCTCTAGTATCCCTCAATAGCAAGGTATTCTCAATACTTGTGGGGGGGAGTCGGGGGGTGATCCAAAGAGGCTAGCAGGTGCATGAAAGGAAACCTTAGTGGACTCATTCAAGAACCCAAAACATGAAAAAGATGATGTGGAAATGCATGTTATGAGGGATGGTTTTAAGGTTGAGCACTCCACTTAGAGGAGCCCTACTTATCATCTTGTATTACTTTTGAGATAGCATCCCAATGTTTGAAGACCTTATTAATGGATTGTCCACCTAGATGTTATTTGTAGAGGCAGTGCTTGGCATTAGGATGGGGTTCCCTTTCCATTTGGTAAATTATTAATGTAGTTATCCTTTTGGAATTGTTTTATGCACATTTTGAGGAAGTCATTTTCTCATGGAAGGGGTCTTAGGGGTTAAACCCTAGACCTATGTTTCGTCCTTACTTGTTTTTCCAAACCCTTTAATACATTGAGCCCTTTGTTGGTTTCTTATACCACACTTTGAGGATACTTTGGAGTTGTTTGGTGCACATCTTGAGTGAGGCCGTCACTTTTGGATTCCACACAAGTGACTTTTGGCTTGATGTTTGAGAAGTTTCACCTTGAAGATAATCGAGCTCATTATTAGAGGGAACTTGTTGTGCACTTTATGGGACAACCCCTTGTTGTAGGGCCGTCATTGTGGATCCTTTCTATAAGAGCATCCCCTTTTTCTTGGAGTTTGTATTCTACTTTGGTGAAGCCTTTGGAGGCCATGGATGAATATTGATTTGGAAAGTATACATTTTTAGCTATCTTGTGCATAATTTTATGGTATCTAGGGAGAAATCCCTAGGTCTAGGTTCCTCTATTTTCCCTGTGATCTATTTCATTGGAGCGCTCCAACTTGAAGTTGAGGGTTTGCTTCCATGTGGACTCATCCTTGTTAGAGAAGTCTCCTTAAGGAGCCTTTGGAGGATAGTGTTGGACCATTACTTACCTTTTTACTCACTTGGTGGAGGAATTCACCGAATCTCTTCCAATAATATTCTATGAACATTCCAATTGAAAATCAAAGAAATTGGCCATTGTTTGCTAAAAACGAAGTAGATAACTTATACCTATAGTAGCAGATGTAATAGCTCCAAGTTCAATAGCACAAGAAGCTAGTGGAATGTAATAGTTTATGTTGTGACAATCATACTCTTTTAGATGAGATCAAAGAGGTAAGCCATCATTTTACATAGATGTGGTTAGTGGCCTAAAATAAAGGACAAATTATAGAATATATGCCCAATGATGATTAATCCTCTACCTTTTTAAGGGAGTTCCATACTTATGTATTGCAATTTAGGGAACACAAGAATTTGTAGAACAACTTAACTTGGAATGCTACTATGGCCATCCTAAAACAAGGGCATTGATGGAGCATGTCGATCCCTTAGTCAATTGGTTTGAGAACTACAAATTTGAACTATGAGTTGCAAGAGACCATAATAAGATTGTTAGACAATGTAAATACTAGGGAACAACCTACGTATGGATTGTAGGGTTTACGTGTAACAATTACAACAAGAAGAATAAATTGTCATTATCCTGAACCAATATATTGAAATCCATGCAAAAATTTGGAAGGTATATTTATGGTTGGATACTCTATTACAAGCCCCTCGTGAGGGGAAAGTACAAATTTGACATTTCATTTCATTGTGACAAAGTGGTATCAAGCATTGGGAAGACTCAATGATGCGATTGACGTAGATTAGACCACAGTGCACCATACAAAAGAAAACATGCAAGTATTTGTAGCTGAAGAACGTCCCCCACTATCTAATATTTAGGGAATTTATAATCACAAAAAGTATGTATTAGCAATCCTATTAATTTAAATTTCTCAAAAAGTGATCTCTGTTTTAGTTACTATCAATTTAAATCTCTCTCAATTGTCAGTTCATCAAATTCAAACCTTAGCTAGCCTAACTTTCAACTCATCCAGTTCAAATGCTATGGTTGCACAAAGTAGTTGGAAATATAACAGTTGATTCTTGATTAAAAGGTCGTGCCAAATTGATATAGTTGATGCCCTTGCTCGTGCATGCATGTATTGGGAATTCTTTTCAGCAGTGCACTTTTATGCAAGGAAGGAAATGTTGTTTAAGGTTCTATATAACATGTAATCAATCATGGAATTCATGATTCTTTGATTGCCAAAATTATAAGTAATACATTTACCAGATAATAAGTAATACATTATGTTGGGGCGCCTACCCTAAGGATTATTAGTTTGGGCAACTTCACGGCTATTTGTAAGCAGAGTTATGGGTCAAAATAGTCATAGGGGTGTCGGGGTAAGTCAAAACCCCTTTTTGTAATAAACCCGTGGTTTAAATCCAGGGTTTAGGGTTTTTGGGTGCCCATGGTTTGAAGCCATGGTTTTGTAATAGTGCGATGTATAAATAGGTATTTTTGTAAATAAGAAAAAGTTAGGTTTTATGATGTAAGAAAGATTAAGGCGAAGCTAAGGTTGATTTCGTAAAGAAAGGTTAAGTCCCAGCTGTGTGCGTGGACGACCTCTGCAGCTGTGTGCGCAGAGGGTTTTGTAAAGAAGATTGAGGAAACACCTGCAGCTGTGTGCGCAGGGGCATGTTGCTGTGTGCGCGGCCTTTTAAGGACTGAAGGGATCTGCAGCTGAGTGCGCAGATCAAACTGTGGTTTTGTAGCAAGTTGAATAGAACACAGTTTGTGGACGTAGCCCCTACACTGGGGGTGAACCACGTTATATCCCGTGTTGTGGTTTCTTGTGCTGTTTCTGTTTTTGTTGTCTTTTATGCATTAATAATTGTATACATCTGATAAGTTAGACCGTTGCTAATATTTAGCTTCGCTGTGAATTCCCTGTGGTGGGTTGAGCAAGTCACGACTGTTTATTTATCTGCGAAGTTGTATGTGAATGAATGGTAAAACTTTATAATTATTGACTAATAAGGTTATTAAAAGGCTAAGGTACAGTAATCCCCCTCTCGGCTTGCAGAAACCTGATTCTGCGGCACCCCATAGCTGTTTCGGGTGAGAGTGCAACCAATTTGTTGGGCAATAGGGCAGACCCAGGTTTAATCCTTTAGTGTCGCACCAACAAAAGACCCACAGTGTTGGCCCTTTCGGCAATCGTGTTGTCCCTCGCAGAGTGTCCCAGGACGGGCCACTAGTGAGTCTTAGGGGCCTGTTGGGGCGCCTAACCTAAGGATTATTAGTTTGGGTAACTTCGCGGCTGTTTGTAAGTGGAGTTACGGGTCAAAATAGTCTTAGCGGTGTCGGGGTAAGTCAAAACCCCTTTTTGTAATAAACCCGTGGTTTAAATCCAGGGTTTAGGGTTTTTGGGTGCCCATGGTTTGAAGCCATGGTTTTGTAATAGCGGGATGTATAAATAGGTATTTTTGTAAATAAGAAAAAGTTAGGTTTTATGATGTAAGAAAGATTAAGGTGAAGCTAAGGTTGATTTCGTAAAGAAAGGTTAAGTCCCAGATGTGTGCATGGACGACCTCTGCAGCTGTGTGCGCAGAGGGTTTTGTAAAGAAGATTGAGGAAAGACCTGCAAGTGTGTGTGCAGGGGCCTGCTACTGTGTGCGCGGCCTTTTAAGGACTGAAGGGATCTGCAGCTGAGTGCGCAGATCAAACTGTGGTTTTGTAGCAAGTTGAATAGAACACAGTTTGTGGACGTAGCCCCTACACTGGGGGTGAACCACGTTATATCCGGTGTTGTGGTTTCTTGTGCTGTTTCTGTTTCTGTTGTCTTTTATGCATTAATAATTGTATACATCTGATAAGTTAGATCGCTGCTAATATTTAGCTTCACTATGAATTCCCTGTGGTGGGTTAAGCAAGCCACGACTGTTTATTTATCTGCGAAGCTGTATGTGAATGAATGGTAAAACTTTATAATTATTGACTAATAAGGTTATTAAAAGGCTAAGGTACAGTAATCCCCCTCTCGGCTTGCAGAAACCTGATTCTGCGGCACCCCATAGCTGTTTCGGGTGAGACTGCAACCTGTGCGCAGGTTGTTGCCGAAAGGGCCAACACTGTGGGTCTTTTGTTGGTGCGACACTAAAGGATTAAACCCGGGTCTGCCCTATTGCCCAACACATTAACTAATTACTTGTCAGAACTAGAAGTAAATGTGGCTAAAGACACTTAAATTTTGATGGCTATATCTATTTTTTGCTTCGTACTATGTATTGTTAGTGATAGGAACTCCATTGATAGCTAACCTCTTTCTTTTTTAAAATACTAATATTGAAATTTCCTCATACAGAAATTTACAAGCTTGTGATGGGAAGAAGCTGTAAGTCAACCTATTTGATGAAGAATTACAGGCCTTGGAAGCCAAACTTTGACACATGCCAAAGTTTCCAAAAAAATAAGTGCATGCAGGATCAATTGAGGGATCAACTACATTAGATTCAGGGGATATGAAAACCAAAGTATTATTCTAGTCTTTGGCATCCAACAAGTCAACAAAAATATATCAAGACACTTGAGGGGAGAAAATAACTGAAGATATGAAGACACTTAAATTTTGACGACAATCTCTATTTGTTCCTTAAGACTATGTATTATTAGTGATAGGAACTCCCTTGACAACCATGCATTTGCTTTTGTATGAGGAAATTTTAATAATAGTATTTTCAAAAACATAGAGGTTAGCTGTCTACCATGATTCTTTCCCTTTTCCTAGGTACCTCCACAGGAAAGTGAGATTACATATATAAGATCAATATATGCCCATATCCCATCTGGTCACCAAGTAGTTCCTACCTCATTTATGAATGAAGGCCAAGGGAATATAATTGTTCTTTCCTGCATTCCTTGACAAGCGTGATTGTGCAATGCAGTGTTTGTTGCATGATCTTCATAAACTAGTAGAATCAGTGAAATGGAATGGGACGGGTAGAAGACATAAGTCAATCTGTTTGATGAAGAATTACAGTTTGGGCAGCCAAACTCTGACACATGCCAAATTTCCCAAAATTAACTACCTACAGGGTCAATTGAGGGCTTGGCTGCATTTGCCATACCATTTTGGTTCACTAAGCGATGTGCATGTCACAAAAAGTGGAACTCTTTGTCTAATATTGATTGAACCTAACCTCAAAGTTTCACTAAGTTTCATGGTATTCTTTTATAACAATTTCCCCTGCAGTAATGACGGTGTCCCTAACCCTATAATCGAACGAACACATGTTATTGAGAAACCGAGTAATGAACGAGACTTGCATAGGATGGGGAGGTGGGGGACAAACTCAATTGTTATGGGAAAATTATAGCTTCTTCTAGGTCGAATGATGCAAAAAAACCTAAATTTGGTGTGCATCACAAGATTACGAAATGCATTTGGGGATCAGGGGATATGCCAATCAAAGACTTCTTCTAGTCTTTGGCATCCAAAAATTCAGCAAAAAGATCTGAAGACAATTGAGGGGAGAAAGGAATTGAGGATGATCAAGTCAGAAGAGAAATGAGAAGTTATGAATTCTAATTGATATATTGAAGTCTTATTTTACATTGTATCAAATGGATTAAAAAATTAAGACCTGAACTAAGGAACCTTTCTCCTCTTATTTTGATTATGGATTGCACAACAATTTGTGATTTGTCATTCTTTGTAATTATATTCTTCTTCAACTTATTAACATCATTGTGTGCACTTATGCTCACCATCTCCTCTCCAAGCCTTTTAGTCATTAATGTCCAATTTGAAAATTTGATTCCCCCTGAAAATATGATTCCCACTTTTTTATTGCTCAAACAACACATGCTCTCTCTACATTCAATCGAAGGCTTCACAATCTGGCATGATTGTAGTGAAAGTAGAATCATACCATCAATGCAATCCATTCTATATACATAAACCAACGAATATGGGTAGATGGAATTAATTCCAACGTGAAAAAAATCATGGGAGTCTGAAACCATAAGAGAAAACAAGTCAAAGGATCTCTTCTTTTTTGTGTTGCAACTCCCCAAATTTATGATAGATGGATGAATCTGGGTAGATGGAATTAATGCCAATGTGAAAAAAATTACAAGAGTCTGAAACCCTAAGAGAAAACACATCAAAGGGTCTATGTTGTTGTGTGCTGTAGCTCCCCAAATTTTTGATAGATGGTTGTGCTGCGACTCTGCCCCTCCAACTATTGGATAATACCCTCCAAGACAATTATCCCCTTCCCTTCCCTTCCCCTCTTCATCGGCTGAATCTGCTATTTCTTCACGGGCTCTGCTATTTCAATGAGACAATTCATGTTTTAGAGTATTAAAGAAGATAGTAGGAGAAGACAACAAATGACTTCTAACTTTCTAATCAAACTTCAATATATGGAATTTGGCTGGGCCCACGTGGATTCAAGATCGTCTTGACTTTTTATGCCTCATTTTCTTCTGCTATGCTCTGAGAAAGCCACCCTTTATATGCTTCAAGGTCACAAGATAATAAATTTTAAGACTAATTTAATTGCCATTGGCCTGGTTCCACTAGAAAATGTTTATAGACAAATGACGCCCTTTAAAAGTAGCATCCATGTACTTTCTGTGATTTTATAGCAAGTACATATGGCTATTGTTAGGTTTTTTCAACTATAATTTAAACTATATTGTCATGTTTGTGTTATGAAATTACCACATAATCATTTACTTACTTTTAAAATACAAACTATATTTCCATGTTTTTGCTATGAAATTACCACATAATTATTTACTTACTTTTACAGTATTTTAAGTAGTAACATACTAAATAATCATTTAATTTTACAGCTAGTCTTATGGCTTAACCTAACAATCACAAAGTTAATATTGTCACCTTTATTTGTATTTGTTATTTATGATATTAGTCATTTATCCTAAATGATGACTAAGGGATTTTGGATAAGATTGCCTACCCTAGTCACCATGTAAAGGTGTTAGAATCTAGGACAAATCTCTCCATGAGGTGGCATTCTTCTTTGTACTATATAATGGCACTATTAGTGTGAATATATTTGATTAAGGTTTTTTTCCTTTTCCATCATATTTTTCCCATACATGTTTCTTCATTACATTATTTTAAATAATAATTACAAAATATTGATGTAGATATATAATTATTTAAAAATAAAAATCTATTTAATAAAATAATCACAAAGAGAAAAAAATCATGGTATATTTTGGTTTAACTGTGAAACTTTATAATATTATAAATAAACATTTTAAAAGTTTAATGTGTATGATACTACACCATAAATTTACATCATATTTAAAAATAATAAAATTTACATAATGATTAAAAATTATATTACTAAAAAAAAGTTAAGTGAAAGTAAATAAAACTATATCCCTGCCATTATACCATTATAATGGAGGGGATATAATGGTATTGATTCAATTTTTTCATTCTCGAATATATATCACTGCTCCTGGTTAATGTTAATTCAAAGAATTTTAAATTGGTATATTTGTTGTTGGTTAATGTTTGCAAATAGGGTAAGGTTATTTCATTTATAATGGTTTAAAAATTAGTGTTTTATTTTACATTGTGATAAACTAAAATTTTATAAAACATTTTATTTTTATAAATGAATTTTATTTCATAAAAATTATATATATTAGGTTAAAAATAAATTTTATATACAATTTTTAAATTTTATATAAAAATTAAATCTCCTAGCAGCGTGAGTGTGTTTTGTTGGCACCTTAAAAAAGCTCGGGATGGAGTGTATTAAAACTTGGTTCAAGTACCAACATCCTGTCATAAAATCACACTTGGAAATCATAGAGAACCAATTTGAAAGGTCATAGTTCAGTAAATAAAAAATTCCTTTCATTGTTCTATGGGAAATTCAATAGTGAAACATGGCATTGACCTATGGCTAGCTGACTCGGGTGAATGGTAAATTTGTTAGTGAAAGGGTGGCCTATGCAAATCCTTAATTGACCATTGAACTTGGAAAACGATTGGTAAATTTGCTAGTGAAAGGGTGGCCTATTGGGTGGTAAATCCTCCAACATAAAGGTGAGCTATAATAAAAGATTATCCTCTAAAACCCCGTCCTTATAATATGGCAATTTATTCTTTAGAAAGGTGGCTTGTCGATGGAAGATTATCCTCTAAAAACTTGGCATATCGGGTGGTAAATGATCCTTTATAAAGGTAGTCTTGTACCTGGTAAACACAATTATTCAATATTAATAAATATTATTATCAAAGAATAACAAAATAAATTATCATATTTTTATAAAAATAGAACCTACAACCAAAAAATAATATATAAATTAATAAATACTATAAAGAAAATATTAATAATCATTATAAAAAAATATTAATCACATTAAATATTATAATTTTGTTATAAATAAAAAGTAGTTACATCCACTCATACCTAATATAATTATAATGATATTATATGTTATAGGTATGATTATAATGATATTATATTTATAACATAGACAAAATTACTAAGATTAAAAACAATTATAATTAATAAAATTTATTTTTGAATAATTTTTTATACAAATCATAAACATTATATTTTATGAGAATTTAACTAAATTAATTATATTATAAAAACATATAAATTGGTTTAATAAGAAAATAAGTATTTTTTTTGTAAGCAAATGCACTTATGGAGTTTTGAACTCATGACCTTATTATGCAAGGAATGCTTTAACAATACACCCATCCACGATCTATGCTACACCTGGTGGACAAGTAATTTAAATTAAAAGTACATATATATTTATTATTTTAAATTTTAATTTTCGAATAATAAGTTAATCATATCATTAGCCTATGTTAATTTTATTAACAACATAAAAAAATTAAGTTATAATAAAAAATTTAAAAAATACATGTTATCTTAAATTTTAATTTTCAAACACTAAATTAATTATATCATAAAAATACATAAATTATATAAAGAAACAAAAGAACATAAGTATAATAAAAAATTAAGAATATATATATATCTTTTTGTTTTAAATTTCAATTTTAAATGTGTGGTTGGAGAAAATTTCAATAATTTGATTGTTTTTTCATTGTGTATATTTTATTACTAAAAATTATATGATTGACTTTTCATTGTGTCTATATTTTATTATTAAAACAATGTGATTGTCTTTTCATTGTGTTTATATTTTATTATTAAAAGTGATCTGCAAGTTCAAGGACATGAATGCATTCAAGTACTACACATTTTTTGGAAATTAAAATTAGCTTTTAGTCACTTCAATATAATATTTTTTATTATTTTTGTTTCTAGTATGTAACTCAATCATGGATATCTAAATTGTACATTTAATGTAGTGGAAATGTGAGTTGTCAAGTATACATTCCCCATAAAATTCCTAGTTCATAATATTTTAGTATATTCCTTATGAGTCCCATTTTTTACCTCAAAATTCCCCTAATAGACGATCTTCAACCTTCATACTGATAAACTTGACTGCAGATCTGGATATGAAAGCCTAGCAGAAACTAGGTCAAAACTGAATGTTGGAGTTTTGGAAAACTGTCTCCATAGATAAATGCACCCTTTAGAGGTGAGCTGAGAAGAGGTAGAGTCGAGCTAAAACTATGGAGGGAGTAGGTCAAAAACTGAAAGCCTAATTTCTATTGCAGCTACAGAATTAGGTCAAAAATTTAAAATTCTCACAATTAAATTGTTCCTTCACCAAAATATGTGCCCACATTCCTGGGGGTATTTTTTTTCCAAACGTTGAGTGAAATCCTTGAAAGATGAAACCCTAGTTTCGACAGGTTTTCGACAAAGTTTCGGTAATGGCTTCTTCTAACACTGCTTTGATACCATGTTAGATTTTCATAAGATTATAGCAGTATATATTAATTGCATTTATCAATAGTATCAATAGAAGATAGACACAGAACGACACAATAACACGAGTATTTTTATCTCGGGAAACCCAAATGGGAGAAAACCCAACAACCTTCGTCTAGAGATAATAATTCCAAGATCAATATATAATGAAGAAAAATAAAATATGGAAGTATATTCTAGAGATAGAAACCCCCAAAACAATATTCTCCTTTAGTAGGTGAAAAATTCCCTCTCCCAAAAAAATGCAAACTTCACTGTGTAGCTCTGTGTTATAATGAGGAGGGGCACCTCTCATTTATACTGATTTTCTACTAGGAAAATAACTGGGGCTGACTTCACTTGCGGGAGCAATATAAAATACCTTTTTATAATTTTATTTTATTTCTTTTATTGCTTGCTTTTCACCCCAAGGTATACATTGTTTTTTTTTTGGTTGTATGAAGAATTACGACAAGTTCAACTCATGTAGGAGGTACAATACAAGTACAATAATAATAGCTTTTGAAGTGCACAAATTCCAACAGATGGTTGGGGGTTAGTAAGAAGAAATAATATAATAATAAGGCATAGACCCATAAATATCATCATAAGAAAGTATAAATAGACATGAGTATCATTGTGTTAGTCATGTTGAAGATGATTATTGTACAAGCATGCCTTGAGGAGTGATTCCTTCCTTAACAAGTATTTGATGGTGTTACCCTACCTTAAGGGTCCTTTATATATTGACATTATTCTTATGGTGAATGTATTTTGGTTTCTTTTGAATTGTTCTATATCTTCATTGTGATTGTTTTTTGTTGGTTAAGAGTCACTACAAGTGGTATCACAACTCTTTCCTTGGCACAAGTGGATATTTTTTTCTTTTGGAAAAAAATTAGGGCAAAATTGGGCAACGATTTCAAATCAATTTCTAAAAGTTTTTGTGCAAATTTAGAAGAAACACGTTGCATATATAAATTCCTCTCACAAAAATAGACAATTTTAAAACAAATATATCATTTGGAGTTCCAAAAGTGAAGATATCGTTGGTTTAAAATCAATTATTTTTCAAAATTTTGGTGACGCCCACGAAAATTGCAGAGCAAATATCTTTTGACGAGGTGCCCATATTTTTGTTTTGATTGCATCAGTAGATGCATAATGACTATTCTATTCCCAAAAATGGGATATAGTAGATATACTAAGAAATATTGATCGAGTTATGCTCATTTTAATTTTTCCGTCTCAAAACCCTAGCTATAAATAAGGGAAAAATTGGTGACAACTTTCATATCAAATTCAAAACATTTTGTGTAGATTAAGAATAGAAAAGTTTCATATTGGAATTCATCTCCCAAAAATACATAGTTTAAAAAAAATCAACTCATTTGGAGCTCAAAAAGTTGAGATATTGTTGATTGAAAATCAACTATTTTTTTTTCCAGAATTTTGGTGACGACCGCTAAAATTGCAGAGCATATATATTTTGAGGGGGTTCCCAGATTTCTATTTTGATTGTGTAAGTAGATGCAGAATGGTTGTTCTAGTTCCAAATCCAGGTTATAATAGATATTCTGAGCACTATTGATTGAGTTATCCTCATTTAATTTTTTTTGTCTCAAAACCCTAGCTACAAGGAGGATAAGGAAGTGATTTTTGGAAAAACCTAGCTCTATTTACAAGTTTTTGAAAAAAAAATGGGAAGTTTTTATTTTACAGGAAATAATGGTGGTTCTATATTGAAGAATGTATAAAAAACTGCAAATCAAAATGGGAAAACTCATGGAGAGTTTTCATAAACACTTATTTCAAAGATGCTGCTAAGGTATTGTGGTGCTCACTCAAGTCTAGAAATATGGAAGCACTTTCTGATGAAGACTTTGAAGAAGTATTTTTAGAGAAGTGGTCTCATGCCAAGAGAGAATACCAAGTGGGACATAAGCGTTTATTTTCTATATTGAAAGTTCATGGATGTATTCAAAATGAGAATATTCTTGTTTCTATTAGCCATAGTTGCAAACACAATTTATCCATGTTAATTTGGCCAAAAAATTGCAACTCCTGCCAAGCATATTGGAAGCAGATGGGTTGATGGTGAAAAATTTCGTATGGATAAATATGTGTTGCATTCAGGATTTTATTCTTTAGATATGCATGGTGTGCATGTTGTTTTAGGAAATTTGTGGATGCAATCAGTGGGTACAATTAATTTTAATGTAGAAAAGAAGTTTGTTAAGATTTGGTACAAGAAGAATAAAATCACATTGCAAGATATGTCTCTTATACCAAAAAAAGAGACTAAGAATGCACAAGATGAAGTCTTTGCAGGGGAACCAATTACAACATATGACAAATCAGATGATGAATTTGTGGTGGAATTAGAAGAAGATACCATAGAATCCCATGAAGAAAAGTCTAAAGTAGGGAATATAAAAGAGGAAGAATCTAAGGAGCTCCATGATTCCAATGAATCACATGTTATGAAATCAAAGAAAGAGTTCCCCATCGTTCGGGTTGGGACATATTGCCACCCACACTACTTCGAGCAATAAAAATCATCAAGGAAAAGTTGGGAGCACAAGAAAACCTACAATGGACCATGAGGAAAACATAGAAGAAAGCAATATGGAGATACATGGAAGACTACAAGCAATACAAGGAGATACCAAAGAAATGCAACATAATCTTGGAACCACAAGAGCATGAATCAAGATCAAGGAAGCCATGCCACTGTTAGACCATGTATTCACATTCCACTTAGATGGATGGATGCACATGCTTGGTATCATTTGGCTAAGTTTCTTAGTCAATGTTATTATGTGTATTCCTCTCATGTTTTGAGGACAAAACATTTTTAAAGGGGGTGTAATGTTATATATCTAGGGGAGGATAAAATGGGGTACCCAAGGAGGTATCCAAGGGGAATAAATGATGTAATGGGTACCTAAATGGGAATAGTATACCTTATGTACCCCATATTATCCTCCACTAGATATATAACATTTATGGCCATTGTGCCAAGTTGGCCATTAGATTTCACCCACTTGAGGGAAATTTTGGTCATGAACAAGTGGCCATGTGAAGGGAAATCAATCCATTGAGTTGTCTATTCTAAGAAGGATGTGATATCCATGTAATGGTTGGTAAGAAAGTAGGTAATATGCAACCCAATGTTCCATTATATCAAGAAAAAAGGTCAATTTAGAAGAGAACACAACTCGAAAATTGCACATGCATCAGCATGGATCCATTGACATGGTAGCAATCTCTGTTTGGTTGCGTTATACAATATTATTTGGTGTATTTTTGTACTCTTTTCCAAATGATCCGACCACACCTAGGTGCATTATGGGGACAACAGTTCCATTGTATGAATCGAGTACTATCATGGCAGAAGCATATTAAATATATAAGCAACGCAGGAAATACACTACATATGTAAACATAAACACACAAACAATATGCAAGAATTCGATCCAATCTCTATTATTTCATTACAATTGTATTACTCGTCCATTACTGCTTGTATATTACAATAATGTACATGCTTAAATAAAGTGCTGAGAACGATTGGGTTGTCTATCATTTACTTTCAATTACAAGAGAAGTTGGAGCAGTTCAAAAGTTCAACTATTACAAACGACCGGAAGATAGAGAGATAATATGTCGTAATTTGTTGGTATCTAGTGTCGATGATGCATGTCAAGTTGTTGAACTTATCAAAGTCAATGTTGAACCTGTCGAGGTGCAGACTTGTCTAAGTTGATGATGAACTTGTCGAGGTGTGGAATTGTTGAGGTCGATGTTGAACCTGTCGAATTTGATAAACAATGCCAACTGCTGGGTGGATCATACCTCCTTCCTTAAGAAACAATGGTCCCCATTGTTTGCTTGTACATATGAAGACTTTTGTTGTTAGTTCAGTAGAAAAGTACCATTTTCCTTGTGTCGGGATCTGTCTATCTTTAGCCACCTGAAACAAGGGAATTGCATTTGTCCTTGTATGGCATACTCTTCATCCCACAATGGTGTTGCAAGGAAGAGGCTCCTAAACATCAAGATGGATTTCTTCGGGTTTTGATTTTTGCAATTCGTTCTATTCCAACAGTGGTTCATGGTATGGTCGAAGTAGATGCACATTAAATAATGGATGCAGAACCATGAATGAAGGAATATAGAGTTGGAAAGTGTTTTCTCCAATATTATTAAGGATATCGTACATACCATATCGCAAAGGTTTCATCTTCCTGTATGGACCAGTGAAGAGTTCCTTCTTAAGATGCAACTAGACCTGATCCCCAATTTGAAATGAATGAGGAATACGATGCTTATCGTGTCAGGTCTTAGTTTTCACATTAGTTTGTTCCAAAATTTCCCGTGCTTGTTTTGGATGTTATAGATTTGATCTTGAAGCTTCAATGACTTTTCAAATTCTCGTCGATCAGATTCGATGTTGTTGGATTATGTTGATGAACTAATCAATTTAATGGGTGCTGAGGGTTGAAATCCATAAAAATATCAAATGGACTCTTACCTATAGAGTTGTACTCAACACGATTGTAGTTGTGTTGTATGTATGGCAGAATTTCATCCCATGTCCGATGATGCTTGTGGTTGTACATGTGGATAATTTGTACTACCAAGAAATTCACAACTTCCTTTGTTCCGTCTTTCTGGGGATTGAAATATGTTGATAAGGAGAGTCTTGTATCGAGCTGTTTCGAGAGACTCTTCGAAAACATGCTGGTAAATCTAGCATGTCCGTAAAAAATTATGGTCGTCGTTAATCCATAATGTTTCCAGACATGTTCGAAGAAGAGATAAGCAATATGCTACGCTGTCGTAGTTTTCTTGCATGTAATGAGAATGGCCATCTTGGAAAATCTATTGACTACTTCTAAGATTGCATCATGTTGATGTTTGATAGTAGGATATCCCATCAAGTAGTCCATAGAAATATATTCCCATGATCAACTAGGAAATGATAAATGTGTGTACAATCCTTGTCGTTGTTTTGACGGTTTAGCAATGACACAAACCATGCATGATCAAATGTACATGTTGACGATAGACTTAAGTGAAGGCCAATAAAAATACTTTTGGAGGATAGCAAGGGTCGTTTCTACTCCAAAGTGTCCTGCAATCTTGCTGTAGTGCATGTCCCAAATGAGATTCTATCAGTGCTCACATGTTGGTACACAAAGCTGTCCAAAATTGTATAGCAAGGTATCCTTTAGGAAATAGTCAGTAGTGGACGATGGGTCAGTTTGAAGTTGTCGATAAATTACAGAAAAGTCACAGTATACCGAATACAATTGAGTCCAAGTAGTGGTGTCGTAACCCTCAATACTCATTAGTGTAAAAAGGAGAGTAATGGGAATTCGAATAAAAAAATCGATTGCAGTAATGGATTTACCTTTTCAATACTTACTTACCAACTAAAATTGTTGCAGGTAATTAATCCACTTGAGTTGTCAAGTTGTTTTTAACTTCAACTAGGATGGGGCGAAGTATAAAGTATTATAGTCATTAAGAATGATTGTCTCCTTTCCAAGAACTTAATGTCTCCATTTCTTGAGGGCTTTCACAATGGCATACCATTCCTTTTCATACATCAAATACCTTCTGACGGTGTCATTGAAAGTTTTAAAATAAAAAGCAACTAGGTGACCCGAATGAGTGATCACTGTGACTAAGGTATAGTCTGACGCGTCTGTCTCAATCTCAAAAGGATGATGCAAATAAGGTAACACAAGTACTAGTGCAGTACAGAGATTTTGTTTAAGCTACTCAAAAGCTTGTTGTTGTGTCTATGTCCATTTGAAGATAGTTTTCTCATTTCCCTTAGTCAATTGATTCAAAGGGAAGGCTATGTGGCTGAAGCTGAGTATGAATCGTCGATAAAAATTCACTAAACCAATAAATATTATTAGTTCATGAATGTTTTGAGGAATGGGCCACTCTTTAAGGATTTCTACTTTGTCTAGATCGACGTGAATGGCCATAGAGTCGATTACATACCCCTAATATTTGATATTGTTCGTCATGAATGAACATTTGTCCATGGTCAAATAGAGTCGATGTTGTCGAAGAGTGTTGAGGATTTTTTGAATTTGTCGAAAACATTCTTCCCATGATCAACTGAAAATCAAGATATTGTCTAAGTAGACAATGACACATTTGTAGATGAAAGGTCAAATAATGTCATCCATATATCACATGAAGGTTGGCAGTGCATTGGTTAAGCCGAAAGGCATGACTAACCATTAAAACAATACTTGGTTTTTAAAGCAGTCTTCCATAGATCGGTGGGTTCAATCAGAATTTGATGATATCTTGATTTGAGGTCGATCTTAGTAAAAAATTTAGCACCTTTCAGACAGTCGATTAGTTCATCTATCCTTGGAAGAGGGTATATATTATTTACTAAAATCTTGTTGAGAGCCCGGTAATCGATGCACATGTGCCAATTCTTTTCTTTATTTGGACGGAGGGAGACTGGACTTCCACAAGGAGAGGAGCTGGGTTGAATGTGACCTTTGTTTATCTAATCTTGAATCTATCTACAAATCTCTTGATTCTCGATAATGGATCTTTTGTAAACAGATGCATTAAGTAATGAAGAATGAGGAACAAATTAAATGGAGAGTTTTACCTGGAAATGTAGAGGTACTCCGTCTGTCTCTTGAAATATGTTCCAATATTTGTTAAGAATATCGTCGGTTTGTTGTTGTTGTCAGGAGCTACACTGGTTGGTGAGTCGACTAGTTGTTGTAGTTTTCCTGGGATTCTAAGGATTAATCATGATCAATGCGAATCTCTAAGAATGGTTGATGAGATTCTTTTTATGTTTAGCAGATATCATTGCAACCGTTGGTGTAGGTCATCATTGTAGTATACCATACCATTAGTTCTATATTTTTAAAATCACCTTCTAAGGCCGCGAATGATAACTCCCATGTTGATTCCATAAGTAAGGTTTCCCAAATAAGGCATCGACTACAGAAAGCAGTGCCATGTCACATAGTACTTCATCTTCAAAAGGATTAATGAAGTAGGTGAGTTTGCATTGTTGGGTGATCCTCAGTTCTTGTCCATCCTTCATCCAACCAATATTATAAGGATGAGGATGTGGAGTGGTGACAAGATCTAGTTTCTTCACGAGATATTCCGAAACAAGTTCTTTTGGATGCCATAATCCACAATCAAATGCAACGGATTGTTTTCAACACATATATGTGTATGGAAAAACCACTCTCATTCCTCCTCATTGACGATAGTCAAGGATGATTGAGTGGTCAATGTTGATGTCAAAAGGGTCAATTCTTCTAGGTTAGATTCTACTAGGGTTTTTTTGGACAAGTCGGAGGTAGACACTTTTTCCAAAAAAGTCTTCCAATCCTTACATTCAAATGTATCACGCCATCATGGATTGTGGTAATCACACCGTTTTACAGTAGGGGGTTGTTTGATATGTTCCCTCTTGTATTTATAAGAGTGATTTTTTCTATGGTATTGTTTTGATGGGGTCAGCTGCAAAGAATGTCTTGACTTGTCGGAGTCGACTAGTGACTTCTTGTTGGATGGTCATCCTATCAACTTAGTTTTAAGCATGATTTTCCTTTATGTTTGGATTCAAGCTTACTGTCATAGTAGAATGCATCCAAAAGCATATTGATAGTCATAAAATCCATATATTGATGAATGTACATGGACAATCCGGTGCCATACTTTAGAACAAGCAATTTCTCTTCTTCTTGAATGTCAAGTCCCTCCATTAGTCGATAGAACTCATCGGTGTAACTCTGCATGGACTGGTCTTTCCATTGCCTTAGCTGCTACCACTTCTTATGTTGTTGTTCAATGTACTTGGGTAGGTATAAATCATTCTGTACGCACTCAAAAAATTTCTCCCATGTCTCTATGGGGTCTTCATATTTCTCCATCTTTGTCGATAGGTTATCCCACTAGTAGTGCACAAAGGCCGACATATTTAAGGATGCAATAGTGATATTTTTAGCTTCTAAGAGTTGGTTTACAGAGTAATTGGATTCCAGTTGTTGTACCCAATTGTCTACAGATTCTATGTCAATCTTACCCTCTAGATTTGGTATGTCCAAGTTCATTTGCACTTTGAATAGACTAATTTTGTTGGAGTTGGATCTTATCGAGAATCCTCCTAATGTCTAGGCAAGTCACATGAAAATATCATTGAAATGGGAAAAAAATTTGATTTACTGTCGAGCCAGTGCTTCTTTTTTGAGTTTCTTTGTCTCGTTAGTTGCATTTCTCTTGTCTCTTTCTCCGGCCATCTCCAGTCGAGTGGTGCAAGTAGATAGATACTATGAAGTCAAAGGTAGTGTCTTCTTGTATTGATGAATTTGTGAGTGTTTTTGAACTTTCATAAGTCAGGTAACCTTGATAGAAGTGTCTACACATTATTTAATCACGAACAAGCTCTGATACCAATGATTAGACCGCGACCCGATGCATGATGGGGACAGCAGTTCGATTGTATGAATAGAGTACTATTATGGAGGAAGCATACTAAATATATAATCAAATTAATAAATAAACTACATAGAGAAACACACACACACACAGACAATATGCAAGAATTCAAACCAATCTCTCTTACTTCATAACTACTGTATTACTCATCCATTACTGCCTGTATATTACTATAATGTACATGCTTAAATAGAGTGTTAAGAATGATTAGTATTAATCTGTCACAATAATCTAGAGACTAAAACACAGTCTCATAAGAGATTTCAGACAATCAAGCATGAAAATGGCATAATGGTGCTGCAATAAGAGTAGCAGCTCTGTATATTCAATAAAGAATGAGCAATACAATAAAATGGTCATTCAAGGTGAATGAATGCCAAGAAAATTCAAATACTTAAGGACGTCATTCAATTTGAATGGATGTGTGTAGCTTAACTAAATGTCAACCACAATAGGCACACATAGTTAACCACCAAGCTAATCAATAACTGACTCTCAACTAAGTCCTAACTGAAGTGGAGTGCAATAGATGACTGAGTCTAACTGAAAGTGACTCATCACATGTAACTTCATGTCCAACTGAAGGAGGTAGTGCATCCATAACTCCAAGTAGCTCAGATGGAGTTGACTGAAGTAAACATGTCATCAGAAGTGGTTGTACACGCATGTGTTAGCTCCAGTTCATAACTAATGACAAAAAATAATCAAATAATGAATGGAGGCACCTTCACAACTCAGCTTAATTGATTGTAACAATTAGTTAGCAATTAGGTGCATTTATGACACTCAGATCACCCCAGAAATGCTCCCTATTTGAAGGAGGAAGGCCAGTTAGCCTCCCCGAATGAAGGAGAAGGATTAGTTGGCCTCCTTAACTAAAGGAGGGCATGGGTGAGCTCATGCTGATGTCATAGTGTGCTAATATGATTCCAAGTAGGTTAATTAAACTTAGTATAGTGCGTAAATAGGCCAAAATTGACCAAATAAGTGTGCATGTTGGGTAAATGACTCCAACACCCCCACTTAAGCTATACTTAGGAGGAGTTAAAAAAATGCATGAAATGCTAGGGCCCTGGCAACAAAGGCCATAGGTCACCATGTACAATAATGTAACTCAAACAATGCGAAAAAATAAATCTAAGTGAGAAAAGAGGGAAAATCCAGTGGGAAACACCCCCCCTCAAGCTGAACACTGGAGAAGTAATCCGATCACCATGATGAACTCACCCCCAATAGTGAACGAAGGTTGTTGGGCACCCTATATACATGTTAATTAAAGCTAACATACAGAGTGTTCAATATAAATTGTCAACCCAGGGAAGCCTTTTTATTTCAAGGATAATATGCACTAAATATGATTTAAACACTAATTTGCTGTAAGTAAATGATCCTACTTTCCTATTCAGCCATGCTCATCCCATGATCCACTTAATCTAATTTACTTTCTCAAGAATACAACCACAAGTACCTTTTACGATTCTTAATCTAGAATTGAAATATTCTGGAAATACACCTAGATTACTCTTACAAAAAATAAAATCCTGATTGCTAAACCATCTAACGATCCACCCAATTATCCTAATTTAGTTATTCTAGAAATCAAAGGGACATGAATTGAATTCAGCTATTCTAGAAATTCGAAGTACGCGAATGAAATTCTGCAACTATAAAAGAAAAGGAACAAACTAAAAAGATATATGGGAAAATCATTTGAAAGAACTAGGGATGAACATGGCTGTTATAGCTATCATACAATTGCATAAAAGAAAATTAACCTATACAGTTGAATGACACACCATACCACTGTAGTTTAAGAAATGCAAGTACTGATTATTCAATGACACACTGTAAATCGATAACTATTGCAGCTTACTATGAAGAAAGGAAATTATCACAAAATCACACAATAGGATAAATATAATACCTAATTAACTCAGCAATCCCTATGGGAAGGCAGGCCCATCCTTCACACAGAGATACTGGGAGTAACACATGTTAAGACGCTGAGATATGAATCAAACTCCTTGTATTAAAAATGACAGAGGAATCACGCAACCGTAATCATAGCTGATACAATAATTTAGTTAAAATTTCAACCCTTGGCTCAGAATAGTTCCCCATATTTATACAATTACAATCATAACATCCTCCTCCTATTATTGGGAATCCATGAATATCTCTCATCTTCAGGCTATGTCAATTACAATAAAATGTTATAGTCGTGGCAGGATGAGAGTAGAAGATATAGGGGTGCTGTTATTCGAGCCAAAATAATGATCATGATTGATTGAGAAGATATTATATGGATTACAGCTTGTTTTAAGCAACGCCGCACTGTGCCTCCAAATCTATCGCAATTTGTTGCATTTACTCTTCTATAGCTCTCATGGACTCATACACTAGGACTGCATTCTTTAGGAAATGATGGGATGGATGGCGATCAGCTTTAGTAATGAATGTCCATCCTCCTTTGGCATGTTCGGCCGGCTACACCTGCATCCTCTAGATCTCGAAATATCTTTATAAAACCATCATATGTTAGCATAATTTAAGATGTAGAGCCTTGATTATCACAATCCTAAGCATTAATAAAATAAGACAATGATTAACCATACCTTTATGACTTGAGGGGCCAAGTGAGGGAAAAACATCTGTTTAGCATGCATAATGTAGTAAGAGGAGGTTAAAACAGATCAATAAGGGTGGTCAAAAAGGAGTCATTTCTGGGCCCAAAATCTCCCCTCAACTGTCCTGTTGCATGTCCTTGTGCAAAAACCTCCATTATTCTAAGTCTGAATCTAACATTATGCTTCGTTCATGGAGAGAAGAAAAGCTATATGGGAATTTAGATGTTCCTTCTTTTTCTACGAATCCCTTATGAACAACCCAATATCTCCAAAATTTTTGCTCTTCTACCCTTGTCAATGAGAAATCTTCCCTGTACGGTTTTGCTGGCCACCAGATGAGAGGAAATTTAAATTTTAGTCCCAACCAATTAACCCTACATTCCCTCATGCATCCAACATAACCCCCAACCCTAGAAAGTGCTTGTTCAAAATTCTTGTAACAGTAGGGGTCCCTATTTCTAAGGTTTGGAGAGGAAACCTGCCATCTGTGCTAACTACCTTCCAAAGCCGTTCACTGATGCATGGAAATCTGGCTGGTACAAGTAGAAATAACCCTTTCCTGAAGTTCCATTATATGCCGAGTTTGGATGGGACATGAGAGTAGAATCTGATGTCGAGCAAGGAGAAGATGAGGGTTGTGAGGTTCACTTCAGATCCAAAGATTAGAGTGGGCCTCGTTGTTAGAGAAAGTTTGGAAAAACCTTTCCCACTGAACATGATTGCTCACAAAGGAGGCAAAATCCCTCAGTTGAACATCACATGAGAAAGGAATAGGATTTGAATGGCGGTCCAAAGGACAATCCATCTCATGCAAATAAAGTTCACACATCAAATTATGGTCCTCAAAATCACTTCCCAGAAATGTTTCCAAGAATTTCACCGAGGTTGCTATTTCATATGATATCCCTTCTTTCATAGCCCTCAATTTAAACCAAATAAACTGCTCAAATAAAAACACAGGGTAAGAGGAGGATGGTACTCTTGTTCCCAATAATTCCTGAGAAAGAGCATACAGCTGGTCCTTTTCCACTTGCGTGGACTTGAACTTTTTCAGCTCCTTTAGCTCCTTCTGTAGTTCTTCCCCATGAAGTTTCTGGTTCATGAGTTCTTCTGCCCATTTTTCCTTCAGTTCCATGATGGTATTTCTATGTTCAGTGAGGGAAACCATCCCTTCTTGATATATCTCCTCCCTGCTCCTCCACTTCCTCACTTCTATTCTCAGGATCGAGAGTTCTTATATAAGCTTCATGATTTCTTCTTCTTCAGGATGTTCTTCATTATCAAAATCCAAATTGATAAAGTTTTGAGAAAGCTGAGTCCATACCTTGTCACCTGATGTGCCACATTGAACATCCTGCAATTCTGAGATCACTTCTGGGGGTGTTGTTTCTTGTGTAACAACATCCCTTCTTGGAATTTTTTCTGCAACAACTTCAGCCATAGGTAGTTCTGAAACAACTTCTGGAGATGTTGGTTCTTGTGTAACAACATCCTCTTTTTGGATTTCTCCTATAGCAACTTCAGTAGCTGATTGAGAGGATGTTGGCTCTTATGGAACAACTTCCTCTTGAATTTTAATCTCCTTATCTACCTGATTATCAGTTGCAACTTCAATACGGGGATGCAAGGATGCCAGTTCTTGTGTAACAGAGACTTGCCCTTCTCTTTCTTCATTCTGCAGGGATTGTAGAGTTGCTTTGATGTATTTTTCAATATGGAGCTGTTCCTCAAGGATTTCAATGTCCCCCAAGGATTGTGATTGCATTTTTTCATCCTCTCCTAAATCCAAATCATGAATGATATCCATTCCGGGGTTGTCTTCTTATTGCATCCTGAGATTCTGCACAGAAATTTTCAAGGATGTTGGTTCTTGCGTAGCAACATCCTGTTTTACTTCCTCATCTTCTTGCTGTTGGGATTCCATTTCTATTATCTCTGTGTCATGAGAAGGTTCAGGAGTCATAGTGCAAATTTCTTCATTGAATCCCATAATGTTTTCAATCCCTGGTTCTTCTTCCCCCATTTGGGTGGCAACTTGAACAAGAATATTCAAGGATGCTAGTTCTTATGTATTAGCATCCTGTTCGACCTCCTCATCATTTTTCTACTAGGGTTCCATTCCTATTGGTTCTATGTCCTGAGAAGGTTCAGGGGTCACAGTGTAGACTTCTTCAACAAAATCAAGAATAACCTCATCCTCTGGTTCATATGTCCCAATTTGGGTGGCAATTTCGATAGGAATATTCAAAGATGCTAGTTCTTGTGTATCAGCATCCTATTCATCTGCAACTTCCTTTTGCTAGAGTTTCTCTTGGGGAGCCTCACCATATTTCCAATCAGGTTGTCCCTATTATTCCACAGCTGTTGGTACGGGTTGTTGTGTTACAAAGGCACAAACTATGACCTTGTAACCTGACTAGTTAAATATTTCTCCACACAGAGGACAAACCACTCTTTCTTCCTCATCACTAACCTCAGTAGGAGTTGATCCTTCTAATTGGTCTGCAGCTTCAACCAATGTGTGCAGTTTCCTTTCACTCTGTTTCCTACATGCTTCCTTCCAATTTTCTAATTCCTTATAGAGTGATTGTACTTCCTCCTTTAATAGCCCATTTTAATACACAAGTCCTTCAATTTGGGGTTCTTCTGCAACCGGTTCCTGTGGAGAATCATTTGCTTTGGGTCTCAGAATGGGGAACTCAATTTGTGCTTCTAGGGTTTCCCATCTTTCATGTTGAAATATTGTAACTTCAAAGAATATTCTATATGTATCTTTTTATGGTCCCCGATGGTCCTATGAGGAGAACCACTTGTATTACTTTGTACCCCATTGCTTCTAATTGGAAGAACTAATAAGAGTCATGAGGTAGTCCCCTCTAATTGTAAAGGTGGGTCATTAGTACCCCGGTGTGGTTACTTGAGCCTACATGTGTAACTCGAGCCTACATGTTAGAATTGATAATTAAAGTGAACGGATGAATATAAATAGAGGTGTAGTGCTCCTCATTTGGAGTACACACTCTCACTTGTGTAGCACATTAGTAGAGGAGAGAGGAGTATCTGGAGAAGGAGGAGGATTAATATTTGATCTCCTTATTTGGTTTTACCTTTTATCTTTTTGGGGCATCTATATTGAGGAAGATTTTGCTGGGTTTTTCCCTTCATGGTTTTCCCAGGATAAATCTTTGTGTTCTTTTTGCATGGTTGTGCTTGTCTATCTTTCAGTGATCTTTTGGATTATGGTTATGCTATTATGATGCTAAATGTTTTAAGATCTTATATAACAATTAAAAATTCAACATGGTATCAGAGCCACCCTGAAAGAAGACATTGTGCAGTTACATAAGCTAGGGATTCTTACTTTTTGGGTATCTCTCCACAATCCATCAGCAAAAGTATGCTAGGCTTACTCTCCATTGAAGGGCGCATCTTTTTGTTGAAGCAGAATTCGATTTCGAGCATTTTTAGTTTTTGGTGCGGGAAATTAGGGCTTTCTACAGAAGAGGAATTTTTGCATGAGCCCAGCATAGGATTTCTCTCCTCATCAAAATCGAATTTTAGAGACCTGGTTCAAGATTTTTGGTTGGGTGAAACTCCGAGAAAGTCAAACCCTAGTTTGACCTCGAGCTGGAAAAACCCTAAATACTAAAACTGATAAGTTTTGGTACATTCGCTATATCTTGGGATTTGAGAAGGATCAAGCGCTGAAAATTTTAGACGCTGAAGATAAAATCCTGATATACCCTGTGTCCAAAATTCAGCCTCATATTCTCTATATTTTGGAGATATGATCCCTCCAAGTTATGGTTCCAGCCTCTTCCAGAATTCATCCCTAAACAGGACACCTGGGGAGAATTGCTATATATTGAGCTACATAGGTCCAAATGATATTTAGGAAGCTGTTATAGAAAGGGAACAGACTTTAATTTCTGTGGTCTGAAGTTTAGACCTAGAAGATGGAACAATGACACATGGCAGTTCGTACAACTTCGCTGTTTTGAACAGTCCTGTAACAGGTTACCTTGGGAAACTGATCATAAGTCCCAATTGGTGAAACCAATTCAGATGAAACCTGTGGTTTTGTAATAGTGACATGATAGGTTACCTCAGTGGGAAGTTTTAGATATAGAGGAGCAGTAATTTCAAACATATCATAGAAACAGTAACAAACATTTCTGTAGAAGAAATTGAAAAACTAGGGCTTCCTGTTCCGGGAGCTTCCCTCCACTGTTTTCAGAAAAGGAGTACATTGGACAGCTCCATTTGAAGAGATGTATATTTATATACAATAATATCTGAAATATTCAAAGTTTTGAAAATTATGGTTTCTCTGACAAACCCTAGATCAGCCAGCTCCAGAACCAGGATGGACACCTCAAATCGGTAAGATCTAATCTTTTGCTATTTCCATTTGAGGTTCTCATCAGCTTGATGATAAGATTGGTGAAGTTGACAACTTCCAAGAATGGAAGTATTTGATCTCTCTGAATAAAATGAATTGGACACCTACATGAGTAGATAGGTTCCAGTTCCACAGGGAGATGAGGCTCAAAGCCTCACACCAAAAGAACTTGGTCAATGCCAAGAATATCATTGCTGATTTAGTCACGAATCAACTTGTACCACAAGTGTCTTCACTAAAGACACTGAAAGAGATGTTTGATTCCTTGACCAATCTATTTGAGGGAAAGAACATACATCGAAATATGACCTTAAGAAAAAAATTGGTGATAGCCACCTTGAATGGCCTCCCAGGATCATGGGATTCATTCATACGAGGAATGTGTGCCAGAAGGAAGTGATTACTTTCAGCTGACTTTGGGAAGAAGAAGAAGCTCGACTCATAAGAAGAGAAGAAGAAGATGGGAGCAATTGAAGATCAAGCTCTCACCATTCAAAGAAGATCCCTCAAGTGATGAGGAATATGAAGAACTCAATTCTTGAAGAACCTCTTATCCATTGATTTCCTAAATAAAGAAGATGATGAAGCAGAATGATCAAGAAGGAGTCTACCCATGATACAAATAAAATATAAGTATTCAATTGTCATTTCATGATATTGTTTTGTATTCAGTTGATGTGTTATGCATGATAGAATGTTTGCATTAATGACAGTATGCATGTGATGAGTAAGTAGCTCATGGTGCTATACACCTATCCATTGCTACTTATCTAGAATGAAACCTCCTTGCTGACATATTGGATTAGCACACAATCTCAATGATGTCATCTAGAAATTTTCCATGAAATATGGATGAATGTTGTATTGGCTAAACAGTTACATGATGCATAAGAATTTGTTGTTATGTATATGTTCCATGAAATGTTTCTAACTATGCCACTGGTACATTTGAATTGTAGGAAAGGTCTTGTACAACATCCTACAAGAAAAGAAGGATGCGACTTGTTTCGAAGAACAAGTGATGACATTTCAAGATTAACTCCAATAAATCTGAAGCTCCCAGGGTCAGAGACATCGTGACAGAAGAAAGAGCTTTAGAGAGTGGTAGATCCACCTCGAAAGATGAAGACCACCATGGGTACGAGAGATAAACTCAAGATGAAGAAAATAATGCTATGAAAGAAGCTATGATCAAAGAATAACAATTGATCATGGGGAATGATGTATACAATATGATTTCGAGACATAAAGGGAAGTACGTAGTATCTTCCATATGGATCTACAAGAACAAGTGTACAAAGAAAGGTTCGTGATTTTCCTCTGAAAGAATAGACTATGACATAACATACTCTATTGACCATACCTACTAGAAGTATATATCAAGCATAGAACCACCTGTACAAAATGAAGAAGGAAGATGTTGCTCCACTTCAGGGGGAGTGACTACAGAAGATATATGAGTTTGACATGATATGACATGATGGATAGAGACTTTACCAAGAGTAAAGTGGGTTCCAACCTTCAAGGTTGAATGAAGAAGACTAGGATATGTTGATGACCTGACAAGATGAACTCATGGAAGATGTTATGATGAAAGAATACTAGAATGATTTTTGGGATATAGTACTCAAACCGGAAAGAAAGAATGTGGTATCTTCCAAATGGATTTGCAAGATAAAATATGTTACTGATAGAAGTAAGGAAATACTTGTGACTAGAGGTTTCTATAAGAAAGAGGGAATTAATTCTTAACAGACACTTACTCTAGGAAGCAAGGTACACTTCCTTCAGAACTATCATGGTAGTTTCTTCCATGATGAAGTAAAGACAAGCCTTCCTTAATAGTATGATTGAGGAAGATTTTTACCTTGAATAGTCATAAGGATTTGAAGTTGAAGACAAATGGACTCACATATGCAAGTTGAAGAAGGCCCTCTGGCCTGAAGCAAGCTCCCAGAGCTTGGTATGAAAGAATAGATAGTTTCCTGACAAGAATGGGCTTTTCCAAGAGTAAAGCCGATCCTAACCTTTACTACAAGGTTGTAGAAGATGAACCTGTCATACTATTACTATATGTGGATGATCTATTTCTGACAGGGAATGAGAAACAGATTGTAGAATGCAACAAGAAGTCCGCTGAAGAATTAAGACCTTGGTCTAATACTTTATTTCCTAGGTCTGGAAGTATGAAGGAATCTTTCTCAATCAGGGAAAGTATGCAGTGCAAGTTTTGAAAATATTTGATATGTTTGAATGAAAAGCCATGGCCACACCCATGGATTCCAACCTGAAGTTAATAGTTGATGACTCATCAGAGTTAGTGGATGTGACTCAATATAGATAGATTATTGGGTCATTGATGCACTTAACAAAAACTAGACCAGACATTTGTTTTGATGTGAACACCTTGAGTCAATATCTAGTTCAACCTAGATGGGTTCACTTGATATCTGCAAAAAATGTGATGAGATATCTGAAAGGGAATATAGACTATGGTCTATACTATGATGGAAACCATGACTACAGATTGTATGACTATACAGATGTAGATTGGGCTGGTAGTATCTTAGATAGGAAAATCACATCAGGTAGATGCTTTTGTTTGGGGTCTACTATGAGTTCATGGTTGAGCAGAAAACATTCCAGTGTTTCTCTACTGAAGCAGAATACATAGCAGATTGCTCTACTAAGTTGTGAAGCCAAATGGCTTCAGAAGCTGATATTAGGTCTCTTTGACCTGAATATGGATACTACAATGATTATATGTGATAACCAGAGTGGTGATGACAGAGAACCCTGTGTAACACATAGAAATTTGGTATTTCTACATACGAGATAAGATGCAGATGATGATACTGTAGATACAGATGATCGTTATTTAGTATTTCTATAATGAATATAGAGATGATTATGTTTCAGTATTCCCATACTGAAGATATAGATGGTGTTTCGGTATTTACATACTGTAGAAGCAGATGATGGTGATTCCGTATTTCTATACTAAATATAGAGGTGATGATGCTTTCAGTATTTCTATATTGAAGATATAGATGATGATGCTTTCAGTATTCACATACTGGAGATACAAATGGTGATAGTTCAGTATTCACATACTGAAGATGTAGATGATGATGGTTTAGATGATGATGTGCAACGAAGCCTCTGTCTCGGGTAAAGTTCGAACACTTTCGAGACAAGCTTGGTGTTGTTCGAAAAGACCTTCCCTCAAAGGGGGAGTAGTGATGTAGCAGAGGGATTGTATCATCCTTGGGAACTTTCCCTAAAGTTATCCAATGGCCTCAGTCTCCGAGAATGAAGAGGGATTGTATCATCCTGGGTCATCTGTCCATAAGTGATCCGATGACCTTAGTCTTCGAGAATGAAGAGGGATTGTATCATCCTGGGACATCTATCCATAATGGATCCGGTGACCTCGGTCCTCAAGAATGTGGTAGGATTGCATCATCCTTGGAATTAGTCCTAAAGTGATAGGGACTGATTCTCTTGTAATCAATCCAGTGGCTTTGGTCCTCAAGAATGTGGTAGGATTGCATCATCCTTGGACATAGTCCTAAAGTGATAGGGACTGATTCTCCCGTAATCAATATGATGGCTTCGGTCCTCAAGAATGTGGTAGGATTGCATCATCCTTGGACATAGTCCTAAAGTGATAGGGACTGATTCTCCCGTAATCAATCAGGTGGCTTCGGTCATCGAGAATGTGGTAGGATTGCATCATCCTTGGACATAGTCCTAAAGTGATAGGGACTGATTCTCCCGTAATTAATCCGGTGACTTCAATCCTTGAGAATGTGGTAGGATTGCATCGTCCTTGGACTTAGTCCTAAAGTGAGAGGGATTGATTCTCCCATAATAAATCCAGTAACTTCGGTTGTCGAGAATGTGGTGGCATTGCATCATCCTTGGACTTTAAGTCCAAAAGTGATCCAAAGAATTTTTTGTCTTTGATTTGTGGATTGCAGGTTGTTACTGATGATGATGATGTCATACTAATCGAAAGATCAGAATATCATGATGATGACGCACTGATCAAAATATTAGAGTATGATGATGATGACGTACTGATCAAAAGATTAGAGTATGATGGTGATGACGTACTGATCGAAATATCAGAGTATGATGATGTTTTGATGATGATGTTTCTGATCGAAAGATTAGAGTGTGATGATGATGATGTTTCTGATCAAAAGATCAGAGTATGATGATGATGGTGTTGCTGCTGATCGAAAGGTCAAAGTGTTCAAGATGTTGCTGATCAAAAGGTCAAAGTGCTGAAGATGTTGCTAATCGAAAGGTCACAGTGTTGAAGATGTTGCTGATCAAAAGGTGAAAGTGTTGAAGATGTTGCTGATTGAAAGGTCAAAGTGCTGAAGATGTTGTTGCTGATCGAAAGGTGAAAGTGATGAAGTTGTTGTTGATCGAAAGGTCAAAGTGCTGAAGATGTCAAAGTGCTGAATATGTTGATGCTGGTCGAAAGGTCAAAGAGTTGTTGTCGTTGAAGATTGAAGATGAAGACTATATGATGTTGAAAAGCTTCCAATGATTTATAGATGTGTTACCTTGATGATGTTGATGATGTCCTCTATCTCTCTCCTACTATTGTTTTTGTTGATGTTGTTGTAGAATACCCTTCTCATTAAGGGGGAGTGTTGAAATATTGTAACTTCAAAGAATACTCTATATGTATCTTTTTATGGTCTCTGATGGTCCTACCGGGAGAACCACTTGTATTACTTTGTACCCCGATGCTTCTAATCGTAAGAACTAATAAGAGTCCTAAGGTAGTCCCCTCTAATTGTAAAGGTGGGTTATTAGCACCCTAGTGTGGTTACTTGAACCTACATGTGTAACTCGAGCCTACATGATTAAATCGAGCCTACATGTCAGAATTGATAATTAAAGTGAACGAATGAATATAAATAGAGGTGTAGCGCTCCTCATTTGGAGTACACACTCTCACTTGTGTAGTGCATTAGTGGAGGAGAGAGGAGTAGTTGGAGAAGGAGGAGGACCAGTCTTTGATCTCCTCATTTGGTTTTACCTTTTATCTTTTTGGGGCATCTATATTGAGGAAGATTTAGGCTGGGTTTTTCCCTTTAGGGTTTTCCTAGGATAAATCTTTGTGTTCTTTTTGCATGGTTGTGCTTGTCTATCTTTCAGTGATATTTTGTCTTATGGTTATGCTGTTATGATGCTAAATGTTTTAAGATCTGATATAACCATTAAAAATTCAACATTTCCCGTGCTGCTTCTACTACTGTAACTAACCTAGTTATTTTTCATCTTATTGGTGGTGATGCCCGTATTTCATCTTTTGATTTCCTCGTTTTTCACCCTGGTGCTGGAATTTCTAGATTTGCGGCTGATGTGGAAAGGATATCCTCTATTTTGACATTTTCTTGTTCTTCCTCAATCAGGGTTCCTCCCCATTCAGGGAAGATTCAATGGTCAACACCTCCGTGTTTCCTTCTGTTATCATAGCTCTAACATCTTCGGTTTCAACTGTCACAACATCTAATACTGCTATAGTTTTAGCCTCTGCTGTCAAAGCTTCCCTATTATTTAGTCTTTCTATAGGGTTTTCTTGTACAATCTCCTCCAATTGTTCTGCTTGATCTCCCGACTGATCCTCCGATCCAGTCTTATTTCCCCCTCCAACTAAATTGGAGGGACTTTGAACCTCCTGTCGCTCTACATTTCCCCCCAACTATTGATTGGCAGGATCTTCTTGGTTTTGAACAAGCCCCATAAGTATAGATACTTCTATTTCCTCTTCTATTGGAACACCGGGCAAAAGAGTGGGTTCCTGAACTTGACCTATAGATTGCTCGTAGGTTTGGTTTTGTTGAGAAAGGGCCCGTAAAATTATTAATTTAATTAGGCCATGGTGGGTAAGGGAAGAGTTTGGATGCTTGGATGTTCAGACAAACCCCTCCATGTGGTGTAAATCATTGAATAAATAAAATGGAATGTTTAGCAAGGACTTGTGATGGAGATGGGATAATAAAGGAAATTTAGAGTAATAAACCGTTTGATACCTACCTTCATAGGTGATATACTTCTTGAGGAAAATTGCTACTTGATCCCATGGCTGAGGCAGTGACTCTAATGCTACCCCCCTCTGTGACTGTTGAATGTGCTCCCCTTCCCTGAGAAAATCCGGTACTGCTGCAGGATTGGGGGTTCTTCGTCCAAACCAAGCTCTGCCCACCTGAGGAAGGCCAACGACCTCAACCACTATTACTTCAGAGACTTCAATACATAACCCCCAAACCTCTGAGTGGGTTTATGTAAGATTCAAGGCGAATTGTAGAGCTGTCTCATGATGAAACCCATTCAGGCGTTGGAAGAATTTAGTCCAGCCCACAGCTTGAAAAATAGTGAAAATGTTAGCATTTCTTCTGAGTTCTCACATGTTTGGAGGTTCATGCCGAGCTGGAATGCCCATGTATGTTTTCCTTCAGAAGTGTGTTGTAGTCCGACAGATTACAAATCCAAACAATGGAGGTTAAAGCACAGAGTATGCATGAACAACTGAGAGTGGAGTTGGGTAAATTCAGAAAGTTTCAGAGCATCAGGTTATTTGGAATTTATCCCAAATTAGGAAAGGTGGTGGTTATCAAGTAGCATAAATAGTCATTAAGTCACACAAGTGGATGGTTAACGATATGGAGGTGTAATAATGGGCATAGAAAGGAAGGTATGATTAATATTGTCAGATCCAGTTAATACTTAATCAAGTAGATAATCAAAACCATACCTTTGAAAATACGCGATGGATGGTTACCATTGGAGAATAGTAGAGTGTGTGAAGTGCATCCAATTAAGTGTAATCATTATTGCAGGTCTGCTGTAATGACCTTTTATGTCGGCAAACCAAAAAAATTGTGTCAAATTGGTCAGAAACATGATGAATGCTGAAGCATAAATTAGAATCGCCAGCATGAGGAATCGAAGCTAGATCTGGAGGAGTTGCTAATCACAGTTGCAAAGATTTTTGCCAATAAAGGAGGAGTCACAGCTGCAAACCATAGAGAAATCAAACAGTTTAGTAGAGTTGCGGCCTTGGATTATAGAAAAAGTAGCCAAATGTGGCAGAGTCGCAGCTGCCGAAAAAGTGAAAGTGGACCGTAAGTGAAACAGTGTTGTAGCTACCGGAAAAGGTGAAAATGGAAAAAAGTAAAATGGTGTCACAGCTACCAAAAAAGGAGAAAAAGGATTTAAGCTGATGAAAGTTGACAGTGTTGCAGCTACACAAAATGGGGTAAAGGGAGGGATTTTATGGTGTTGCAGCTATACGAAACGGGGTAAAGGGCACGAGTTTACAGTGTTGCAGCTGTGCCAAATGAGGTAAAGGGTGGGAGTTTATGGTGTTGCAGTTGCACGAAATGGGGTAAAGGGCCAGAGTTTACAGTTTTGCAACTACACGAAACAGGGTAAAGGGTGGGAGTTTACGATGTTGCAGTTGCGCAAAAAGGGTAAAAGAAGGTGTTGCGGCTACAACAGATTTGTTCAAGGAATTTTCTTCTGGTGCAGGAAGTTACAGAAGGATGACCGTAGTCAATAGGCCCCATGATGACCACCACACCTTAGGCGCTTCCCTGCACATTTTATTTTAAAAAAAATGGATCAAGTGCAAAAGAAAAAGATAAAAATAACAGTAAAAAACATCAATTTATTTATGTACAAAAATTCATGTGATATTTTGAGCCATTAACTAAGGATTGACAGGGGCAGAGAAAAATTCCTGCCCTTGTTCTAACTGGTAGTTTGAATCAGCCCCAATCTGTGAAACGAATGCATCCTTTGAAATGGGCTTATGGTACAGTCGCAGGCTGTGACCATTGGTGCATGATTCTCATAAATGGTTACCAGGTGAACTGTACCATTATCAAATACTCTGTCTACCAGGTATGGTCCCAACCATCTTGTGCATAATTTACCCTTGAAGTCCCTTTTGAATCTTGAATCATATAATAATGCCCAATCTCGCTCGCAGAAGACTTTCTTTTTTATTAATCGGTCATGCCAATTGGATCTTTGTTGTTGGATTAATACTGTCTGAACCACAGTAGCTAAAAGGTTCTCATCAAGTTCATTCAATTGATTCAATCTTCTCTTCTGAGCTTCAGTTACATCTCAGTTTACCTCAGTAGCTGTCTTCAAAGTTTTAATTTCAAATTCAATTGGGAAGACAACACTTTTCCCATAAACCAAGTCATAAGGAGAGAAACCTGTAGTGTTGCGCTAAGTAGTATGATATGCCCGCAATGCTTCCTAAATTCTATCGGCCCAATCTCTACGATAGCTCTTGACCGTCTTGGTAATGATAGCTTCAATAACTTTTTTATTGCTTTCCACCTGGCCATTGGCTTGGGGGTGGTATGGTGAAGCTATTCGGTGCTGAATATGGTACTTTTGTAGCAGAGCTTCAAATTGATGCGACACAAATTGTGGTCCTCCATCGGTAACCACTTCTTTGGGTACCCCAAAATGGGTAAATATTTCACCATACAAGAAATCAATCACAGCCTGGCCATTGGCTTTCACAAAGCCACAACTTCTACCCATTTCGTCATGTAGTCGGTACAGACCAAGATGTAGGCTTTCTGCTTGGAATGAGGGCTCATAGGACCAACAAAATATAAGTCCCATCTATCAAAGGGTTCAACCACCAATTGTGGTTGAAGAGGAATTTGATCTAATCTATTGGGCTGGCCCATCCTCTGCAGCTATCACAAGACTGGACATATATTTTTGCATCCCTAAAAAGGGTTGGCCAATAGTAGCCCATTCTCAGCACTTTGTGTCCTTTCCTACTGTCTACAAAATGTCCCCCACAAGGTTCATCATGGCAGGCCTTCAAAATATGGAATATTTAATCTTCTCTTATAGATCTTCTTATCTCAAGATCAGGGCCTATGTAGAAAAGATTACTATCTATCCAACAATACTTGGCACTTTGTTGAATAGTTTTCGTCTTTTCTCTTTTGGACAAATGAGATGGAAGCTTCCTTGTAGCCAAGTAGTTAGCGACATCTGCATACCAAGGAGAGTGAGATGAAACTGCAAATAAGTGTTCATCTGGAAAAGAGTCCTCAACAGGCAAATTATCATCACTGTTAGTAAAACGAGATAAGAAATCAGCGACAACATTTTCTCTTCCAGGCCTGTCTATAATGGTAATATCAAATTCTTGCAATAATAACAACCACCTAGTTACCCTGGCATTGGTAACAGGTTTATTCGTTAGATATTTGATGGTCGAGTGGTTAGTGTGCACAAATGTAGGATATCCTGTGATATAATGTCGAAATTTATTAATGGAGTAAACAATGGCTAAAAACTCCTTCTCGGTAACAGTATAATTAAGTTCAGCAAGGACTAAGTTTTTACTAATATAATAAACTGCATAAGGTTCTTGAACATCCTGCTGTCCTAAAACTACTCTAATGGCAGTATAAGAAGCATCTGAAGAAATGTGAAGAGGCAGGGTCCAATTGGGTCCTCTTAGGATGGGAGCTATGGACAGCTTCTCCTTAAGTTTAACAAACACTGTCTGGCATGCCTCATTCCAAATAAATTGCACATCCTTCATTAATAGTGAAAACAAAGGAGAGGCAAGTTTGGAAAAGTTTTCTATAAATCTTCGGTAATATCTAGTATGCCCCAAGAAACTTCGCACTTATTTTTGAGTTACATGAGTATGTATATTTTTTATTACCTTGATTTTAGAGGGGTCCACCTGGATGCCATCAGCAGAGATAAAATGCCCCAACACCACTCCTTCAATCATCATCATATGTCACTTTTTCAGTGCTTAAGGATAGATGGGTCTGTTTGCAGCGAGTTAAAACCTTTTCCAAATTTTGTAATGATTCTTCAAAATATCTTCCATAAGGAGTAAAATCATCCATAAAAATTTCCATACTATCATTAACTAATTTTGAAAATATGCCAAACACAACTCTTTGAAATGTTGTTGGTGTATTGCATAAGGCAAAGGGAAGCACTATGTATGCAAAATTTCCCCAGGGACAGATGAAGGTAGTTTTATCCTGGTCTTCAGGAGCAATTTGGATTTGATTGTACCCGCTAAACCCATCCAAGAAGGAGAATAAATTCTTCCTGGATAAGGTGTCAAGTACTTGATCGATAAAAGGCAGGGGAAAATGATCTTTCTGTGTTGCCTTGTTCAGCTCCCTATAGTCCACACAGAATCTCCACTTACCATTCTTCTTTGGTACTATTATGAGTGGAGACACCCACTCGCTGTCTGAAATGGGATATATAAATCATGCTTCCAAGAGTTTCTAAATTTCTTCCTTCACTATGTCCCTAAGATTGGGGTTCATTCATCATTGAGGCTGGCACACAGGTCAGGAGTCACTTTTGATATAAATATGATGGGTGCACAGATTAAATGGGATACCCCTCATGTCTGTGTACTCCCAGGAAAATGACCCCTTGTGTTTTTTTAAGAGACTGATCAGGCGCTTCTGTTCATCTAGGGAAAGGTTGGGATTAATATTCAGGGTTTTTCCAGACTCTACCTCGATAGGAAGACTTTTTGAATTTTTCAATAATGGAACTATATGAGTGTCACTGACTAATGCCTCTTCTGTGATATTTTCTTGTTCCTCTTCACCTAGAGTAGTATTCAGGATCTGATAAATTTTCTTATTGATAGAAGTGGGTTCACTGATGAAATTATTAATGGAATCATCTTCAGTTTCATATTTAAAAGTTAAGGCCTTCCCTATTATTAATAATGGCTGAACGCCCTCTTCTTTCTCTGGCTCCATCCATCATGGAGTTTCAGCTTCTAATCTTGGTCGAACTGGAGGATAGAGAGTGAGGTTCTTTATCTCGGTGCCATCTAATATGGTCATAGACCCAGATCAATAATTGATGCAAGCATCAACTGTAGCTAACCAGGGTCTTCCCAGGATCAATGGGTGTCCTCCTAGCTACGACTTAGGTTGTAGAACCAAGAAGTTAGCAGGGTACTCTCAATAATCAACTGAGATGATGAGATCATCCAAAATTTCTTTAGGTTTAATAGTGGATCTATCTGCCAGTTCTAAAATGATGGGGGTTGTCCTGAGATTAGTGAGCCCGAGTTTTCTTACATTTTCAATAGTCATGACGTTAATTGCTTCTTCTAAGTCTACCAGTACATTGGGTATCTATGTATGCCCAATATGCACAGTGACAGTGGGATTCCCATGGTCGTCGTATTTGGCCAAGAGGGTTTTTACCATTATAAATGTAGATAATTTCCCTATGACATGAACAGTGGGAGGATCCCTTGGTTTCCTTCCTGGTTTCCTTGTACACAGATCTTGAATAGTTCTGGCATAAATAGGTACGTCTTGAAGGGCCTAAAGGAGAGGAATTTTAACATAAATATTTTTTAACTCTCTTAAGAGGTAAACTGAGGTTGTCCCACTACCTTTGGTAGCATTAATCTTTCAGGGTATGGCGGTTCCCTAATCAACTGGGTAGGCCATGTGTCGATAGATGCATCATTCTGTGTTTCATCCGACATATTAGTAGGATGTTCAGCGTCTTCAATGATGGGGGTTGCATTGGATAAATACTATGGATTCATCCCTTCTTCATGCACAAAGGATGGAACATCCTCAATGATCAAATGCTCCACTACCTTTCCTGATCGTAAGCGGATATCGTTGCAGGGTACAGGAGTAAGGGAGTAGGCGGGCATGTTGACAGTCTCAAATTGATGGATTGCTTTATTATTTGGGTTAGGGTTAGGTTGAGTAGGTAGCTGAGGTCATATCGGCATATTGGGGACAACATTATTCTAGAGTTGCAGCTGCGACTATTGATAAGGATAAGGATATTGAGGAGGCTATGTTTGTTGAGAAAATGTTTAATGTGGAAGCCATTGAGAGGGTTGGTTATGGGAAAACTGGTTCCCTATATGGAAATTTCTCCATCCAGGAGACCAAGAATTTGGTTGGTTTGGTGGCTGTGCCTAGGGGTTCCAGGAGTTAAAATTGTGCATTGGAGGTTGAGAGGGGTACCATTGAGGATTATAATAATATGAAGGGAGTTGTGTATTCATATGCTGCATATTATTCCAATTATTCATGTTATTCAAAAATGGAAATGAGTCTGGAGTCATACCTTGATTTCGAGGCTGCCAAGGCTTTTTTCTGTGCAATAAAGTAAGATGTTTCCACCTCTGGAGTTGATGCCTGTAGAACAACATTCACTTGAGGTAGTGACAGGCATTCTTTTGTGTCATGGTTCAGCTCACACAGCTGACAAACTTCTACCTTGTTGAGCGGGCACTCCTTCAGAGGGTGGTTCTTTCTACATTTAGGGCAGAATACACCTAGTGTGAGATCCTCTACTACTTGTTTATGCTTTTCCCTCAAGACATCTATTTCCGAGGAGATGGAGCTCATAATTTCTATTTTAAATTTTTTGAGGAGATTGCATATCTCTACATGGGTGGCTCCTCCATTAGATGAATTCTGAGTTCTATCGAAGGCATCACGTTTTAATTTGTCCCGTTTGTCCCGTCTGTTATTCCTGGAAGACCCCCTGGAGTACCTTTTGCATAGTTCCACGATATTTTCAAAGGACTCCTTGGATATATCCCCCTTTCCTAATAGGCTTAACATGTCTAGGAAATCATCCTTAATCCCGTGAAGTAGGATTATTTTGAGCACATCTAATCCCATATTAGTCTGTCCAGTTCTCTGCACATTATATAAAATCCTTTCGACAAAATATTCTAGACTTTCATCATCCTTCTGTACCATTTTAAATAGTTCTTCTCTCTTATCCTTGGTATTGCAATACTCCTCATATTTCTCTAGGAATACCTGTTTCATCCTGTCCCAATTAGTGACAATTCTGCCTCCCAAGCTCATAAACCAGTGTAATGCATTGTCCTTCAGAGTGGAAAGGAAGAGTTTCAGCTTCTGTGCATTAGTGGTGTAGTCATAGCTGTGACAGAGGATATCAAATTCGAAAAGAAATTCATCTAGATCCTCTGTCGCTTTTCCATAAAAGCGAGGCAACATCGATGGCAATATATTTTTTATGGGGGCTATCCCTTCTCGTTGTTGAATTGGGAACTAAAGTGTAGCCACCATCCCTTTAGGCAGGGAATTACCCTCATGATGATGATTTTCTCCCAGTTCCTCTTCCTCTTCGGAATTGTGTCTATTACTCATATTTTCTTCTGTTTTATCCTCTTCATTCTTCCATTGATTGATGAATTCCTGATGGAATTGTGTCCACTCCTCTTTAGTCACAACCTTACTGTTAATGTGATAGATCGAATCTCAATCAACCGATCCTCCAACACTAACTCTGTCTTCCTCTACAAGGTTTTGGAGGGTGTTGCAGCTCCTCGTGTGTTCTCCACTATAGAGCATGATGCTGCCACTGTAGGGTTGGCAGGGTTTCTTCTAATGGGTGTTTCATGATAGTGAGCCCTGGTAGAAGAATTGGTTCTATCAACCAAATCGTCAATGAATGTTCTTCTCCCCAATTCTGGACCTTGCCCACAGCCTCGACCACCTACAACGTTAGTGTTCTATGGGGTTCTGGGATTTATAAGATGGTCATGTTGTACCCTTATTGTATTCATGCATTCCAAAACATGCAAACAGGAAAAAACTGAAGAATACTAAATAAAGACAATTACTGGATGTAACTACAATAGAGTCTAATATTTATCCTCCCCAGCAACGACGCCAAAATGTTGGGCACCCTATCTGCAAGTTAATTAAAGCTAACATACAGAGTGTTCAATATAAATTTTCAACCCAGGGAAGCCTTTTTATTTCAAGGATAATATGCACTATATATGATTTAAACACTAAGTTGCTGTAAGTAAGTGATCCTACTTTCATGTTCAACCACGCTCATCTCATGATCCACTTAATCTAATTTAATTTCTCGAGAATACAGCCACAAGTACCTTTTACGATTCTTAATCTAGAATTGAAAGATTCAAGAAATACATCTAGATTACTCTTACAGAAAATAAAATCCTGATTGCTAAACCATCTAAAGATCCACCCAATTATCTTGATTTAGTTATTCTAGAAATCCAAGGGACATGAATTGAATTCATCTATTCTATAAATTCAAAGTACGAGAATGAAATTCTGCAATTATAAAAGGAAAGGAACGAATTGAAAATATCTATGGGAACAAAAATTGAAAGAACTAGGGATGAACAGGGCTGTTACAGCTATCATACAGTTGCATAAAAGACAATTAACCTATATAGTCGACTGACACACCATACCACTGCAGTTTAAGAAATGCAAGTACTGATTATTCAATGACACACTGTAAATCGATAATTGTTGTAGCTTATTATGAAGAAAGGAAATTATCACAAAATCACACAACATAATAAATATAATACCTAATTAACTCAGCAATCCTTGTGGGAAGGCACGCCCAACCTTCACATAGACATGCTGGGAGTAACACACGTTAAAATGCCGATTTCTGAATCAAACTCCTTGTATTAAAAATGGCAGATGAGTCATGCAACCATAATCACAACTGATATAATAATTTAGTTAAAAGTTCAACCCATGGCTCAGAATAGTTCCCCATATTTATACAATTACAATCATAACATCCTCCTCCTATTATTGGGCAGCCATGAAGATCTTTGATCTTCAGGCTGCCCCAATTACAATAAACTGTTATAGTCATGGCAAGATGAGAGTAGAAGATATAGGGAGGTTGTTATTCGAGCCAGAAATAATGATCATGATTGATTGAAAGATATTCCATAGATTACAACTACTTTTAAGTAGAGCCACACTATGCCTCCAAATCTATCGCAATCTATTGTAGCTACCCTTGTACAACTCACATGAACTCATACACTGGGAATGCGTTCTTTAGGCAACGATGGGATGTATGGCGATCAGCTTTGGCATGTTCAGCCCGCTACACCTGTATTCTCTAGATCTCAAAATATCTTTATAAAACCATCATATGCTAGCATAATTTAAGATGTAGAGCCATGATTATCACAATCCTAAGCATTAATAAAATAAGACAATGATTAACCATACCTTTATGACTTGAGGGGCCAAGTGAGGGAAAAACATCTGTTTAGCATGCATTATGTATTAAGATGAGGCAAAAAGAGGTGGATAAGGGTGGTAAAAAAGGGGCCATTTCTGGGCCCAACAGAGGTAAGTGAAATTCTTCTCTGAAAAGCTCTTGGTGAAGATGTCTACAATCTGCTTATCAGTAGGGCAGTATTGTAGAATGATGGTCCTATCATGCACCAATTCCTTGATATAGTGCATGTGTATCTCTACATGCTTGGTCCTCTTCTTGGTAACTATATCTGTGGAGATATTAATAGCACTTTGATTGTCACAAAAGAGGATAGTGGACAAATTACTACCAAAATCAAAATCTGAAATAATGCCTTGCAACCAAACATCTTGGATGCAAGCATTCACCGCTCCTCATTACTCGTCCTCTGTTGAAGACAATCCAATGGCGGCCTTCTTTTTACTAGACTAGAAAATGGGCTCACCACCAAACATGAATACATATTTAGAAGTATGCTTCTAATCAATAGAATATACCACCCAATTTGAATCTGTGTAACCAACCAACTCTAGCTTAGAGTCTGCAGCATAGTGAATGCCGTAGGTCCTGGTGCCTTGAATATACTGGAGGATCCTCTTGGATTCCTTCCAATAAATATCATGAGGCTGCTGCATATATCTTGATACATCATTCATGTCATAACATATATCAGGCTGAGAATGAATCAAGTAAAGGAAGCTACCAATCAGTTGGTGGTAGATTGTGCAATCCATGGGTGGAGTGCTTTTTCCTTTTCAAGGATGATCCCTGAAAGGAAAGGGAATGAAGCAGCCTTAAATTCAGCCGTGTTAAACTTAAATAACAGGTTTGATATGTATTTGGACTAAGTGACCATCATCCCATCAGAATTTTGTGCAATTTCAAGCCCCAAATTGCTCATCTCAAAAGCATCATGGAGGGCAGTTTTTATGACTAAAATGGAAGCAACAGTGCTACCAGTAATAAAGAGATCATCAACATATAAAAAAATAATAATAAAATGACCATCATACTGCTATAGATACACATTCAGATCTGATTTACACCTTTGGAAGTTTTGCGAGAGAAGGAAGGCATCCATCTTGGAATACCACTCTCTTGGGGCCTGTTTTAACTTGTATAGTGACTTCTTTAGTTTGCAAACCAAAGATGAATCTGAAATGTAGCCCTCATTCTACTTCATGTATATCTCCTCATGAAGATATCCATGTATATATGCAGACTTAAAATCCATATGATGCACTTCCCAGTACTTGGATTCCGCAATTGCCAAAACTAGGCGGATCGAGTCCATTTTTGCAATCGGTGCAAACGTCTCATGATAGTCCACACCTTGGACCTGGGAGAACCATTTTGCTACCAAAATTGCCTTATATTTTCTGGTGCTTCCATCAGCATCAACCTTTGTCTGAAACACCCACTTGCATTGAACTAATTTCCTCCCCGGAGGAAGAGAAACTAGCTCCCAAGTAGCATTCTTTTGAAGAGAATTCATCTCTTTGTCCATGGCAACTTACCATCTCAGATCTTTTCGAGCATGGTAGTAAGACTTAGGATATTAAATTATGATTAAATAACAAGTTTTGGATAGAAAAGAGTCACGACAAGAGAGAGAAATACCTGCTCTTTGGAAATCGGACCGTGTTCTTCTTGGATCATCAAGATTTCCAATGTTGTCACCAACGGAAGAAAGTGTCTGTCTGGCCCAAGTTGGGATATGTGTTTGCACTTCAGGTTCTGAACTTGAACTTGATGCTTTCTAGTCACTGATATTAGATATCAGAGGTTCCAAATCAGAGTCAACACCCCCAATTTCATCATCCAAATATTCAGTACAATAGGAAGGAAATTCAACATTTTTCTTCTTCACTAGTTCTACCTCTTGAAGAGGCTCTTCGAACTGGACACTTCTTTAAATGATGATTTGTTTTGTTCTGATATCCAGAAGCTTGAAACCTTTAGATTCATTAGGGTATCCAATAAAAAAACATTCAACACTTTGTGGTTGCAAATATTTTCTCTTATCATGCGGAAATCGGGCCCATGTAGTGGATCCAAACACTTTGAGATTCGACACATCCGACTTGTGTCCGAAGTAAGCTTCGAAAGGGGTATTCCATTTAATGGATGAGTGAGGAACTCTGTTTTGAATGTACATAGTAGAAATCATGGCCTCAGCCCACAAATTTGCAGCCAACTTCTTGGATTCCAGCATGCAAGTGGTCATCTCCTTAAGAGACTGATTCTTTCTCTCCCCTACACCTTTCTGTTGGGGAGTGTAGGGGACTAAATGTTGGACATGAATACCAATTTTGGAACATATATGCAGAAAATAATTACTGATATATTCCCCTACACTATTATATCTCAAAAATTTTATCTTTTTCCCGGATTCACTCTCAATCAGTGCTTTTAATTCAATGAATTTTTCGAAGACATCTGAATTTTTCTTGATGAAAAAGGCCCATGTATATATAGAAAAGTCATCTATAAAAGTAATAACATACTGAGATCCATTCAAGGATGTGATGGGAATTGGTCTTCTGATATCAGAATGAATCAGCCCCAAAATTTTTGATGCTCGACTTGCCTTCCCTCGATCAAACTTATGCTCAGGATGCTTTCCCAAAATACATCCTTTGCAAATTCCGGTGGTATCTTTGATGACCGAGAGGCCTTTAATCATGGATGTTTTTTGCAATTGCTGTGAGTATTTGGATTTTAGGTGGCCAAACCTCTCATGCCCGAGCCTACTAACCTCATTTCCATGAGCCAGTAGAGCTGTGGGCTTTGCATCCTCCACAAAATGGGAAAACTCATAGGATTTTGCATGATGATTTGCAAATCCTTTTGCCACAAGTTTCCCAGATGCAAGTTCAGTAATTTGTACATCATCAGGGCTGAATTATACTCTCTTAGACACTCCATTGTGGGTCATTTGATAGACACTCAGGAGGTTTGATGCAAGAGATGGTACATACAAAACATTGAAAAAATATCCGTGCTCAAGATTTACAGTACCTTGTCCTTTTGAGATGATGGTAGAGTCATATCCCATGTGGATGGGAATTCTCTTACTAGTGTCAAGAGAAGAGAAAGAGTCTTTGCTGGCCATCATGTGGTTTGAAGATCCAGAATCTATGAGTAGAGCCATGGACTTCGAAGTGCCTTCCATGAGGGCATGACCTCTTTCATGCTGGTATTCCCAATCTTGATTTTCTTTCCTACGAAAGCTTTCCAGAATATTTATGTTATTTCTCTCAAGGAGAGAAGTAGCTTCATCAAGATTCTTTTTCATGCAAGCATGTTCATCAAGCTTCCCATGGTGGCCTTTTTTTCTTCTTCTTCGAGCCAGAAGGCTCTTCTTGCTGCTAGTTTTGAACTTTTAGCTTAGGAGCTTTGAATTTGGTTTTGGGGTTCTTTTGCTGCTTTTATTTCCCCTTCGAATCCTTGGGTCCCAAAGAAAAGAGGGCTTGATCATGGGAGCATCTGATGATCTCCATCTGGACAAGCTTATCATACTCGCTTGTTAGGGACTCAATGAAGGCATTGAGTGAAGGCATCTTCCATCTTGGGGTTGTAACCTTCCCTACACGGAATGCACAAACAAACACCAAATAGTCAGCTCCATGTTTTGAGAGAATAGCGAGGATGAGATGATCGTCCTCCTTCTTCACCTCACACTACTATAGCAAAAGGAATATATTCTTGAATTTCGTGAAAAAATATTTGAGGGTCTCAAAATTGCCAGGTTGAATAGACATCAACTCGTTTTTAAGCTGATAAACCCTCAAGTCATTTTGTTTTCCATATGCAGAGGCAAGTTGGTCCCAAATCTCTTTTGGAGTCTTCAATACTTAGAGGTGGAATAGAAGATCCTTGAGATAGAGAGACATAAGAAACCGAATGCTTCATCTTTGTTATTCAAGAATCTAGCCTTGTTTATAACATGAGCAGGCTCTTCTTCTGTGTCCATAGTGACCTGGTAGAGTCCTTTGGCATGTAGCTGGATCTCCATGTCTCCTTTCCATTAATGGAAATTGAATGGAGTCAAAATATCTATGGAAGAAGCCATATCAAACTGTTGTAGTGAATGTAGTGAGCCTGTAAAACATGTAAATCAAAAAAATAAAGTTACCATAAGGTCGAACAGCCTGCACATTTTAGGCTTTCATCACACCGAGCATAATTGATCAAGCAAGCTTGATCAACAATTCCTTAACTTGGGGTATTAAGTGGTAAGGCTTTGCTTCTGGTGCAGTGTTGGACTTTTGAGCTTTTGCTCAATTTTTCATACAAGATCCGTAAAAACCATGTTTTTGAGAGAATGAGTTTCATCTCGCCATGAGCTTTGATACCATATTAATCTGTCACAATAATATAGGGACTAAAACACAGTATCATAAGATATTTAAGACAATTAAGCATGAAAATGGCATAATGATGTTGCAATAGGAGTAGCAGCTCTATATATTCAATAAAGAATGAGTAATACAATACAATATTCATGCAAAGTGCATGAATTCTAAGACAATTCGAATACTCAAAAAGGTGATTCGAATTGAATGGATGTGTGTAGCTTAACTGAATGCCAGCCACAATAGGCACACATAGTTAACCACCAAGCTAATCAATAACTAAATCTCAAATAAGTCCTAACTGAAGCAGAGTGCAATAGATGACTGAGTCTAACTGAAAGTGACTCATCACATGTAACTACATGTCCAATTGAAGGAAGCAGCGCATCCATAACTCCAAGTAGCTCAGATGGAGTTAACTAAAGTAAAGATGTCATCATAAGTGGTTGTAGGTGCATGTGTTAGCTCTAGTCCATAAATAATGACAAAAAATAATCATATAATGAATGGAGGCACCTTCACAACTTATCTTAATAGATTGTAACAATCAGTTAGCAATTAGGTGCATTTATGACACTCAGATCACCCCAAAAATGCTCTCTGTTTGAAGGAGGAAGCTCAGTTAGCCTCCCCAAATGAAGGAGAAGGATTAGCTAGCCTCCTTGACTGAATGAGGGTGTGGGTGAGCTCATGATAATGTCATAGTGTGCTCATTTGATGCCAAGTAAGTCAATTAAACTTAGGATAGTGGGTAAATAGGCCAAAATTGACCAAATAAGTGTGCATGTTGGGTAAAAGACTCCAACAATTAGGCGGTCTTCCCATTACGTTCAGTTACAATAGAAGTTGGAACAGTTCAGAGGTTCAACTATTATAGACGACTGAAAGAAAGAGATACAATATGTCGTAGTTCATCGGTCACCAGTGTTGATGATGCATGTCGAGTTGCTGAACTTGTTGAAGTCGATGCTGAACCTGTCGAGGTGCGGACTTGTTGATGTCGATGTTGAACCTGTCGAGGTGCATACTTGTCGATTTCGATGTTAAACCTATCGGAGTTGAAAAACATTGCCAACCGCTAGGTGGATCACCAAATGACCTTTTCCAATCCAAAAACTACTCCCAAGAGGGCCAAAGAATTATTGAACACTGGTTAGCAACAAGGAGTGTTACAACTTTTCATGACTTGATAATTCAACCAAAGAAGAATCTATGGTGTATCAATGTGCCAACTAAAGAAGGTTGTATTTCATTGCTTGTGTTGTGTAGTTCAAAAATGTGCACATTTGTGTTTTCCACGCTAGTTTGATAAATTACATGCAACATTATGTTTTTAAAAGGAGCATAATAAAATAAAAACTATTTGTATTTTTTTTACATGGATCTTGGAAACGCAACATTATGTTTTTAAAAAGAGCACAAAAAAATAAAAACTATTTGTATTTTTTTTACATGGATCTTGGAAAAGACATCTGCAATATCATCTCTTTTGGTTAAAAGAGTTGGGAGGAAAAACTCTTTTTTTAATTATAAAAAGGAGGAAAATCATTTTTTTTAATTGTAATTTTTTTTGGGAGAATATTTACCAATCTTCAAGGATCTTGGAAACTTTTCATGAAAAAGGACAAGAAATGTGACATTTGCAATATCATCTCTTTTGGTTAAAAGAGTTGGAAGGAAAAACATTCTTTTATTGTTAAAAAAGAGGAAAAACATTTTTTGAATATAAAAAGAATTTGGAAAATATTTACAAATCTTTTAATTTGTTAAAGAGTTGGGAGTAATTTTTTTTTTTAATTGTAATAGAAAAGAGTTGCGAGTAAGAACATTTTTTTAATTGTAATAGAAGAAAGAGTTGGGAGTAAAAACATTTTTTTAATTGTAAAAGGGAGGAAAAGCAATCAAATGTGAGTACAAGCAAGTGTGGAGAATTTGCAAATGAAAAATGGGTATAGGAGGAAAGAATTTACAAAAATTGAATAACAAAATCAAAGAACTACAAGACAACTTACAATATTTGGATAATTTGGTTCATAATCTTTAGAAGCAAATTGAATGGAAGTATTAAGTGATTGAAGCACTTAATTTTTTTTTTGAAAACGAGGAATAATTTGGAAACATGTTTGATGCATCATGTGAAACTAATGATCATACAACCGAGGGATGTTACTTGGGAATGAATGACTTAATACAAAAAGTTGATGCCACTTGTGGCATTAATGAAATAGTACAACTAGTTGATACACATACAAAAAATGATATGATTCCCGCTTCCTTAACTAGTTATGAGAAGGAATCATTCGAAAACAATGAATTGATGAAGATGTTTGTTGAAGACGAATCACAAGAAGAAGCGATGAGTGATACCATAAGTAGTATTAGTAAATTTATGATCTTGAATTTTCTTTTGAAGATAGAAAAAAAAACTATGGAATGAATGCATGGAAGAACATCAAGTACATAATGATATTCCAAGCCTATCATTAAACCTTGGGAATAAATCCACAACATCAAACACAAAAAAAAACTTGGATATTATAAGGAAGCTACCTTTCATATTCTTGATGATTTTAGACCAATCCAATTCCATAGTGTAGTATTCCTTCAAGGAAATTCCACTTGATATGTTGTAGTTCAACATCAAAATGCTAAGTGCTAACATTTTCATCGAGTTGGTCACAATAAGAATCAGTGTTTTGATCTCCATCCTTGTCTTCATTGTGGGAAGATAAATCATATTGGGGACAAATGTTGAAAGAAAAAATAAGGTTCATGCAAAAACAATTGGTTATGGTTGGATACATTCTTGAAAATGGATTCAACAAGTCAATAAGTTGCATATCTCTCATTGTCAAGTTTAGACACAAGTAAAGATACATTTGAATGGTGAAATTTCAAAGACAAACAAATTCAATTAGTTATTCCAATTGATGGTTTTGGGCACGATTGGCCCATGATGAATTGATACTCCCTTGTAACATAAGGGGGGTAAGTACAAAAATGAAAAACATGATATTCTCTAACACTTCAAAGGGGTGAGTACATCGATGAAGACAAAATTGAACTCTCTTTCACCTCAAGGTGAAGTATATTGTGAAAATGGTTAGTGGTTAACCAAAAACACCACAAACATTAAGTAAATATCCTAGTGGCAAACCAAAACTGCCCCATTAATGAAATTTGTTTGTGTTCAACCAAAACCACCAGATACATGGTATCAAACATAATGGTGATAGAGCTATTGAATAAGAATCCTAAGTTAAATATTTGATACATTCAACATTTTTCTCACCTTGCACTTGCAAAAGGGGAATATTTATGATGATAGTTAAGGTTCAAGTTTGTTGAGAATATAATATGCATACTTTAGTTGGATACTTTGTTGGTTGTATCTTTCCATAACTGCATGGTTGGCATTGAGGCTAATAACTGCATGGTTGACATATTGTAAGTGTTAGAACCATAACCAAGGGTCTCTTCATGATTTATTTTAAATATATTGGTATCTACATCACTAGCATGTAATATGGTCCCTAGTTGTGTAGGAACGCGTTGGTGGTATTTTGTTCATTAGAGGAATGAAATAAACAAAGTTCATTTCCAAAATATGAACATAGTTTATTTATTGAATTTATCATATAAGAAGGATAACAAGTTAAATTACACAAAGGAAAAATATATAATAATTGAGCAATGAATATAGATGAATCTTTATGATATACTAATACCTCCATGACAATATATATACACATTGATTGTTATGTGGTTGAATTTTCACGTCCCTTAGTTACATCTTGTTATCATCATATTAATTATATAAGGGATCAACGAACTAATCAAAGACAAAATCAATATGCAAAGCTAAGTAAATATCCTACCATATTGAAGAGAACTTGAAAAGTGGAATCTTATAATTTTCCAAATCACAGAAGTCGCTTCCACACAGTGTAGCAAAAAAATAAATTAAGGTGGTCTAATCCATTCATATCAAGAAAACTATACTCAATGCTTCATAATTCATATAATATTGTATCCTAAACCATCGCAATGATAATAATGGAAGGTAATGAGAAGTCATTATGAGCTAGAATAAGAGATAAATCCTTTTTCTCAAAAATGCTTTGAGGACAAAGCATTTACAAAGAGGAAGGCATATAGTGAACACATAATAATAATAATAATAAATGAAGTGACATGACCTATTTGAGATACGTGACCATTCAATGTGTATATACCATCATGAAGTTCTTTATATATCATATCTATTCATTATTTTGTATTGCTATATATTTTTGTCATTTATGGATGTTAACCTATGATCCTTCTAATACTGGATATTTAATAAATAAACTAAATTCGTATTTAGGAATTGTTCATTTAAAGTAAATCGTTTTTATTGAAGCGTCTAGTTAACATGAGCGTCATTTTTTTATTTTCATTCCTTGGCCTCCCTCAGTTTTGGCACTTTTGGAGTGATTAGACCAATCCCATAGGAAATTCATCCAACATGAACCTGAGAAAAATTCCAGTGGTATCTCGATAAGAGGGTTCATGTGCAAGTTAATTTGAAAAGGATACCTTAATGAATCGATCGACATCCAAGTGTATAGTTAATAATATTGTGATGTATATCAATGTGTCAAACACTTGTTCTGCATGCCAAAGCTTGTTCCACAAAATCAAGAGTTGTCTTTTGATGGACAATATCATAGTAGATTCTTTGACTAGGTCCTTAAGACAATAATTATCCTTTGGATACCTCTATAAACTAGAATGGATAGACTATGATCACTCGAAGGAAACAATGTAGGAAAATAGTCTCAATGATCCCCACAATCTACATTATATACCTCAAACCCTAAAGGTATATCCTAATCGATTGGTTATATACCAAAAATCTCTTAGGGTGCTAAGAACAAAAATTGGATAGCAAGGGTCCTCCATAATGATGTCACTTTATGGAATCTAAATCATTTCAGCCTTTTATACCAAGTAAATGTACATACATTGGTGGAGTGGGTGATGGAGTAGGAGATTTTCTCTTCCTCACAAAATGAAAGTATTCTAATGGAATGTGAGAGGTCTCATAGTCAAAGGAATTTTTTGCCAATTAAATACTTTCAGCTTATTTTTCTACAAGATTTTAATTTTAATTGATTTTAGTAGAAAATGGACCAAATTGTCTACTTTTGAGTAATGAGGATTGTGTGTACTGAGTAATTTTGCTAGTGCCTTCTCTTGCAAGACATGTCATTGAGTATTGGGAAGTTCAACCAACCTAGAGACTTCTCTAGGTCATTTCAATCTTGATGGTAACAACCTTGGTGTGGCCAATATTTTATGTACCTAATGACATACTTGACATGGAAACCTTTTAGAAATTAATGGGTGAAGCGTTGTTCGAATTTAACTAATTTATCTATGGTGATCTCAACATGGTGGAAGATCGAGAAGGTAAAGAGGGATTGTTCTCCCATTATTTTAGTCCTAAGGAGGGAAAATACTAGTTCTCATTATAGTGCATTGTCGATCTTTATTACCCTACTATATATAGAAGAAACAATTCCTTCAAGCTCTAGTTTACTTGGATCATGTTTAGGAGTGGGAAAGATATAGTACTAAGTGGATGAATAGAGCCATAATTATTAAACATAACATTTTGTTTTTGATAAATAGGTTCTAAGTTCATTCAAATCATGACATATGCCACTCTATTTGTATGTATTTTGATAGTTTTTAATATTGTTTATAGAATTTGTAAACCATGTATCCACACACCCCATTATCTATTGCATATTTCATGCCCCTAATAATATTAATATTTTTTGGAACTTAGTCCCATGCCTAATGAGGATTAAGGTGGAATCAACGACTTAAAGTACTAAATATTTTAGATAAGATGATACTCAAGTTAATGATTAATGAGGCTTAAGGTGGAATCAATGGCTTAATATTTTAGAGCAGATACCACTCAAATTACAACACAAGTTGACAAAAAAACATTTTTTGGATCTCTTTTTTTTCATTTAGGTGGAATTTTGGGTGGTATGTTGAGTTGTAAAGTGGCATTACTTTTTAATTGCAACAAAAATAACAGTAAAATAAATGTTTAGAAGTGACACCACTAAAATTTCAAAAATTTCCTAGTGCATCTTGTGAAATATCTATGACTTATGTCTATAATGAGGCCACTATTTACATCTTTCATAGCTTCATCCAAGATGTCTACAATAATGTTTTCACAAAATTGATTATAACATATTTTATACAGTTCATATAGGGATATTCTTTAATTATAAATTAGACATTTTTTTTGCTGCAATGCTCTTTGACTTGCTGGGCCACCCTTTGGTCTTAGAAACCACAACCCAGGGGCATCTAAGCCATCAAAAGCACTTGGGGATCGCACTCGGCTTGTTCTACACCAACCCTTAGTATGGTTGGATTTAGATGTTGCATCCCAGGTGCAAAGAGTTTTGATCTCAGGCCGGCTTGCAAAACGAAACCCATATTGACCGTTTGCTCTACCAAAACTTGAAAATTATAAACATGACATTTGATTGGTCTGATTTACATCATTTAAAAAGTTATTGTAACATATTTTGAAAAGTTTATATTGACATATGCTTTGGTTAAAAATGAACATTTATTAGGACTCATTTACATTATTGTGCTAAAGGCACATTCTAAAGTCCAAGTCGATGTGTAATGCGTCAAAAAATAATAAAAAATATAAGTTAGTTTGGGGAAATGTTAAAATTAAAAAAAGTAAATAAGGTTCATCTTAATCTTATATCTATGATAAAGTTTGAAAGGGATAAAATATATTAAGATGTAAACTTCAATTTTTTGCACCATCAAAAGGTTTGCACCTCAAGAATTTGATCCCTCTAAGTGCCTAATATATATAGGTTAAGATGGATCTAAGTTAGCAGGTAAATTAATGAGAGAAAACTATAAAAGAAATGATTTCAAGTTTTGAAAAATTTCCCATATATTTAACATAAATTAAATAAATTAGTAAATAAATTGTTTTCGATTTAGATTAAGTTTCTTTTCTATATTTTTTTTGTAAAGTGATAATTTCTTTGTAATACTAATTCCAATTAAAGTATTTTTTTTTGTAAGTAACCACACGAGATTTGAACTTGTGACGTTCCATTTACAACTTCTCATCTCAATTAATCATTACCAATTGATTTAACCCTTGTGAGCTAATTGCAATCAAAAGTAATTATACTAATATTAATTTCATTAACTTTATAGTAAATCACTAGTATTTCATGTCTACGAATAAAATGGTATGCATAATCTCAATCCCCTCAATTGTGTAAAAAATCTGTTATCCCTAAAGTTGAACCTAGACTACAGGGGTTCAAGCTTAAGGAACTCTTTTTCAAAAAATGTACAAATCAATGAAATCAAACTAAGAAAACAAGATGGTATGCAATCAGAATTATTTGAAGATCACACAATTATCAATGAGGTAAACTGGTATAATATAAGAGCTATAAGAAAATCAAAACATTATTGAAGAAATAGGCTGGTGTAATCAAAGCTGTAAGAGAATCAAACAAAAACTGTATAACATAAAAATTAAACACAAGATCCAATATCTAGATATCTACGATCATAAAATCATGAAATGAAACTGTCTCTGTTTTTAAAATATAAAGGATAATTGTATTTCAATACAGGAATCACTGTAATGGGATCTAGTGGACCATGTACATGATAAATCATAAGAAAGATAATTTATAACATACAAAGACAAATCAGAATCATGTTCATTCAAAGTAGAACCTGTTATTGAAGTTGTAGAGTATTCATGTTATACAGATAATAATCAAAACTGGGCTGTCACAACTCCAAAATTGCCCACCTGTTTCTCCTCTCGAGAGCTCCTTAAATACAAAATAATGTTTTCTTTAAACTAACCATAAGATCCTATATCTAAGGATCAAACCTCCTCAAAAACAGGGAAGTCAATCCCTTTTAAAAAGTAATAAAGTACAAGTGTAATACATGTGTCAAATAAACAACATAAGTTCAAAAAGAAAACTACAATTTAACTTCTAAAGGATTCTAGAAGTCTCTGCTAGTGTAGCTAGGTCACTTAGAACCTGTGAACGCTTCTGCAGTCTGGCGAATTTGGCATCCTTATTTTCCTCCTTGTTCTGAGCTTTGACTTGTTCCAACTACTTCTGAATGGCTCGTTTCTCCCTTGGAACATTTTTGGAAACTATCAGCAACTTTTGGTATTCTGTCTCTTTATCCTCTAGGTCTTCACGAAGTCTTTTGTTGGCCACCATCAATTTTTCATTTATGTCTTGCAAATATCTTGTTTGTTCTTGGTATGTCTACAAATACTTCCTACATTGGCTTAATTCGAGAGATATTTCCAAGTCTTCTTCTCCTATGTGGACTCCTTCTTCCTGTAAACCTTTTGATGCTGAACCATCATTTAGATTATCCTGCTTGTCTATGCAAAAAGCTTTTGGTATAGTGACTGCTATGACCTGAATATCAATAAAATTTTCATTATCTACACAGTACTGGTCCCTTGCTTGTATGTACATTTTCTTCACTTCCTGCATCATCTATCACCACAACATCCATGGCATCTTCATGTGCTGCTCTTTCCTCTACCTGCGTCTTCTTCCTCAACCTGGTTCTTGGCTTCTCTGTTTTGAATAACTGTTTACAAATATTATTCTTTGAAGCTATACTTTTCAGCATATCACTAAGTTTCTTTGGGTTTTCATTTGTGCACGAGGCTTCAGGGCACAAACCTTCCTGGATGGTTTTCTCAGCAATATGCTTTTCTTCTTTCTCAGCAATTTGAACTAGTTTTTTAGGACTTATTGTTTGCTGTTCAGTATCATCCATCATTCTTTTGTCTTTTTCTTTAGGGTTGTCTTTAAACCCTAGCTCTGTTAACAAGGATTCAAATGTTCTTTCCTCCTTTTGCAATTGAGTTAGAATTAACAGTTTAATTAATCCTTGGTGATAGACAGAGCGAGTAGTATGCTCGGGATGGTTTTGAACTCTAGAAATAATTTTTTGGAGGCTTTTTAACAAGTAAAATGGGAGATTTACCTGTATACTTCCGTGAATATGCATTAGCAATTTTAGATGGCACTTTAATACTCTATCATATCTGCCATTGCATGTGATGTAATTCTGTATCACCTCCAAAGGAACCTTCCATCCTAGTTTCATTTTTCTAATGTGGACACCATTTTTCCAGTCTAGCTTTCCACATCCAGGCATTATAAATTCACTGACATCGCTTTGGAAATCCTGCTGTTTAAACCATTTCTCCCCCTTTGCAAGAACACCTATTGCCTTAGCAATAGAATCCTCATTTACCCTGAATGTTAGGCTTTGCAGCTGCACTCTTTCAACTCTGTAATTTTCAATAAATAACATGGTTACCTATGAATGGTAGCCTTGCAATTTCTTACAAAAATTAAACCATCTGGACTTTTGCTTTAGTTTGGAAGACCTGGGAAATTGCTTTATCCAGTCTGTGTTGTTTGGTTCTAGCCTACAAATGAAGCCTCCTAGCTTTCTCTTCACTATAACCTCTGGCTCTTCCTCGTCGGCTACCTTCGACATTTAAAACCCTAAAAATTTGCAACCTTGTTGTATAGACAGGCTGGGCCTTAAATATTAGACAAAACAACACACTTTGTTGTAGTTACCTCTGTGGCCGGTCTTCATTCCATGCTAACTCTGGCCTGTCAATAATGCACCTATGCTTGTGCTAGTCCTGATTTGATTGATTTGCAGGCTTATCAGAATGAAAATGATAGTGAGAATGGAACCAAAAATCCTCGTAGCTCTTACCCTTAAGCCTCTGTCAGTAAATGCAAATCAACAAGGCCTTTACACTGCCCTGAACAGGAAATTATTTGATGTAACTGCATGCTCTGATATGTAGGGAAGTATATACACTATAATCCAGAACCTTAAACATTAAATCCATTAGAGTTTGAAAACAAACCCTAGCTTCTTAAAACCTGCATGTTGTTGCTCGTAACCAATGTAGATTTACAGTATTCAAACATGTATGTGATTATCCTTCTCCAGCTAACCAGCAAAACAATGAAACAGATTTCTAGGGAAAAGAGTGAATTAAGTCGACTCTGCCACGAATAGTACTAACATTCATTGCATGCAGTGTTCAAAATTTAAAATGATGACAGGTGTACCATTTGATAAGTGACACAATAAAAACCAATCATTTTATGGACAGGCGCTCCTTTAAAACATTTTCATATCGAATTCCAAATAATTATGAATATGACCAAAGTTTATTATCCCTTTACATTCCATGGTATTAATAAACAATAAACTTTTCAATGAAATTCCCTTTTGAAATTCTGCTGCCCGTAAGTGAAATGCTGCCAGTTTATAAAATGCTGCTAGCTTGGATAATGCTACCAGTTTAAACAATCCACCGTATAACATAAATCTCTTGCACATACATAGGTTCATGACTAATGAATGAAGATTGTGATGATTCAGGATACTAAAAGAAAACCCTAATGACGTTCAATCAATCATAAGGTGAAAAACAAAGAAAAATTTAAATAAATAAAAACACATGACAATCAAAGCTCATAAAATAAATGGTGAAACAACCCTAGAGATAACATTTGGCTCTGTCTGGGGACAAAGTTTTCCTGAGAAACTTTGAGAACATGTTGAGCAATGCCTTCAGAAGTATGCTAAGGTCACTTCTGTCTTATTGGGTTGGAGTCTTATCTGAAGCAAAATGATATATACAGTGACTATGTACACTAACACTTTGTCTTTCAATATGTGTAAAAATGATTTAAGAAACATCCATTGAATGGACCTGAAATCTCTTCACCTTTCAGATTTTGTAAGACAAAAGTATTGTTTCCAAGGATCTTTATGACTGAAAAAGGTCCTATCCATAAGTTTTCAAACTTCCCATGCTTACCTTTTTCATCCTTTCTTGCATCCCATCTGAGAACTAGGTCACCAACTGCAAACAACTCCTTTTTAACTTTTTTACAAGGCTTTCTTTCATTCTTCTTTGATACTTCTCAGCTGTATATTTGATAGCTTCCCTCTCCTACTGCAACTGAACTATCTGGAACATTCTTATTCTGATATCATCTGGTTGTTCGTTTATTTCCTGCATAAACTTAATAACCGGGGTCACCAATTGAATAGGGAAAACATCATCAATTCCGTAAACCAATTGGAAAGGGGATGTACCAATTGACTTTTTAATTGTTACTCTATGAGCCTAGAGAGCAAAGTTTAGTTTAGTATCCCAACTCCTCTTGTTTTAAAACATCATTTTCTTAATATTGTTTACAATGCTTTTGTTGTTGGATTCCGCTAATCCATTTCCTTGTGGATAGTATGGTGTGGACTGTTTTAAACTAATATTATTTTCTTGACAAAAGTTCACCATCTTCTTGGATTTGAAAGCAGGGGCATTATCAGTAATTAATTTTCTAGGGCATCCAAATCTACCTAGAATGTTTTCTTGAAGGAAAGTAATTATAACTTGTTCTGTTGCTCTCCTTGTTGCAACTGCTTCCACCCATTTAGTGAAAAAGTCAGTAGCAGTTAGGATCCATTTATGCTGTCCACTAGAGGGAAGATAAATTGCACCGATGAATTCTAGTCCCCACTGCTGAAATGGACCATTCACTGAAATAGGCTTTAGAGGTAAGGACTGAAGCTTATGCTTACCTGCAAATTTCTAACATTCCACACACGATCTAAGCTAATGATATACATCTGAAAAAAGGGTAGGCTAGTAATATCCTGCTCTAAGGATTTTGAAGGAAGTTTCCTTCCAGTACTTATGTCCTCCACAAACTCCACTATGCAATTCTACAATTACAGCATCAAATTCGTATTTCTCCAAACATTTCAACAATATTCCTCCCCGATCCTTCCAGTACAACATCTGATCTATGAAAACATACTTCATTGCCTTCAGTTTTAACGATCTGCATTCATTCCTATTCAATTCGAGAGGGCATTGTAAATACAAAAGGAAATACACAACATGTTTATACCAATAAGATTCACCATACCTATTATAAACCTGTTGTTTACTGTGTTCCATTGGCATAACCTGCTCTGACTGCTCTGCCATCACATGAAGATTCAAAACCTGACAATTTGATTCTGTCAGAAGTTTAGCTAATCCCTGTCCTTTTACCAATTTTGTTGGTTTGATTTCTATGTCATATTCCATGACCTTAGCTATCCATTTGCCTCTTTTTCCTTCGCTGTCAGGCTGTGCAAGAATCTCCTTGACTTTTGAATTTGGGACATATGCCACAACCTTAGAATGTAAAACATATATTCGAAAAAACTTAAGAGCTTTAACTAAAGCATACGCTTGCTTTTCCATTATATTATATTTCAGGTCTGAGTCTCTTAATGTTTTACTAAAGAATGAAATTGGCTGTTCCAAATTATCAGAGTTCTTTTGTAATAATTCAACAGCTATAGTGTCTTCAGATGCAAATGAGAATATTGCGAAATCTTTTGTATAATCAGGAGCCATCAACACTGGGGCTTCTACTAATGCTTTCTTTATGGCTTCAAATGCTTGTTTAACCTGGTTAGACCACTTAACCTCCCTATATTTCTTAAGCATTTGAGTGATATGCTTTATTATTTCTACAAAATTGGGAATAAACCATATTAAGATGTTGATTTTTCCAACAAAAGATTGAATTTATTTTTTGTTTCTAGGAATGCTGATTTTTAAGATAGCCTTGAATCTCTCTGGATCTATCTTTATTCCCTCAGCAGAAACAATATGGCCTAACAATTTGCCTTCTGTCAGGGCAAAGTGAGACTTTTTAGGATTTAGTGATAAACCAAACTTTCTACATTTAACAAAAAATTGTCTTAAATGTTTAAGATGATCTTCATCAGACTTAGAAAAGACTGTGATGTAATCTTGGTATATCACTACAAAATTTTCATTTTCACCCACAAAAGCTATATCCATAGCCCTCTGAAAAGTAGCACCTACATTCATGAGCCCAAAGGGCATTTTGTCATACATAAAGGTCTCCCATGGCGTGGTAAATGTTTTTTTTTCTCGATCCTCTGGCTGGACTGCAATCTGGTTATAACCAGAAAATCCATCAATCATTGAAATTCTGTGAGCACCTACAACCCTCTGCAAAATCTGATCTATCTTTGGTAATGAATAGTTATCCTTGAGACAGGATTTATTCAAGTTTCGGAAGTCTACACATAGTCTTATCTCTCCATTCTTTTTACGTACAGGGACTAAATTAGCAACCCAACATGAATACCTCAAAGGCACAATAATTTTTGCATCTAGTAGTGTTTTCACCTCTTTTTCAATTACTGGCAGCAATGCTGGGTTAAGCCTTCTAAGATTCTATTTAAAAGGCTTAGTGTTTGGTTTTAGATGGATTTTGTGCTGAATTATGCTGGTATCATATGTTTTTAAATCATGATATGACCAAGCAAAAATGTCCTTATATTCTTTTAGTAAACCAAGATATTTTCTTCTTTTTTCATTTGACAACAATTTTGACAGTTTTATCATCTTAGGATGATTTTCAGAACCAATGTTATACTCTATAACATTCTCTTCAGTAGTTTGTAGGGTGGGTTTTATCAGTGTATCATCTTTTGAAAACAATCTTTCTAAAGGAACAAGTCCCTTAGGAATGAAATTCCCTTTTAATTCAACAATTTTGTGGTCAGCAATTGAATTATTTCTACAGGGTTCATTTTCTACCCATTCTGAATCTTGTTCATGATCAACAGTATCATCTAAAAATTCACCTACTAATTCTAGAAATTCTTTTATTTCCTGATCATCATTAAAGACTTTCCAATGTTTGATATTATCTGGGACAACAGGTCTGTATCTTACATCAATTGGGTATTTCAGATGAGTTACCTTTGGGACTTTGAAATAAGCTGCTGCTAAAGATAGGGAATCAGCTGTCTCATTATATTCTCTTGGGACAAAGGTGATATTGAAGGCTATGAATAAATTTTCAATTAGATCCCAGACCTCATTCCTATAAACCTTCAATAAATGCTGCTTTACTTGGTAAACCCTTTTTACTTGCTAAATAACTAATTTAGAGTCGCCAAACAGAGCAATCTCTTTTATACCTAAGTCTTTTGCTACCGTTAACCCAAGAATCAAGATTTTCATCAATTGAATAGATCGGATGATTATTAGGGTGTCTACTATCACTTACCAAGTATGCCAACTGTACGTCTTTGTAAAGTCTTCTGAATTCTCCTCCAAATACTGGGATTGTAGCATATGAAAGATCCATTTGCAGAGTTCCACCCACTTTCTTTGCCCAGGATCTAGACAATAACATACCAAATTTGGGAGTAATATCTGCTACAACAATATCCATCAATACACTCTTCATAGGTACCTGAGTTAAATTCACCACTAGATCCTTGATTACCCCAATACACTTCACTGCCCTAGAATCAAACGCATGCAAATCATGGTATGGTTTAGTAACACTCAGTCGTAAGGCCTCCATGACTGATTTTGGCATGAGGTTATGTGAGGCTCCTGAATCTAGCAAACAATTATGCAATAGCTGATCATGTACTGAAAAGGTTACATAAAATGGAGGAGGATATTCTGAATTATCATCAGGTTGATCAAAAGTTTTTGATCCCACAATAATAGTAGGTTTTTCATCTTGTAAATTAATCTCATTAGATGGGATAGGAGTATAATTTACTGCATTTTTGAAAGTTTTAAAGGCTGCATCCTTGTAAACTTTACTCTTAATCAATTCTGTTAAAGGCACAGGGATCTTCACCTTATTAAGCTCATGTTCAAAATTGAAACCACTAACAGATTTATTCATCTCCTCAGGATTCACAACTTCATCTTTTCTTTCATTTACAATTTGTTTCTGATTTGCAGACCTATTTTGTTTAAGAGGAGGAGCTTTCACCAATTTTCTAGCCTGTGCTGCATGTTTTACCCCTGATCTTAGACCATATGATTTCTGTGGCATTTCCTGACAGACCTCAGGAATAGACATCTGATAGTCATCTTCTTCATAATGATCTATTTCTGTAGCATACTGATAATCAGATCTAGTTAGAAAATGAGAAGAAGAATCACCATCAAATTGACTAATATTATGTTCTTCATTTTCTAAATCATATAACTCCCCTTCATCTATTTCATATGACTCATCATCTCTGACATTATTATTTTGAAAATGAGGTTGAATCCTCTGTTCTTCATTTTCTCGTCTATCTCTTTGTATATCATTATTTCGTCTTTCTCTGGGAAAAAACCTAGGGGCAAAAGGTCTTCTAAACTGATTCTGATTTCTATCACCTTCAGGTATGGGTTTATTCTGATTTCTGTTTCCCATTTCCAACCTATCAATCTTAGCAGACAAACTTTTTATGATTTTACTCATTTCATCCATTTTGTTATTTGATGACCTTCCTGTATGGATGGATGTAATGATTTCCTTCTTTCCTTTTTTGTCAACCATTTGGTATTCTGTTTCCTCTTTGAGTTTATTTGAGGCCAAAATATTTGACTCTACTTCTAATGCTGCATTTTGCATATTTTGAAGTGACTCAGATTTTCTCTCTTAATAGCAAAGAAAACTCAGGATCAAATGAGTTTGCATAAGCTAACTTTGCTGCTGTCTCAGTAGATTTTATTTCAGTTGGAATCCTACTATACATTTTGTTGAATCCTTTGGAAAAGTCCCCCACATCTTCATCCTTTTTTCTTTTTAAAGATCCAAACTCAGTCATGTAATATAAATAGTCTTTAGTGTCCCCCCACTGTCTCATAAATGCTTCTTCTAAAGCATCTATACCATCTATGGAGTTTGGTGGTAATTCCCTAAACCATTTTCTCACCTCACCATCTAAGCTTTGAACAAATACCCTCATCCAAACATCCTCATGTTCAAAATTTTGATTGTCTGCATAACTACAGAATGTATCCCAATGTTCTTCTGCAGTAACCTCTCCCTAGCCATTAAACCTTGGAAGGTACTTTTGATAATCTCCTACTGGGAGAGCATTGAGAGGCTGGGGTAAAACAAGTGGGGCATATCTTGCTGCTACCATAGCAGCCATTTGATTTTGAGCCATTCTAGGGTTTTTATTAGACTGAAGGATGCTTGACTGTTGTGATGAGGGAGACAAATTACCAGGATTTGATTGACTCAATGGGATGATCTTAACCAAAGGAGTGTGTATTGAAGATAAAGAAGAATCTCCTGTTTGCAATGCTTCAAGCTTAACCTTTTCTGACAGTAAAGGATTTGTAAAGACACGGAAATTGTCAACTTGGGAAGGGGTAAATAACATGTCTAACTCTTCTCTTCCTTTTTCTGAATGTGTATTAAAAGAAGGAACTGGAAAAGATGAAGATTCAGGGATCTCTAAAGCTGCAGGCTGTTTGAATTTTTTTGACGAAGTAGAAATTAAATTTCTCCTAGCCTCCTTTAACAATTGCTCAGGATCTGAGACTCCCAGATTCAAAGGGGATGAGGGATTTACTCGAGTTCCTATATTCTTTGAAGCCACTGTAACTTTTTAAAAGGTGACTGAATGTAGTCTATATCAGATCTGACTGATTTTGTTCACCTTGCAAAATCAGTTTTATGAAAATGTCGATTACCCAGGGAAGATATCCTTTCCTTTGTCCATTCCCCGGCAACGACACCAGAAGATGTTATCCCTAAAGTTTAACCTAGACTACAAGGGATCAAGCTTAAGGAACTCTTTTTCAAAAAATGTACAAATCAATGAAATCAAACTAAGAAAACAAGCTGGTATGCAATCAGAATTATTTGAAGATCACACAATTATAAATGAGGTAAACTGGTATAATATAAGAGCTATAAGAAAATCAAAACATTATTGAAGAAATAGGCTGGTGTGTACTAAAAGTTGTAAGAGAATCAAACAGGAACTGTATAACATAAAAATTAAACACAAGATCCAATATCTAGATATCTACGATCATAAAATCATGAAATGAAACTGTCTCTGTTTTTAAAATATAAAGGATAATTGTATTTCAATACAAGAATCACTGTAATGGGATCTAGTGGACCATGTACATGATAAATCATAAGAAAGACAATTTATAACATACAAAGACAAATCGGAATCATGTTCATTCAAAGTAGAACCTGTTATTGAAGTTGTAGAGTATTCATGCTATACAGATAATAATGAAAACTGGGTTGTCACAAATCCAAAATTGCCCACCCGTTTCTCCTCTTGAGAGCTCCTTAAATACAAAATAATGTTTTCTTTAAACTAACCATAAGATCCTATATCTAAGGATTGAACCTCCTAAAAAATAGGGAAGTCAATCCCTTTTAAAAAGTAATAAAGTACAAGTGCAATACATGTGTCAAATAAACAACATAAGTTCAAAAAGCAAACTACAATTTAACTTCTAAAGGCTTCTAGAAGCCTCTGCTAGTGTAGCTAGGTCACTTAGAACTTGTGAATGCTTCTGCAGTCTTGCAAATTCAGAATCCTTATTGTCCTCCTTGTTCTAAGCTTTGACTTGTTTCAACTGCTTCTGAATGGCTCGTTTCTCCCTTAGAACATTTTTGGAAACTATCAGCAACTTTTGGTATTCTGTCTCTTTGTCCTCTAGGTCTTCACGAAGTCTTTTGTTGGCCACCATCAATTTTTCATTTATGTCTTGCAGATATCTTGTTTGTTCTTGGTATGTCTACAAAGAATTCCTACACTGGCTTAATTCAGGAAATATTTCCAAGTCTTCTTCTCCTATGTGGACTCCTTCTTCCTGTAAACCTTTTAATGATGAACCATCATTTAGATTATCCTGCTTGTCTATGCAAAAAGCTTCTGGTATAGTGCCTGCTACACCCTGAATATCAATAAACTTTTCATTATCTACACAGTACTGGTCCCTTGCTGTATGTACAGTTTCTTCGCTTCCTACATCATCTATCACCACAACATCCATGGCATCTTCATGTGTTGCTCTTTCCTCTACCTGCATCTTCTTCCTCAACCTGGTTCTTGGCTTCTCTATTTTGAATAACTATTTACAAATAATATTCTTTGAAGCTATACTTGTCAGCATATCACTGAGTGTCTCTAGGTTTTCATTTGTGCAGGAGGCTTCAGGGCACAAACCTTCCTGGATGGTTTTCTCAGCAGTATGCTTTTCTTCTTTCTCAGCAATTGAACTGGTTTTTTAGGACTTATTGTTTGCTGTTCAGTATCATCGATCATTCTTTTGCCTTTTTCTTTAGGGTTGTCTTTAAACCCTAGCTTTGTTAACAGGGATTCCCATGTTATTTCCTCCTTTTGCAATTGAGCTACAATTAATAGTTTAATTAAGCCTTGGTGATAGACAGAGCGAGCAGTATGCTTGGGATGGTTTTGAGCTCTAGAAATCATTTTTTGGAGGCTTTTTAACAAGTAAAATGGGAGATTTACCTGTATACTTCCATGAATATGCGTTAGGAATTTTAGATGGAACTTTAATACTCTGTCATATCTGCCATCGCATGTGATGTAATTCTGTATCACCTCCAAAGGAACCTTCGATCCTGGTTTCATTTTGCTAATGTGGACACCATTTTTCTAGTCTAGATTTTCACATCCAGGCATTAGAAATTCGTTGACATCGCTTTGGAAATCTTGCTGTTTAAACCATTTCTCCCCCTGTGCAGGAACACCTATTGCCTCAGCAATAGAATCCTCATTTACTCTGACTATTAGGATTTGTAGCTGCACTCTTTCATCTCTGTAATTTTCAATGAATAACATGGTTACCTGTGAATGGTAGCCTTGCAATTTCTCACAAAAATTAAACCATCCAGACTTCTGCATTAGTTTGGCAGACCTGGGAAATTGCTTTATCCAGTCTGTGTTTTTTGGTTCTAGCCTGCAAATGAAGCCTCCTGGATTTCTCTTCACTATAACCTCTGGCTCTTCTTTGTCGGCTACCTTCAACATTTAAAACCCTAAAAATTTGCAACCTTGTTGTATAGACAGACTAGGCCTTAAATCTTAGACAAACCAACACACTTTTTTGCAGTTACCTCTGTGGCCGGTCTTCATTCCATGCTAACTCTAGCCTGTCAATAATGCACCTATGCTTGTGCTAGTCTTGATTTGATTGATTTGCAGGCTTATCAGAATGAAAATGATAGTGGGGAATGGAACCAAAAAGCTTCGTTGGTCTTACCCTTAAGCCTCTGTTAGTAAATGCAAATCAACAATGCCTTTACACTGTGCCGAACAGGAAATTCTCTGCTGAAACTGCGTGCTCTGAGATGCAGGGAATTATATATGCTGTAATCCAGACCCTTAAACATAAAATCCATTAGAGTTTGAAAACAAACACTAGCTTCTTAAAACCCACATGTTACTGCTTGTAACCAATGGATATTTACAGTATTCAAACAGGTCTGCGATTATCCTTCTCCAGCTAACCAGCAAAACAATGAAACAAATTTCTAGGGAAAAGAGTGAATTAAGTCAACTCTGCCACGACCAGTACTAACATTCATTGCATGCAGTGTTCAAAATTTAAAATGATGACAAGTGTACCATTTGATAAGTGACACAATAAAAACCAATCATTTTATGGATAGGGGCTCGTTTAAAACATTTTCATATCGAATTCCAAATAATTATGAATATGACCAGAGTTTATTATCCCTTTACATTCCATGGTATTAATAAACAATAAACTTTTCAATGAAATTCCCTTTTGAAATTCTGCTGCCAGTTTATTAAATGCTGCCAGCTTGGATAATGCTACCAGTTTCAACAATCCACCATATAGCATAAAATCTCTTGCACATACATAGATTCATGACTAATGAATGAATATTTTGATGATTCAGGATACTAAAAGAAAACCCTAATGACGTTGAATCAATCATAAGGTGAAAAACAAAGCAAAATTTAAATAAATAAAAACACATGACAATCAAAGCTCATAAAATAAATGGTGAAAAAACCCTAGAGATAACATCTGGCTCCGTCTGGGGACAAAGTTTTCTCGAGAAACTTTGAGAACATGTTGACCAGTGCCTTCAGAATTTTGCTAAGTTCACTTCTGTCTTATTGGGTTGGAGTCTTATCTGAAGAAAAATGATATATACAGTGACTATGTACACTAAAACTTTGTCTTTCAATATGTGTAAAAATGCTTTAAGAAACGTCCATTGACTAGACCTGCAATCTCTTCACCTTTCAGATTTTGTAAGACAAAAGTATTGTTTCCAAGGATCTTTATGACTGAAAAAGGTCCTATCCATAAGTTTTCAAACTTCCCATGCTTACCTTTTTCATCCTTTCTTGCATCCCATCTGAGAACTAGGTCACCAACTGCAAACAACTCCTTTTTAACTTTTTTATCAAAGCTTTCTTTCATTCTTCTTTGATACTTCTTAGCTGTATCTTTGATAGCTTCCCTCTCCTGCTGCAACTGAACTATCTGGAACATTCTTCTTCTGATGTCATCTGGTTCTTCGTTTATTTCTTGCATAAACTTAATAACTTGGGTCACCAATTGAATAGGGAAAACAACATCAATTCCATAAACCAATTGGAAAGGGGATGTCCCAATTGAATGTTTAATTGTTACTCTATCAGCCTAGAGAGAAAATTTTAGTTTAGTATCCCAACTCCTCTTGTTTTCAAACAGCATTTTCTTAATACTGTTTACAATGTTTTTGTTGCTGGATTCCACTAATCCATTTCCTTGTGGATAGTATGGTGTGGACTGTTTTAAACTAATGTTATTTTCTTGACAAAAGTTCACCATCTTCTTGGATTTGAAAGCAGGGGCATTATCAGTAATTAATTTTCTAGGGCATCCAAATCTACCCAAAATGTTTTCTTTAAGGAAAGTAATTATAACCTGTTCTGTTGATCTCCTTGTTGGAACCGCTTCCACCCATTTAGTGAAAACATCCGTAGCAGTTAGGATCCATTTATGCTGTCCACTAGAGGGAGGATGAATTTCACCGATGAAGTCTAGTCCCCACTGCTGAAATGGACCATTCACTGAAATAGGCTTTAGAGGTAAGGACTGAAACTTATGCTTACCTGCAAATTTCTAACATTCCACACACGATCTAAGCTGATGATATACATCTGAAAAAAGGGTAGGCCAGTAATATCCTACTCTTAGGATTTTGAAGGCAGTTTCCTTCCAGTACTTATGTCCTCCACAATATCCACTATGCAATTCTGCAATTACAGCATCAACTTCATATTTCTCCAAACATTTCAACAATATTCCTCCTGGATCCTTCCACTACAACATTTGATCTATTAAAACATACTTCATTGCCTTCAGTTTTAACGATCTACATTCATTCCTATTCAATTCGAGAGGGCATTGTAAATACAAAAGGAAATACACAACATCTTTATACCAATCAGATTCACCATACCTGTTATAAACCTACTATTTACTATGTTCCATTGGCATAACCTGCTCTGACTGCTCTGCCATCACATGAAGATTCAAAACCTAACAATTTGATTTCGTTAGAAGTTTAGCTAATCCCTGTCCTTTTACCAATTTTTTTGGTTTGATTTCTACGTCATATTCCATGACCTTAGCTATCCATCTGCCTCTTTTTCCTTCGCTATCAGGCTGTGCAAGAATCTCCTTGACTGCTGAATTTGGGACATATGCCACAACCTTAGAATGTAAAACATATATTCTAAAAAACTTAAGAGCTTTAACTAAAGCATACGCTTTCTTTTCCATTATATTATATTTCAGCTCTGAGTCTCTTAATGTTTTACTGAAGAATGAAATAGGTTGTTCCAAATTATCAGAGTTCTTTTGTAATAATACAGCAGCTATAGTGTCTTCTGATGCAAATGAGAATATTGCAAAATCTTTTGTATAATCAGGAGCCATGAACATTGGGGCTTCTACTAATGCTTGCTTTATGGCTTCAAATGCTTGTTTAGCATGGTTAGACCACTTAACCTCCCTATCTTTCTTAAGCATCTGAGTGATATGCTTTATTATTTCTGCAAAATTGGGAATAAACCATCTTAAGAAGTTGATTTTTCCAACAAAAGATTGAATTTATTTTTTTGTTTCTAGGAATGCTGATTTTTAAGATAGCCTTGACTCTTTCTGGATCTATCTTTATTCCCTCAGCAGAAACAATATGGCCTAACAATTTGCCTTCTGTCAGGGCAAAGTGAGACTTTTTAGGATTTAGTGATAAACCAAACTTTCTGCATTTAACACAAATTTGTCTTAAATGTTTAAGATGATCTTCATTAGACTTAGAAAAGACTGTGATGTCATATTGGTATATCACTACAAACGTTTCATTTTCACCCACAAAAGCTATATCCATAGCCCTCCGAAAAGTAGCACTTGCATTCATGAGCCCAAATGGAATTTTGTCATACATAAAGGTCCCCCATGGCGTGGTAAATGCTATTTTTTCTCGGTCCTCTGGCTGGACTGCAATCTGGTTATAACCAGAAAATCCACCAATCATTGAAATTCTGTAAGCACCTACAACCCTCTACAAAATCTGATCTATCTTTGGTAATTAATAATTATCCTTGAGACAGGATTTATTCAAGTTCCAGAAGTCTACACATAGTCTTATCTCTCCATTATTTTTACATACAGGGTCTAAATTAGCAACCCAACATGAATACCTCAAAGGCACAATAATTTTTGCATCTAGTAGTTTTTTCACCTCTTTTTCAATTACTGGCAGCAATGTTAGGTTAAGCCTTCTACGCTTCTGTTTAAAAGGCTTAGTGTTTGGTTTTAGAGGGATTTTGTGCTGAATTATGCTGGTATCATATGTTTTTAAATCATGATATGACCAAGCAAAAATGTCCTTATATTCTTTCAGTAAACCAAGATATTTTCTTCTTTCTTCATCTGACAACAATTTTGACAGTTTTATCATCTTAGGCTGATTTTCAGAACCAATGTTATACTCTATAACATTCTCTTCAGTAGTCTGCAAGGTGGGTTTTATCAGTGTATCATCTTTTGAAAACAATGTTTCTAAAGGAACAAGTCCCTTAGGAATGAAATTCCCTTTTAATTCAACAATTTTGTGATCATCAATTGAATTATTTCTGTAGGGTTCATTTTCTACCCATTCTGAATCCCGTTCATGATCAACAGTACCATATGAAAATTCACCTACTAAGTTCCATAAATTCTTTTATTTCCTGATCATCATTAAATACTTTCCAATGTTTAATATTATTAGGGATAGCAGGTCTGTATCTTACATCAATTGGGTATTTCAGATGAGTTACCTTTGGGACTTTGAAATAAGTTGCTGCTAAAGCTAGGGAATCAGCTGTCTCATTATATTCTCTTGGGACAAAGGTGATATTGAAGGCTATGAAGAAATTTTCAATTAGATTCCAGACCTCATTCCTATAAACCTTCAATAAATGCTGCTTTACTTGGTAAACCCATTTTACTTGTTGAATAACTAATTCGGAGTCGCCAAACATAGCAAGATCTTTTATACCTAAGTTTTTTGCTGCCCTTAACCCAAGAATAAATATTTTGATCAATTGAATAGATTGGATGATTATTAGGGTGTCTACTATCACTTACCAAGTATGCCATCTGTACCTCTCTCTAAAGTCTTCTGAATTCTTCTCCAAATACTGGAATTGTAGCATATGAAAGATCCATTTGCAGAGTTCCTCCCACTTTCTTTGCCCAGGATCTAGACAATAACATACCAAATTTGGGAGCAATATCGGCTATAACAATATCCATAAATACACTCTTCATAGGTACCTGAGTTAAATTCACCACTAGATCCTTGATTACCCCAATACACTTCACTTCCCTAGAATCAAACACATACAAATCATGGTATGGTTTAGTAACACTCAGTCGTAAGGCCTCCATGACTGATTTTGGAATGAGGTTATGTGAGGCTCCTGAATCTAGCAAACTATTATGCAATAGCTGATCATGTACTGAAAATGTTACATAAAATGGAGGAGGATATTCTGAATTATCATCAGGTTGATCAAAAGTTTTTGATCCCACAATAATAGTAGGTTTTTCATCTTGTAAATTAATCTCACCAGATGGGATAGAAGTAGAATTTACTGCATTTTTGAAAGTTTTAAGGGCTGCATCCCTGTAAAATTTACTCTTAATCAATTCTGTTAAAGGCACAGGGATCTTCACCTTATTAAGCTCATGTTCAAAACTGAAACCACTAACAGATTTATTCATCTCCTCAGGATTCACAACTTCAACTTTTCTTTCATTTACAATTTTTTTATGATTTGCAGACCTATTTTGTTTAAGAGGAGGAGCTTTCACCAATTTTCTAGCTTGTGTTGCATGTTTTACCCCTGATCTTAGACCATATGATTTCTGTGGCATTTCCTAACAGACCTCAGCCATAGACATCTGATAGTCATCTTCTTCATAATGATCTATTTCTGTAGCATACTGATAATCAGATATAGTTAGAAAATGAGAAGAAGAATCACCATCAAATTGACTAATATTATGTTCTTCATTTTCTAAATCATCTAACACCCCTTCATCTATTTCATATGATTCATCATCTCTGACATTATTATTTTGAAAAGAATGTTGAATCTTTTGTTCTTCATTTTCTCGTCTATCTCTTTGTATATCATTATTTCGTCTTTCTCTGGTAAAAAAACTAGGGGCAAAAAGTCTTCTAAACTGATTCTGATTTCTATCACCTTCAGGTATGGGTTTATTCTGATTTCTGTTTCCCATTTCCAACCTATCAATCTTAGCAGACAAACTTTTTATGATTTTACTCATTTCATCCATTTTGTTATTTGATGACCTTCCTATATGGATGGATGTAATGATTTCCTTCTTTCCCTTTTTGTCAACCATTTGGTGTTCCGTTTCCTCTTTGAGTTTATTTGAGGCCAAAATATTTGACTCTACTTCTAATGCTGCATTTTGCATATTTTGAAGTGACTCAAATTTTCTTTCTCTTAATAGCGAAGAAAAATCAGAATCAAATGAGTTTGCATAAGCTAACTTTGCTAGTATGCAATCAAAATTATTTGAAGATCACACAATTATCAATGAGGTAAACGGGTATAATATAAGATCTATAAGAATAAAAAAAACATTATTGAAGAAATAGGCTAGTGTGTAATCAAAGCTGTAAGAGAATCAAACAGGAACTGTATAACATAAAAATTAAACACAAGATCCAATATCTAGATATCTACGATCATAAAATCATGAAATGAAACTGTCTCTGTTTTTAAAATATAAAGGATAATTGTATTTCAATACAAGAATCACTGTAATGGGATCTAGTGGACCATGTACATGATCAATCATAAAAATTCAATTTATAAGATACAAAGACAAATCAGAATCATGTTCATTAAAAGTAGAACCTGTTATTGAAGTTGTAGAGTATTCATGCTATACAGATAATAATCAAAACTAGGCTGTCACAACTCCAAAATTTCCCACCCGTTTCTCCTCTCGAGAGATCCTTAAATACAAAACAATGTTTTCTTTAAACTAACCATAAGATCATATATCTAAGGATTGAACATCCTCAAAAATAGGGAAGTCAATCCCTTTTAAAAAGTAATAAAGTACAAGTGTAATACATGTGTCAAATAAACAACATAAGTTCAGAAAGCAAACTACAATTTAACTTCTAAAGGCTTCTAGAAGCCTCTGCTACTGTAGCTAGGTCACTTAGAACCTGTGAATGCTTCTGCAGTCTAGCGAATTTGGCATCCTTATTGTCCTCCTTGTTCTGAGCTTTGACTTGTTCCAACTGCTTCTGAATGGCTCTTTTCTCCCTTAGAACATTTTTGGAAACTATCAGCAACTTTTGGTATTCTGTCTCTTTGTCCTCCAGGTCTTCACGAAGTCTTTTGTTGGCCACCATCAATTTTTCTTTTATGTCTTGTAGATATCTTATTTGTTCTTGGTATGTCTGCAAAGACTTTCTACATTAGCTTAATTCAGGAGATATTTCCAAGTCTTCTTCTCCTATGTGGACTCCTTCTTCATGTAAACCTTTTGATGTTGAACCATCAGTTAGATTATCCTGCTTGTCTGTGCAAAAATCTTCTGGTATAGTGCCTGCTACGCCCTGAATATCAATAAACTTTTCATTATCTACATAGTACTGGTCCCTTGCTGTATGTATAGTTTCTTCACTTCCTGCATCATCTATAACCACAACATCCATGGCATCTTCATGTGCTGCTCTTTCCTCTACCTGCATCTTCTTCCTCAACCTGGTTCTTGGCTTCTCTGTTTTGAATAACTGTTTACAAATATTATTCTTTGAAGCTATACTTTTCAGCATATCACTGAGTTTCTCTGGGTTTTCATTTGTGCAGGAGGCTTCAGGGCACAAGCCTTCCTGGATGGTTTTCTCAGCAGTATGCTTTTCTTCTTTCTCAACAATTTGAACTGGTTTTTTAGGACTTATTGTTTGCTGTTCAGTATCATCGATCATTCTTTTGCCTTTTTCTTTAGGGTTTTCTTTAAACCCTAGCTCTATTAACAGGGATTCCCATGTTGTTTCCTCCTTTTGCAATTGAGATAGAATTAACAGTTTAATTAAGCCTTGGTGATAGGCAGAGCGAGCAGTATGCTTGGGATGGTTTTGAACTCTAGAAATCATTTTTTGGAGGCTTTTTGACAAGTAAAATGGGAGATTTAGCTGTATACTTCCATGAATATGCATTAGCAATTTTATATGGCACTTTAATACTCTTTCATATCTGCCATCGCATGTGATATATTTCTGTATTATCTCCAAATGAACCTTCCATCCTAGTTTCATTTTGCTAATGTGGACACCATTTTTCCAGTCTAGCTTTTCACATCTAGCCATTAGAAATTCGTTGACATCGCTTTGGAAATCCTATTGTTTAAACCATTTCTCCCCCTGTGTAGGAACAACTATTGCCTCAGCAATAGAATCCTCATTTACCCTGACTGTTAGGCTTTGCAGCTGCACTCTTTCATCTCTATAATTTTCAATGAATAACATGGTTACCTGTGAATGGTAGCCTTGCAATTTCTCACAAAAATTAAACCATCTGGACTTCTGCATTAGTTTTTCAGATCTAGGAAATTGCTTTATCCAGTCTGTGTTGTTTGGTTCTAGCCTACAAATGAAGCCTCCTGGTTTTCTCTTCACTATAACCTCTGGCTCTTCCTCGTCGGATACCTTCGACATTTAAAACCCTAAAAGTTTGCAACCTTGTTATATAGACAGATTGGGCCTTAAATCTTAGACAAAAAATCACACTTTGTTGCAGTTACCTCTATGGTCGGTCTTCATTCCATGCTAACTCTGGCCTGTAAATAATGCACCTATGCTTGTGCTAGTCCTGATTTGATTGATTTGTAGGCTTATCAGAATGAAAATGACAATGAGAATGGAACCAAAAATCCTCGTAGGTCTTACCGTTAAGCCTCTGTCAGTAAATGCAAATCAACAAGGCCTTTACACTGCCCCGAACAAGAAATTCTTTGTTGTAACTGTGTGCTCTGAGATGCAGGGAAGTATATACGCTGTAATCTAGACCCTTAAAAATAAAATCCATTAGAGTTTGAAAACAAACCCTAGCTACTTAAAACCCGCACGTTGCTTCTCGTAACCAATGGAGATTTACAGTATTCAAATAGGTCTGCGATTATCCTTCTCCAACTAACCAGCAAAACAATGAAACAGATTTCTAGGGAAAAGAGTGAATTAAGTCGACTCTGCCATGACCAGTACTAACATTCATTGCATGCAGTGTTCAAAATTTAAAATGATGACAGGTGTACCATTTGATAAGTGACACAATAAAACCCAATCATTTTATGGACAGGCGCTCCTTTAAAACATTTTCATATCGAATTCCAAATAATTATGAATATGACCAAATTTTATTATCCCTTTACATTCCATGGTATTAATAAACAATAAACTTTTCAATGGAATTCCCTTTTGAAATTCTGTTGCCAGTAAGTGAAATGCTGCCAGTTTATAAAATGCTGCTAGCTTGGATAATGCTACCAGTTTCAACAATCCACCATATAACATACAATCTCTTGCACATACATAGGTTCATGACTAATGAATGAAGATTTTGATGATTCAGGATACTAAAAGAAAACCCTAATGATGTTCAATCAATCATAAGGTGAAAAACAAAGCAAAATTTAAATAAATAAAAACACATGACAATCAAAGCTCATAAAATAAATGGTGAAACAACCCTAGAGATAACACAATCACTCTCTCTAAGAATAACCTCGTAATTTATCATTGATGGCAATAAGAAAATAATTTCGATTTTACCATAGACATGGTGTAGACATCATTTTTTGTTACATATTGAAAATATTCACATTCTTATGGAAGTTTCCTAGATGTCCATGTTTACAAAACTTAGACATAGTTTACATCCATAGAACTTCAAGAAGTTGTTGTGTGATAATATTTTAGATATAGTTGATACCGCAGTATACAAGCAAATGATTGGTTCTTTGATGTACTTAATAAACATGAGGTCGAATATATCCTTTGTGGTGAACACATTGAGCCAATACATGGTAGAACCAAAACATGTTCACTTGATTGTGACAAAGAATATGTTGAGGCACCTGAACGATACGATTCAGTATGGCCTCATATATGTGACATATTACAGGATTATCCCATTGGGATATGTTGACTCATATTTAGTTGGTAGTGCTATGGATAGGAAGAGCACTTCAGGGTGCTACTTTAGTTTGGGGTATGGCATATTTCCTGGTTCAACAAGAAGCAGGCAAGTGCAGAATTGAGCATAGCCAAGGAAAAGTACATTTCCCACTATTGATATAGCTATGAAGTGTGGCTTAGAAATATACTTGTGGGATTATTTGATGTCGAGTTAGAGATGACTTGTGTATTCTATGACAACCTTATTTGTGTGAATTTGTCCGAGAACCTTGTGTTCCATGACACGTCAAAGTGCATTTAGATCATGTATCACTATATCATGGATATGGTGTAGAGAGGAGCAATGAAGCTCCAATACATTGCAACAGACGAACAGATAGTCGATGTATTGAGAAAGCCTCTGATGTGTGTGAATTTTGAGTACTTCAAGGATAAGCTTGGAATTGTCTAGACCGGTTTCAATTACAAGAGAGAGTGACGAGTCCCTGATATAGATTAGTGGTATTCACATCCATCACGAAAAAGGGTTGGCTATATGGAAGATGTGTGGTATTCACATCCAACATGAAAAAGGGTTGGATCTGTGGAATATTTGTGGTATTCAAATCTAGCATGAAAAAGGGTTGGATTTGTGGAAGATATGTGGTCTTCACATCCAACATGAAAAAGTGATGGATCTGTGGAAGATGTGCGGTATTCACATCCAACATGAAAAAGAGATAAATTTGTGGAAGATGTATGGTCTTCACATCCAACATGTAAAAGGGTTCACTCTATAGAGATAAAATATGCATCTAGTATGAAAAAGTGTTGGCATTGCAAAGATATCCATCAAGTATGTAAAAGGACTGGAAATGTAGAGATATGAATCTAGTATGAAAAAGGAATAACACTGTACAGATGGGAATTTAGTATGAAAAACAACTAGTGTTGTGGTTTGCATCCATTGACATGAAAAATAGATGGCATTGTAGAGATATGTGAGAGGTACATTCAACATGAAAAAGGAATTGTGACATCCCCAAAAAAATTCACAAAAATTTAAATTTTTTCTATCTGATATTAAATGCTAAGTCATAGTGAGAATGCTAGTTTAATAATTATCTTTAGTCTAGTTTAATAGATAGATTACAAGAAAAGATATTAAGAGAGCCTCAATAGTTAATTTTCTTTTTTTAACTGTAACTAAAAGGTTACATAATTTTACTTGCTAACTTGTAAGTTACATGCTACTAACCGTATTCAATTTATATTGATTTTCAGTCTTAAATAAAATGTTTTGCAAAAGTATAAGGGTTTAAAATTGTTGAATTTAGATCATTGGTTTGTTTGTAAGACTGTGTATGTTTCTAATGGTTGTTTTTTTTTCTTATTGAAGGGGGCTTGAGGTTAGCCCGAGGCTTACTTAGATTTTCTTAAAGCTAACGTAAATACGATGCTTGTACATGATTCACAGGTAAAATTTACTTCCAGGTTTACGAAGTAAAATTAAACTCAAAAGACTAACGAGTAAGTTAAGAATGATTCTTAACTCTATTTAATGTCTATATTACTGAAATGTAAGAATTACTAGGTCTATAGTAAGACTATTTTTCCTAGGTAGCACTGGAATTGGTAACATGATTATTTCTTCTAGATAATTATTTGATTGATGGTATAATTATCAACATGCTTGTAGTAGAATATATTCCCTTGTTCAATAACTATGGTCTTTACCATGTTAATATTAGAACTTCCTAAGCTCTAAAATTATCATTATTATTTTGGAAACTATATATTATCTACGAAATATAACCAGAACTACCCTAAGCATGAAATCGATGCATAAAATAATACTATAACCTAGCTCAAAGCTCCAACATACCAAAATATGATTTGTTTATTTATTTTTACAAAGGTAATAGTATTATTATTATTGTTTTTTTTAACAAATATAAAAGTTTACAACTACCATTATGCATAAAAATGAAATGTTCATTTCTAAAAAAAGTGATGGTATTCATGTTACACAAAACACAGGTTCCACTATATCAAACGAATATAAGATTTCAATGTTAGTGGATTCCACATGGTGGATGATAATTTGATGAAGGGTTTTCGGTGATAAACCCTATGCAATGTCATTCAAATCCTTACCAAACACTCGCTAGGTTTCACTAGCTGTTTTGTTGTTTTGGAAAGGAGGAACAGGCCCACAGGCCCTCGACCTTTTAAAGACTCTACAAAAGCTGTCATTCTTGACTTGGCCGGGATAATAGTGAGTTTTTTACTCTAGTTCTTCACCATTTGTGTTTCCTTAGAGCTTGATGTTAGAAGAATTGAAATCGATTCTTTTCCATAACCATTTATTCGATCCTCATACTAATCTGGTGAGTCGTCTCCATTCCTCCAAGCGTTTTCCATTTCTTTTATTTAAAAAAATACTAAGTTATATACTAACAGATCGATGATGTGGTTTGTTTGATTGGTAGGTGAAAGTTCTTGGTAATGCATAGTCATAAGTTGAATGCATTTTCTAGAGATGAAGGGTACGAGAGTGAAAGGCTCGGGTAAGTCTCGGTCCCAACCTCGAGGTACCCTTTGTCATGGAAGTGTTTGCGGTGATACCACTAGTTCCTATAGAATGTTACTGTGGGGTTCAAAATTTACTTATGGTAACTTGTTGTTTTGATAGGAAAGGAGGCCGTAAGGTCATCCCTAGAGATATTTTAGGGTTTTGCAGGTGGACTGTGACTCTTGTAATAATGGTTTACATTATTAATTAAATTTTTCCATGGTTTTAAAATAGTTTTGTTTAACATTGTAAAAGCGTTAAGAGAAATCTTCCTCAGCCTTTTTGCTCAGCCACTGCACTCTTTCGTGGCTACAAATATGTTAAAGCATCTTGGGTTTTAATTATTGTGGTGAATGTAAAGATTAATTTACTAATAAATTAAGACTTTGTTTTGGTAAGAGAGCATTTGGTTAGAGTGTAATAATTGTTAGTATTGTCTTGCTTTTTGAGTTTTTTTGATGCCTAGTGTAATATGTTTGGTAAAGATTTTTATGCTCTGTCAACAACTTGTTTTAATTTTTACTATGGCTGCGACTAGGTAAAGCCATTTGGAAAATTAGTTATTGTATTTTTAATTATGCCAACGATACTGCAAGGATGAACCTAGGGTTTGTTTTTTATTAAACAGTTTTGAGGTTTAGGTTAGTTCATTATATTCTGATTTTCAATATTTGTATAATAATTAGGTTATCTACATATATTCAATTTGTTTGGTATAAACAATAGTTAAAATGTAAAAGGGCATGTGCAAGAAGTTGAGGGACCTTTTAGATGCAATGCTACTTTTAGGAAACACGCTTATGATACAAAAAAACACAACGCGCTCGCGTTATGTAATTCTTGGTTTGGTTAAGGTCGAGCCTGACATGTCATATGACACGTAGGTTAGGATGAGAAAAATGCACATGCATTTTATAGTTACAAAACACGTACGCGTTATGGAGAAGAAAAACGTGTACGCGTTATGGAGAAGAAAAACACGCATGCGTTTTGGAGAAGCAAAACATGCACGTGTTTTAGAGAAGCAAAACACGCACGCATTATGGAGAACCACAAAAAAATGGTTTTAATGCATGGCTAGGGAAATGAATAAAAAAAATAGTTTCCATCATCAAGACTTAGGACCTATAGTAATATTTTAGCATTATCAAGAACAACATCTCAAACAACCATGCCTAACCTCCCGATAGTGTAATTTTTCTTTGTGTTGTAATGTGGACACCATTAGGAGGTTTTAAGAACTAATTATGGGTCATAGTCCCTTGACCATGCTTGAGGGAGGAAACTCAAGACTTATGTCCTAAAGATAGCTTTTAAGGATTTAGGTCCATGAATAAGGCATCGAACCTACACATAGGACCTTCGCATGTGATATTTTTCATCTAAGAGAGAATATCCAGTACATTAGAGCTCTCTTAGCACTAGAAACATATACATAGACATAGTTGATGGAGGAAACCTTGTCCTTAGGCCCCAAAGGAATCCTATATAGATATAGGGCCAAGAAAAACACCCCAAACAAACACACATGATCTCTTGAGGGTATCCTCAACCTTTAAGTTGGGATATGGCAATTATTAGGATTTTTTTAGCATTAGATATGGAGGATAAGGTGTTAATCATGGTTGGTACATAGAGCTTTAATTTTAGGTTCTAAACCAGATTTTAGGGCTCAAGGTCCATGAACGACACCTTGAATCACCATAGATGACCTCCCATGTTTATAGTTTTGTTTTGAATGGGGATATGGGAACCATTAGGGGTTTCTAATACTATGTATGTGTCTTAGGACCTTATACATAATAAGGGATGAAACCTAGGCCTTAGCAAGGATGATTTTAAGGAACCATACTTATTTAAAAGTGTATAAATGTTGGAAAATATTACCAATTCTTAAAACGCTAACTATAAAATGATTGGTGATATTTATCAAAAAATATTTTAATTTCCAAGGATTTTATAGCATTTATATAATAATTTGGCAATTTTTAGGGTGAAAAAATTTTACCCCATCAAAATTGGGCAAAACAAGGCTTCAAAAAATGCAAAATGGCGAATCTTTTTTGGGAGAAAAACATGGAAAAATAGCCCAATGGGCTAAATTTCGCCCCTAAAAGTATCCCTGGGCCTTAGCCCCTAAAAATATGATTCTATCCATATACAACCAAGAATTATTTGTTGAGCAACCTCAATAGATCCTTCCATGATTTCATTTACCTTCAAATGGGGATATTAGTGCCATTAGAACATTTTTAGCAATAAGTACAGATATTAGGCCCCTTCACATGGGTGGGGGGAACACTTTGTCCTTAGGCCTTAAACGACATTGTTAACCATTTAGGGCCAAAATTGATTCCTCCAACTACCACACATGACATTGTAAGTGAATCATTTGAATCTTAATCGGTATATGCATGCCATCATCATTTGTTGAGCACTATGTATGCATCTAAAGGCCATGGACATAGTCAGGGGAGGAAACTATGGCCTTAGACCCTAACGAAAGCTTCTATGCATCCATGGATAGGAAGGATTCCTTAAAAAATCACAAATTCCATCTCATAGGTATATTTGGACTATGAATATGGATGTTAGTAGAATTAGGTGGTTTTGAGAAGCAAGTATGGGAACTCTAAGACATGTTTGAGGGAATATGTTCATTCCTTAGTCCATAATGGAATTTTTGAGGCACCCATGTTAATGAACAATTCCTTGAAGCACCACATATGACCTACTCAAGGTATGCTCGGTCTCCAAGAAAATATGCACATGCCTTTACGAGGTTTTGAGCATTATATATGGGTATTAAGTCCTCAACATGGTCAAGGGAGAAAATACAAGACTTGATCCCTAAATAATATTTCTAGCATCTATGGCTACACACATGCCATACTCACTATCCCTATATTCCTTACTCACTTTCCCTCCCTAACTTTGTATTTCCATCTCTCTCTATATCTATGTGTATGTGTGTGCATCTTTACCCTTCTCTCTCTAACAACCTCTCTCTCTCTCTCTATCTCTATGCATATGTGTGTGTCCATCTCTCAAAACCTCTTTCCACCTTATTTATACCTCCCTCGCTATCCCTCCCTACAGTGACTCTCTCTTTATTGTTCCCCCCTTCCCCCTCTCTCGTTGTTTATCACACCTCCCACCTCTCTCTCCCACACAATCTATCTCTCTCTGTATGTGTGTGTGTGTGTGTGTGTGTGTGTCCCTCTCTCATTCCCCTCTCTAATTCCCCTCTCTCCACCTTCACTGTAACTCCCTCACTATCCCTCCCTCCACCACTCTCTCTCTCTCTATCACTAACCCCTCTGTGTGTGTGTCACTCCATCACCCCCTCTCTATCATAGTCTCTCTCCACCTTCTATATACCTCCCTCACTATACCTCCCTCCATATCAATCTATCTGTCATTCACCCCCGTCCCTCTTTATCGCTCACCCCTCCCTTCCTCTCTCCCACACAATCTCTCTCCCTCTCTCTTTGTCCCTTCCTCACTTCCCATATCTCACAATCTATCTCCACCTTCTATATACCTCTCTCACTATCCTTTCCTCCATCACTCTCTCTCTCTCTATTTCTCACCCCTTCCCCTCTCCCTTTGTCGATGACCCATCCCCCTCTCTCCCACATAATCTCTGTGTGAGTCTCCTTCTCTCACAAACTCCCTCTGTCTCTCCCTCTCTCTCCACCTTCTATTTACCTCCCTCTATCAATATCTCCCTCCCTTATCCCTTAGTTACCAGCCCTTCATGGAATTATTCATCTACCTATCCTCTCCCTCTCTCTCACTATCAACTTGTATCCCTCCCTCCCTATCTCTTTTCACCCTCCCTCTCCATGTTTCTCTCTTTCACAACCTCCCTCTCTCTCCATCCCCCAACCCTCCACCCTCTGTCTTGGACACCATCTCTCTCTCTCTCTCTCTCTCTCTCTCTCTCTCTATGTGTGTGTGTGTGTGTGAACCTTCCCCCTTTCTATCCTTGTGTCGATCCCCCGACCTCGCCTCGCACACACACAACTTCTATTTCTCCCTTACTATCTCTTTCTTTCACTCTATCTCCATCCCTCCCTCACGCCCCCTCCTCCCTCTGTATATTATTCTCTGTCACACTCTCTCCACATCATTCTCTCTCTCTCTCTCTTATACTTCCTTCCTCTATTTTTTCAACTTATTCCTTCTCCTCAACCCCCTACCTCATTATGACCCTTATTCTCTGATTTATCGCATCTCATTCCCATCTCTTCAATTCCCCCCTCCTTCTCCTCTCTCCTCCAACACATCCTATTCCTCCTCTAATACTCCATATCCACCTTTCCATTCACCAATCCTCTCTCTCATCAAAACATCACCCACTTCCTCCCCTCCACCTTATCCCCTTTCATCACTCAAGTCTAGCGTACTACTTCTAACCCTATATTTCTTCAACACCTATCCTCCTCCTAATAATCCTCTCAATCCACACTCCCATTCACCCTTGTAACCCATAATTTTCTCATTCCATTCATCTTTCTCCACTTGAATTTACAACATCCTCTTAGGACCTTGACCCCTCCCCGCCCCCTCTCAACTATTAACCATATTCACTCGAACTTACACCATCCTCCTAGGATCTTGACCCTTCTTCACCCCCTCTCAACTATCAACCATCCCCACTTGAATTTCCAACATATTGCTAGGCCCTTAACCCTTCCCCACCCCCTCTCAACTATTAACCATCCCCACCTGAGCTTCCCGCATACTCCTAGGCCCTTAACACTTCAACACCCCCTCTAAACTATTATCCACACATTTGATATATTGCATATAGTGCTAGATTTTTAGCTCTACAAAACGCATGCACGTTATAGAACTCCATAATACGTACACGTTTTGTAGTTCTATAACATGCAAGCATTTTGTAGTTCTATAACGCGCACACGCATTTTGTAGTTTTATAACGAGCACACGTTTTCCAATTCTATAAGGGCAGGAAATGTAATTTGAATTTAAACATGCCAATTCACTTGCTCGCATGTCACCAATAGTCCTATGTGTATGGTTTGGAATTCGCTTCGGTAATACCAAACTTGTGCTATGGTATATGATAAACCATAGGTAATTGTGCATTTCTTCCAGTTTTTGAAGAAGTCATTGTTGACGCACTCGTTACAGTATGCTACACACAATCATTTTTGACAAAATATTAAACATAAATAACATTTTTTATGCAGATTCTAAATATGTAATTTTTATTAAAAAATATTATATTTTACTATTTGTTTTCAATTTCTATTGTGTCCTAGCTCCTTAAGTCAAAAAACATGTTGTTAGTGTTTTTTCCATAATGTTTTCAATTCTTAATCGTTTTAAGAATAAATTATATGGTGCACTAGAAGACACCGACCTCTACATTCTATAAAAAACCCATTTCATGATTATTTCATTAAGACCTTCAAAGGCTGCACCCACAAAAGATGTACCATTTTCGAGGAATGATCACTTAGATAATTATAAAAAAAAATTAAAAATTACTAATTTTATTTTTGAAAAATAGCACTGCACTAGTGCTATATGTTTTCTACATGCCTACAAATTTTAGTATTCCGAAAGGATCATTTAGGCCCTCAAAGGCTGCACCCACAAAAACATAGACCTTATCATTTGCCTAAAAAATAAAAAGTGACTGTTAGAAAAAATGAAACTTGACATAGTTATAAACATTTTCAATACATAAACCTTATATATTCTGAAACATGATTCAATTTCCTACATTTAATATTTTTTACTCAAAGCAAGATATTTTGTCTAAGTATATCAAAAAATACAATTAAGTTGAGGGATGCCTGATTTTTTAGTTTTCTATTGCATCTAACATGCCAAAAGTGACCCTCATTAGCTTGCACTCACCCAAAAGAATTCCTTTTAATTTGCAGAGCTGGGAATTTATCCTTTTTCATAATAGGTTATGAAGATGGTTATAAATGGTTAGAATAATGAGTAGGGTTTAGAAATAATAGTATACAAAAATAAATAATAATATTAATGTTATACTGAATGTTTATAGGTTTGGTTTCATAAGTACTTAAGGTACTATAATATAGTAGATGTTATAGTCTTAACCATTTTCAGTCTATCGACTGTTCATCCCGAACTTACTGTGTTATATGTTTAAAAGAAACAGTCGGAGGGAGGTTTAACTATGCATTATTTACTATAATATATATCTGGAATACTTGTTTATAATTTAAGTATTAAAATTACTAGTTTTTCTTTACTGAATGTAAATAAATAGATTGTAATATAGTAAATGTTAATGTACTATACTTCACACAGATTAATGACTATGTTACCTAAGCTTGCTGTAATAAACTCTCTGTAATATTCCTAGAGGTTTTTGTATAAAAGGTTAACTCCTAGAATGGATTATTATACTAAATAGAATGGAAAAATAACAGTAAAAGCTTCCAATGTTAACACAGTTATTGGATGATACTGCTGGTAATATTATTAGAAGAAAGATTGTTGATTCATTTCAATGGAAACTCTATAATTCAATATTAGTTAAGATTCATTTCATCCATGTATAATCATTCATATTTTCAGCTAAACAATCCTTCTGTACTAGAGTACTTCATCTTAAGATGAGTGGAAAAATACAGAAAGAAAATTTTACTCATCATTCCATCATTTCTAATTCTAGGTTGATTTATCCATATAATCTTATACAAGTAAACTTTCCTAATTATATGCAGACTTAAGCATTCCACTAGCAGATTCCTATTATCTAAGAATTAATAGGAAATCTAAACATGATTGCTTCATTCTAGTAATTTGCTTAAACAGAATTAAATAAGATAACACAATGGAACCTGCTAATTTGTAGAAGAGACAAACAACCCAAGGAGCCTGTTCCACCCAACCTTTTCCCAAAGATAGCTCAAATGCTTGTCTTAGGACCCCTGAGCCTGTCCACTGATCCACCAGGATGAAAGCACTGTGTGAAGAAATGGGATTAAATACCCCTGAAACTCCACAGAAGTACTTAACAACAGTAATTATGTCCTCAATAGTAAATAACTCAGTTATCCAGGTGCACTAGTTCTGAATGCAGTCTTAAACACTCAATCCACTTCTAACTTTCCACTCATTGAATCCCTTGTGCTCCTTTCTCAACTTCAGAAATTTCACAAGGTAATGATTGAACAACCTCCTACTGAATTCGATGGATAGATATATGCATGCCTAGGTATTTTTGGTCAGTTTTCAATTAGTGAGCCACCTTCTCTGTTCCACTTTCTTGGGGAACATGACCACAAAATTAGGGAAGTTTCCCCCTACAACAACTAGAAGTGATTGAGGATGTTTCCATGTGTTAGTTTTCTCTTAGCTGAGTTTATTCCTCCTAGTGGGTTAGTGGACACTCATTCAACAACCTCCTTAGGCTATTTGTCTCATCTTTTATTTATTAAATGATAAAATATTCAACATAATTAATTATAAACATCCTTGACCCCACTTGTTCAATAGTCATAAACTTTACAATAAAAGTAAAATATAATGTTTTCTTAAACATAAAATGTTATTGAAATTGGGGTATGTGAAAAGGATGGAACTGTATGGACATGTAGAGATACAACCAACTTGATAAAGGGATGGCACTGTAGGGGTACATCTAGCATGAAAAAGGGTCGACATTATACATCTATGTGGAGGTATACCCAACATGAAAAAGGGATGGAACTATATGTACACATTGAGCTACATCCATAATGAAAAAGGGGTGTTTCTATACGTGTACATTTGACATGAAAAAGGAATGGAATTTTAAATATACGTGGACGTATACCTAGCATGAAAAGGGTTGGAACTGTTCGAACATGACAAGCTACATCCAACATGAAAAAGGGCAAGAAATGTAGAAGTACATCCAACCTGAACAAGGGCTCGCACTGTATGGGGATAAAGGTATATCTAGGATGAAAAAGGGATGGCTCTGTAGAACTTCTTAAGATGTATAGATTCAAGAGATGTCACAAATAAATGACCCAAGTACCGAGATGCAACAACAATCATGAGATATGGCGATGATGTGTAGGGATGATGATCGTGATTGAATAATACCTTCCTTGTTAAGAGGAAGTGTTGAATATTGTGTAACTTCGGAAGATATTCTTATTGTAGTTTTCTTGTATTATTGTTATACCTACTTTGGGGGATGTTATTGATGTACTTGGTCATGTAAAAGCATTGTAAGAATAAATGTAAACCTTCCGTTGTAAGTCGGGTCAATATTACCCAAAAGAAATATTATATAAATGTTATTTTGAGTCTCCCTAGACAAGTCGGCAGAAAAAGATCACACACATGATGAGTATAAATAGAGAGGCCACACCTCTCATTTGGACATACACTTCACTCAATCAAGTGTGCCAGAGATAAAAGAAAAATATTCATTTGTCTTTTAGGGTTTATATTATCTTTGTTTGGCATTGAACTTGGAGATGAAATCTATACTAAAGAAGTTGTTGGGTTTTCTCCCTTGTGGTTTTAGAGAGGAAAATATTTTTGTTTATTTATGTTGTTGTACTTTTATTTATTTCAATGATAATATTACTTAAGGTTATGATCAAATAATGCTATTTGTTTGAATATGTAATATAACCATTAAAAATTCTAATAGATGAGTGAGTATTTTCAACAAGTTTTCTCCTAAATTGTTGGCATGGTGGAGGTGCACTCTAGAAATGATGTATATAGTTTATCCTTGAATTCAAAGAGAAATCTATTAAAATAATAGAAAAATGTGTAACAAGGGATTGCAATTTAAAAAAAAACATGTTAGAGGTAAGGTCATAACAATAACAATATATATTTAGGACCAATTAAAGAAAATAAAATGGAAGATGCAAAGAGCCAAAAGTATGAGGTATGAGAAGAAAGACTCTTGTGACTGACTACATGTAAGAAGAAATGGAGAGTAACATGAGATTAAAATGCACAGAGAAGTGAGGGAAAATAATTTGATTCATCTACTAGAAAAGGTATAAAAGAAGTATATTGAAAGAGGATCTATGGTAGATAAGTTTTAGGCAAATGGAGTAAAAGAGGAAGTATGATTACAAGAGGTATTTATTGGAATTTTTTAATTCTCATTATTCCTTCGTGTTGATTTATGTGTATGTACAATAGAAAAAAAAGAGTTATTGATGTTAAATATGGCCATAGAAATTAAATATTGATAGGAACTAGTGATCATGGAAATGATAAATATACCCATGGAAAGGGTGAGATGATACTTGCATATGGTTTATGTGTGTCATGTGAAGGTTAGAATGAATAATGGTTTTTTTCTTTCTTTCATTTGAAGGAAATGAAGAGCCTAAAATAGAAGGAACATGTGTGAAACCCATCCATTCAACATTAGTGATAGTACAAGAAAACACCAAAGTCAATAAGTATGCTTTATGATAAGTTGTATGAACAATCATGAAAATCAATAAAGAAAAATTTCATGAATAAAATGTGAGAATTGTTGTGACAATAAGCAGAGTAATGAGAAAACATAATAATCACAAATGGGAAGTGTGAGAGATTACATGATTCATAGTGTACGGAATAACCAAAAAGAAGAGAAAGAAGAACAATGGAGAATTACGAATGATAGTTAATTGATTGATCAAGTAACCTCGTGAATAGGATGCTCACAAATTTATTCACAACTAGTTCTGATGTAGGGACACTGCTCACAAATTTATTCACAACTAGTTTTGATGTAGGGACATCCATGGGTAGTTTGCAATCCTACATCATCCAAAAGTATTTTAATAGTTTTACCATTTTGTTGAATTGTAATGATAGTTCAAAATATTTAGAAAAGGCCAAAGTAACTACAACATAGAGATCACGACAAAAAATCAAGAGGTTGTTAATTATACTACACATGACAATGAATGATTAGTTATGATGTGGATCCAGTTGAAATGGTCAAGCCTGAGCAACTAAATACTAGATGCTCAAAGCATATAAAAGGACCATTTGAAGGTTGTTTGGAGTATCTCAACAATGGAAGCTTCAATAGCTTGAAGGTGGGGAACTTGGGAAGTCTCGAGGGAGAGTTCAAAATTTTAGGCCAAGAGATTTTATATCTGAGCATTAGTGTTTTATGAAACAATGTCACATATTTGACATAAACATGCCCATGAATATGTTACTGAATTTGTAGTGGGCTACAAGAACTTCAACCTCTCATAATATTGATATTCATTTTGGATTTTGAATTGAATTGTATGGTTGTTGTTGTTGGCACTATTTCACTACACAATGAGTTTATGAGTTATCATAGGGGAATTATCTTCTATGACATTGTTCATCATTGAATCAAAGTTATCATAAAAAATATTGTGCAATTAATTTTCATATTTGTGTTATTGATATCATTGGTTTTGATGTGTTATGTTTCAAAATAAAATGTCATGGTTTTCGACAAATGCATAGTGAAAGGTCCATTACAAGACATAATAATGAAAATTAGCTACTAATAGTCAGATAGCTACTAAGGCATAACAGTAGCACTATAATATACATGAAATTAGCTACTAATAGTCATATATATGTGAATTTAGTTGTTTTTTTAGTCACAAATTTATGATAGGGCACGGAGGAATCAAACCACGAACCTTCTGCCTATAATTAGGCAGGCGCTCTACCATTAAGCTAGCACCCTTTAAGAAGTTGTTATTACTTGATAATGATGATATTCAAACAAATTTGGCATCATTCAAGCATGCAAAATAATAATTATCAAGTTACTATATATCCATAATGGCTTACCCTGTACGAGTCCTTCAAGTCCTTCTTACACTTAATAAATGCATTTGAAATACTTGAAGGACTATTACAAGACAAGTCATTATGTATCTATAGTAACTTGATAAACATTATTTTGTATGCTTGAATTATGCGAAATGAAAAAATTCCCAGAAATTTATAGGAATGACAAGCATGCATCCAATGTTAAACTATCTACCGAGTCATCTAGAGTCATGCCAAGATATCTGAATTTGATTGGAAATTCATAAGTAACTTGAACCCTTGTAAGCCAAAGGTTACAGATATATTCACCGACCAACTGAAAAACAAACTCCAAATCTCAACAAATCATTTGCTCCCACTGTGTCAAAAAATCACTACACAAGTGTACCAATCAACAATACTCTTGCTACACAGCTACACCAACATTTCCCACTATCAAACTCAAAAACCTAGCTCTGATACCATGCTAAAAATATCGAAATATATGCACTAAATTCACTAAAATATTTCGTCAAACACTTGGTACACTCTGATCTTAATCTTCTACATGTATAAAAACAACCACAATTCTCTAGCATACATTTTTCTATGTTTGTAAGCTAATACACAGTACTAAGAATACTATTATCAGTGGAAATAACTCATGACAACATATTGCAATAAAATATTTGACATAGTGATTTTGGTCTAAGACCTTGGAAATACCAGCCAAGAGATAAATTTATTTTATTGAGCTTTAGGAAGAATAATACATACGAAGAGAAGCAGTACATATCAACATTAAATTCACAATACTTAACTCAAGAGTACCTCGGTCCATCACCTAGAAAAATATGCCCAACTTGGAAACAGTTCCCACAAACATTGTAAGGCATTCCTAAGTCATAGTCTAAAAAATGTACCTCAATTTTAGAGCACACAACACTTCAGTTTGACTATAGTACTGTACAGGAACATTGAACACATTCTCTCTACAGCAAATGAGATATTTCAACATCTAAAACTCTCTCAAAATCTGAGCCATCAATAGACTGTACATCCAACCTTCTACAGTAGAATGGACCTCTCCAACAGGAGCAAAACAAACTAATTTAATATATGATCACTTAGTGGGATATGTGCTACTTATTCTCTTCTCAATAATATACCTTCAAAGTGCAACACTGAACAACATTTAATGGAAGCTCATTTCTAGGAGTGCATGCCCTTTCCTTTTCTCAGAAATGTGCCCTCTTCTTTGTTTGTGCCTCCTCTTTCTCTTAGCTCAACCTCTTGCACTCTCTTGGAAATTCATGCTCCTCACACATCTCTCCAACTCTCTTGGAATGTCTACAAATGAGTCTCATGGAAACTATTTTATCATTTACTTAGAATAACTACTTTGTCTTTTCATCTTCTATGGCCAAGATCTGATCTTGGCCCACAAAATCAAGGGCTGTGATTTAATCTCAAGATGACTTAAATCACTTAAGTCATGACTATATAAAAATCACATCTTTCAAAAAGTCACTCTTAACCCTAAAATAATAAAAATACACTGTAATAATATAAAGTACAACTCACTTCAATATTATAAAGTCACTTAAAACACATTTAATAGAGTCACTTTATGTCATTAATGAGACCCCGTGTGCTCAGACCCCTACAGCTAGGCACATGGCACAGAAGTATCTTCAAGCTACCAAAAACTAAGAGTAGTGACATAACTTGAAAAAATATCCAATTAAGATTATAAAACAAAATTGAGAACATCATATTATTTGAATCTGTGTGCAAACATATGATAAATTATAATACATCCGTACTTCCTATTCCTTCCTGATATGCTAGAACTCCTTAGAAATTGAGTATTTTTGTTATAAAAGAGAAATATTTGTTTGAACAATAACTTAACTAATCAAAACTTTGTAGCTCGGTCAAGAGACAAAAGTCTGCTAATTTTATTTCACCTATCTAACCGACAATGATACCACCATCTTATACAAAAGGAAGAATATGAAATGATGTTCAATCAAGCAAACAACAACAAAAATGTTCACTATAAGCTGTTAGCAATGGTGTGGCAACATTGCCACCTTATGGTGCAGGAACTCTTATGTGCATTTTGAGAAAATTTGAATGTTATGTCTATCAATAAGGTCAAAATTCAAACTAAACTTCCAAGCGACCAAAAATGGTTTACTAGTTTTAAAGCAACTTAGCTTAGAATTCCTTTTAGTGTATTTTTGTTATAAAAGTCAAAACAAACCAAAATCTCCTCGAGAAAGCCCTTGAAAATTCTCCAAGATCTCCCTCTTAAATATGGAAAAGTATAAATTGTAAATCTTAAATTTTTTCGTGATTTGATCAAATTCTTATTTATTTTTCGGCCAATATGTGTGTGTTAATTGTTTGTCATTTCCTCTTAGAAAACTCTCCAAGATCTACCTCTTAAATATGGAAAAGTATAAATTGTAAATCTTAAAGTTTTCCATGATTTGAAAAAATTCTTAATTATTTTTTGGCCAATATGTGCGTGTAATTGTTTGTCATTTCCTGCTATTTCAGTGTCCATCTCAAAGTTTGTTCTTTCTGTTTCCAACTTTGTTCTAGCCTCCTTGAAACCAAATAACTAGGACTAACAGATTTAAATGATATATGCAGGATTAGTCCAAGATTATAGGAGCCTTACTGCAGGAACTTCCAAGTATCAAACTAAGAGATGACTCAGATCACCGATGCAACTGGCATAAATAGAATGTAAGCCTCGCAAGACCAGAGCCAAATTTCAGACCTAGAAGTTGAATACATGCAAATCAGTGGAACCCGTGAATTGAATTTTGAAAATGTAGCACATCTAATCAATAAATACATGGATTGTGCAGTTATTTAGAGTAATTTTAGACCTCGTATGCAGTTCTTATTTTATCCTCCTCAATAACTTTAGGACCAAAGACATTTGTCATTACCTATGTCAAATGTAATTGTGTACAGATAAGTCAATCTCCGATAACATCATCTGAATACATTCCATTGAGGCTAATTGTAACACAAGTACATTTTGCATTTATTAGAGGCTTAAGTATATGCCACATTGTAGCATTACGTGTACTTACTATATATACTATATACATATTTCTGTTGCATCTATAGGCTGTATATTTCTAACCTTGTTAGTAGAAAACTACACAAACAAAAAACAAAAGAAAAAGACAGCATGACAACCGTAATTATTTTTAAATGCAGCATATATTATATCACAAATCAATATACATATACACCAAAGGTTCGCAGATACATGAGCCAAAGAGCAGTCACAGAAAAATTTAACAATTCAACAGTAAAAACTAAATATATTTTTCAGTTAATCCCCATAGTATCCCAACTCATGAATTGAGAAAAAACCAATGTGGAAAGTAGGATGAAGGAAAACCTGTTGTCTTTCTTTCCATATTTTCAATGAGATTTATAAATTTGACAAAATTATCTAAATTATACAAAACATTACCTGTAGTGCTAGGAGGTAATGTGTGAAACATGATGAAGACAAATGTACCAATTTCCTTCGAACTTTTCAAAGACATTTGTAGCTACTTGTTTTCCCCAGTTATTTCCACTAGTTCACACAAGCTATAAACATGTAACAAAACCAAGGTTTCCTTTTATGTATACTTCCACATTTTGTAATTCCACCAACTTGAGGTATTCATCATTACACCACTATGTTTATAATTAGCAAGGTGTACCGGAAGCCATCTCTTCTTAGGTTATAAATCGAATAAGGGTTTTTCGACCAATTACTGCTACCAGTGTGGGGATTTAGAGAAATTCCTACACCCGCCTTATGATCTATGGCCCATTAAGCCCCACTGACTTGAAGTGGAAAATCCAATTCGGGTCCCAAAGTTAATTCCCAGCTTTCCATAACAATATCATTACTAGAAATACAACTACTTCTAGGATGTATGCAGTGCACATTATTTCCCTTGGACCATATCATTTGTATCGCACTCAATTCACCTTTTTCAAATGCTTTGTAAAATCATGCATTGGTAGCAAGAATACCTGCTTGATTGTTTTCATGTAGCATCTGAAGCTCATCATGAATAGCGTTCTTCATCTCTACCTCCAATGACGGCTCATATAACATTAAATTGTCACTTCTTGATGAGCCTTCTACGCCTCCACCCAGGCCACTGGAGGACTGGGAATATAATAGCCATTGAAGCCTATTCCTGGAAACTGCACTGAATTGACCCACACAAAAGAAGCAACATGATTTCCTAAGTTTATATGTAAAAGCAGAACTGCAAATATTGACCATTTTTGCTCTTATGTAAACAAGTTTATTTTGAATCATAAATTATACCATTAACCAATAGAAACAAATGAAGCTACCATATTTAAAACTAAGAAATGTCATTAACATGTAAACCAAGGCCGCTCTAGCAGAAATGATGCCAATGTCATGAGAAAATGTGTTTACTATTAACCTATTATCAACAACTACCCTCTAAAGCCCCAACTGACCAAATATAATAACATAAAATATTGTTAAAATTTGCCCAAACCAACAAAACCAAATTCCAAATCTCTAAAAAATACCACCCTCAGATGTCAATTTAAATTTATACTCAACAATAGTCATAGGGATCATCTCAATTATTTCATTTGTTTATGTTGTTCATAATGGAACGCATGTAAGCCTGACTTAACTTCCTTTTTCCTCTCATGTAATCGAAACAACTACAACTAGCATATCACTCATCAATCAGAGGAAATGTTTCTTCCATTGATCTCCAACAAGAGACTCCCAACCTCAGCAGCAAAAGATACAGAAGCACAAAGTAAAATCTCCATTAAAGCATTGATAGGTGTTACCAATGAATTTGTGCATGCATATTCAATGTTGATCCAACACTTTCTCTAGTATGTCTAGTGGTTCCATAAGTTTGAAATCAAATCGAGTTCTACTTTCCTACATTTTCATTAGCATTGAGAGACACCAAATTCAGTCCTTCAAATCGGGCTTGAGTTCTATCTTTAGCAGGATTCCCATGCATGCACATAACATTTAACATTTGTAACATGCATGGTAGCGTGATTACTTTAAATGTGTACTTTTCAATGTTTCACCAAGTTTTTGGGACATGGGGATGCGTGAGAGGGAAACACATCAAAGGAACATATGGAGATAACCCCAAATTTTAGGGGTGTCATGGAGAAAGTCATGATCCCTAGCATTGGGGATCCCATCTCTAAAATCATAAAAAAATATAAAATTAAAAAATAAAAATAACAAAACATAAATAATACACCTAATTGTATTTCATAATGAAAAGTTTGATAAACGCAACTTAGATTAGCGTTTTAGGTTTTAAGGTTTTCTTTTGTTCAACTCTTTAAAAATTCTCAAGTCAAATTTTAGGCAGGCTACCAAGCATCCCATATTTTGAAGGGGCGGTGCCTAGCAGTCACCCACATAGGTAAAATGTTGCTCATTTTGTGCAAAACATTTTGCATCATGTTTCACTAAATTTATATTTTTGGGGACACCAAAACATTTCACATCGAGTTTCATCAACGTGAAAGTGTGGGGAGTACAACCCTCAATAACACTCGTGATTTTTTATTTGGAGATTGCTATTTGAAAAAAATTATATTCTTAGAAACTTACCATTTTTAGCAAAATGTTCAAAATTTGAAAACACATATAGTAGTTTTCCAATAAGGTATTCTTCACTTTCGAGTTTTCTATTTTGGGAAACTTCCTGTTAGGGAAATCCAATTAAGTCTCTAGATACCTAAATAACTGGACATGTCCAAAACCCATGTTGTGTCTCATGGGGTCGTTTCAGACATGGACATGATGTCAACACTTTCCCAACACGTGTTTTTTCATGTTTTGGAATTGGGACATGAAAAAACACATGTCGGGAACGTGTTGACATCGTGGCCTGTGGAGGGGTCATCCTCCACACCTGCAAGATGCAGATCGTCATATGGGTAGAGAGGAGGAGGAAGAAGAGGGTTAGGGAAGTCATATGAGTTTGTTGATTCAGGCATGGAGAAGGACCATTGATAGATGAGTTTCTTCCGTCTTGATCTCATCTATGATCTACCCGTTTTTGTATTTACTATTTACTACTACTAGTTTCCATTGGCATTTTGACATCTATGTAATACATTTTGATTTTAATGAATTAATGAGAAAAATGGTTTCGACATATTGAGCTATCAGCTTTTAATTTTTTTCTCATTGGGATTTGTGAATGACAAAATGCGTAATGTGTATTGATTCTATTTTCTAATTAGTAATTTCTATTGAATATTTGTAAATGTTCTAGTTTCTAAAAAAATGGATCTATATATCTATATTTTTAATATATATATATATAAAACGTGTCCTCTGTGTCTTGATACTGGGGGTCACTGTGTCTATGTCAGACACTAGTATTTTTGTGTCCCATGTCTAGTGTCCTCATGTTAGGTGATTTAACTAGATACACTTTTTGAAGGAGTGTAGTGTGCAAATTCCGGTGATGTTAGAAAAAGTTTGTTGTTAGGGTTTCTAATTTTTAAAAGTGCTAACATGGATATATTCATGCATTGACGGAGAAGAAATCTCAGAAATTTTAAGTAATTTTGTGAAAGTGCAAAAATAGGTAAAATTAGCGCATCATGTCTAAAATAGTAGCATCAAGTTGAATGATTTTTGCATGCAACAATGGGTTATATTTACATATGATTGTATGTTACCATGACCTTTAGAGCAGGTGAATCATTCAAGGAGGAGATATATTTTACAGAGAGAATCCTATCCATTATGCTTTTTTCTTTTGGAATCTTATCCATTATGTTTTTTGAAGTCTTATCAAATGTGTTTTTTTCTAGATCTTATCTTGTCTATTTTGAGCTAAGAAGAGAGCACTCCAGTTGAGTTCTATTAATAGCAAGAGAAAGTTGAATGAGTTGTACTAGAGTAGTGGGTTATGTTTACATGTGGGTACAAATTACCATGACCTACTATAGGAGGTGGATCAACCCATGGATGATGTATTTGACATGATTTTAACAAGATGAGATCATGCTATTAAAGATAATGCAATTGTGAGATCCATTCTCTGGGAAGATGGCACCCTAGTCAGTTAACTAAGGTTTCTGGTCAGTTAACCAAGCAGTGTAAGTCCCTAGCAAGTATATAGGGCACCTAGCATATCTAGGGAGCTTGGTCTAGGACCAAGCAGTATGAGCTATGGAAAAAGTCCCTAGCTCATCGTTAGGGCCTCCTCGTTAGTTACACCAAAGATTCTTGGTCTCGGACCAAGCATTGCATACCCCTAGCAGTTATCTAGGGTATTTGGTTTGGGACCAAGTCAGATAAGCCCCTAGCCGTTATCTAGGTCATAGTGCATACCCTTTCTTAAGTGTGTCTCTTCATTCATGAATATTTTCTACAGTTTATTATCTTATTTTATTTCTTTTCAACCTACAATTGTTATTATTTAAGAGATGGACTAGGCACTCCTTATATTGCCAATTTTATTGATTATATTCTAGAGCTCAAGAAGTTCATATTTCATTGCTCTGCTAAGGATTCCATATCCATACAGAGTACCTATGTACATAGTGTCGATTTTTTCTTGAAAAACATGGTAAGCCATCAATTTTCAACAAGAACTCTAACCTCGAAGTAGAATTGCAAAAAAATAAAAATAAAAGTAACAGAAAAGGTGGAAATGCTTCGGATCAAAAGGAAAAAGTTCAATCATCCATAAAGAGAAAATTTAAATCCATTATGAAAAAATGAAAGAACATTGAAAGACAACATCAAATAACTCACCATCGCCATTGAAGTACTGTACTCTTCAAAAGACTCCCTGTATCTGTTATAAAGTTGTTGCGAATAATCCTACTGTGGATTTTGTGTGCACATGTTGTAAATAGTACTGTGATAAAGTAAAGGATAGCATACATCTTTGACATGTTAAATTTGATAGAAATTGGAGAAATGCTAAAATAAAACACACAGGAATATTGAATTCACACTTCCGAGAGCCCTTGAACCTAAAACCACTAAGAAGATTTAGAAAAAAGAGAATACGTGTAAATCATTATGTACTCCTCGAAACTGAAGTGCTTCTCAGGAATTCCTTCCAGAATGTTCTTGAGCTTCGTAATTCCCTTCTGCATAAATTCCCATCCCGTTTCCAGCTCTATAATCTTCCTCTCACTCATCGTCGTTTTCTAAAAATCAAACCCTCGACCTTACCCCAAATAGGACACTCTCTCTGCAAGACAAACCCTCCATTAAAGATGTCTCTGAAACAAGATAACAGACGGCCATAATAGACTCCAGCGATAGCAAATACTGACAGAAACCCTAGGTTAAGAAAAAAGAAATATTGACTGTGTAAAACAGTTAACGATCAGATCAACGACTTTCGTGCAGGATTTCAACCATTTTCGGCAAAGACAAAACCACTGCCTAACAGGTATCGGGGCAAAAATGGCAGAATCTGAAATTTTTTACTAGAATCCATGTAATTTTGCTCTTGATACCAAGGCACAGGGGTTGGAGTTCAAATCCCTAAAATATGTCGAAAATTAAAATAGATTAAGATTAATGAACGAGTTTTTTACCTCATTTCGTGGAGTCGAGAGAGTAAAAATAACAATTCAAGACCTACAGATGTCTCGGACTATGGCTATGGTGCATCGTCCATCTTCAGGCTGCAGCTGAGAGGGATTGATATATGGGTGTATCTGTTGAGAAAAAAATAGTACTATTTATGGACATTAGGTAGGCATCGATCGCTTTTCTTTACGAGAATGAAAAAAGTGAAAATGCTCACGATAAATATTTAACAGGCCGAGACTCTCTCAAACGACTAAATGAATCTAGGCCACTTGAGGCAAGGGGACTCGATCTCTCGTCCTTTCCAGGAAACAAATCTCATTTCCGCCAACCATCAAGTGTCGGGACACTGGTTAATAATTTGGAGAGTTTACTTATTTCGAGAATTTCTCAAAATAATTGTTTTAAATATTAAATATGATGGCGAATCACAACCAACGTTCAAAAGTGAACCCTTTTGAGCCCTTCCAAAGGGTTATAGCCCTTCCCACAAGTGTAAAGTTAACATTGTCCGTCAACAAAAATTTACAATCTGAATTTTACCCTTCCAATAAAGAAGTGAAAAATTTATATCAAAATTTATATAAAAATTTTAATAGAAGGGAAACGTTTGAAATCACCCATCCATATAAATTTCTCAAGATTTCATAAGATATTGAAATTCCTATGGTATAAAGTTCGACTAGTCATTGAAAATATTGGAAATATGATAAATTATAATCACTCACTCATTCATGTCATGCACTCATTGCTTAGCTATGCAAGGTGACCAGTGATGACAGATAACTATGAGGCACTAGCCACCGAGATGTGACTCTGACACTCGAGTCACTTGTGGATGTGATCTAAAGTGTGACAAAGTGTTGATGACTATGCTATAACAACAAATAACAACTACTAGTCTACTACTAGGCCGGACACAAGCCTACTACTTATGTGAACCTTGCTACCAATGTCCACTCGTTTTTCATTAAAATGAAATTCAAAAGGTTGGGTTGACGAGTCCTCCTCTACAAGACTTCATTTATTGCAAGAATATCATAGACTCACAATAACTATAAACAACACTCAATGTCATGCAAATACAAATAATGGTCTGTAGCTAGGATCACAAATTGTGCAATGGTCGATTTATGCATTGCTATATAGAGGTGTCATTGGGCACACGATATGGACAACAATGAGTTAGAAAAAACATTTGGACCAAAGCACCTGCAAAATGGTTATTAATAAAATAAAATAAAATAAATTGGCTCAAGAATAGTCTTCAATTTGATGGCTGGCATGATCATGATGTAATCTCCCTCCGTCCTTCCAAACATTTGTGGTTTCTCAAAACATTTGTCCTGGGCGCTTGCCAACAAAATACATATAAAAATTACTTATCTTTACATCCTCTTCTCTTTAAATCCTTGTCTCATAGTCATATCTATCGATTATTATGCATGCACATCCTCACCTTATAATATCAATTGGGTAAAGGTGCAGAGACAACCATAAAATATCAAATATGTCAAGAGGCAAAGAGTAAGAGACAACTATAAGTAGGTCTTATATTAAATTTACTATATAATTCTTGAATTGACACTTTCCACGGAGATTTGACACATTGGATTGATGTGATATTCTTATCACTCCTTAGCAATGTGATTGCAAGGCATTATTTGAAGGTGAAGTCCATAATTTTAGGTCATTTTCCTCATTATTATGCCTTTTGGTAAGACAATAAGGAAGGTAGTGGCCTACATCAGCATGGAAGATGGTTTCGACATAGAGGTATAGACATTAATAGTTTTCATTAAATTGCTTAAATTTCCTAACCGTGACTGCCTATTCAATGAATTATGGACTAAACAAATTTTAGAGCCCCAAGCCCTTAATTACTCACACCTAGAACTTTCTCAAATCTAGCCATTAATAAACTTCTTTTGGTGTTTTGGTTCAATTTAAAAGGTGTATTGTTGAGACTTAGACATGCAGTGAGTTTCAAGGCTTCAATTGACTTAGGCTTGATTTCATTTCCCCTCCATTCAAGACCTCTATTCTATCATGAGAATTGTTGAACAACAAAATTTGATGCCCAACCCCGATTATGCTAGCATTGCTAACTTGCTTGGTATGTAGGATTTTTTTTAATGTTTTCTGAGTTGTATATTATTTTTTCATAGGTTCCCAATCTCCATCATTCTTACATCTCTCAATATTGGATTGTTTCCCTCTCTCTTATTGAATCAAGTTATTGGTTGGAGGTTTATTATAGCCTCGTTTAGCTTGGTGGCTTCCTTTTGTACATATAACACTAAGTAATTCTCTCATGGTTCTAGTTTTTCTTCAAGGATATATGTATTTATGACATCTTGCACTATGCATAAGATCATGGGGATGCCCCAATATGGTCATCGCATAGTCTAAGTAGTTTTTATGTATAATGAAGTGTGCTCCAACTCGAAAAAAATACAATAGAATAGAATAGTTGTTATGCTACTGAACTGTAAAATCAATGTTACATATATGACAAATTAATGTGTTCAAAATAAGTTTTATTGAAAATATACAATTTTTTCATGTAGTTATTAAGGAACGCTCAATTGTTTAAAATTCTAAAACATTGGAAGAGCAATATTTGTTTTTGTTGCATTTTTTGGGTGAAAATGTTTAGTTAATTTATACTTGTCAATTGAAGTACAATTATTTATATTTCCCTTCATCTTTGAAGGGCTACAAGAATAAATTCCCTTCCAATTGAAATTAAGACCCACCCTTCAAATTTGATCACTCATCACAACCTCATTTGTATTTTGGTTGGCCCGCGGAACAATGACCATGAGTTTACTACTCGAATTAATGATTATCATATATAAATGAGAACTATGAAACAACTTATTACATACTTTTTGTTATATTACTTTAGTAAAGTATTTTTTTTTTAATGATATAAGAACAAAATATTATTTTGTAACTAAGACAAAATATTATTTTGTAATAAGACAAAATATTCCAATGTAATAATTTTTTTAAACTTATTTTTGCATGTTTTTAACTTCTTACACAAAAATAAAAACAAAGTTGCAAAAATTAATAATACATATCTACACCATATTTGTACTAAGTTGAAGAATAAAAACAAAGTTACAAAATTAATCAAGGTTAGAGATGGAGAGATATACACCATGTGTGAATTCTTTTTTTATCAAGTTGAAGATTCAGAGAATTATAGCGTATGTTATCTTATAAATGTAAAATGGAACATGAGATTGTATGAGTGATTGATATGAAGAGATTGATGGGTTTGGTCAATATAGTGAACTTGTTGAAAATGCAAAGAACTATAGCATATGTTTGTTTATGAATGTAAAATGAAGCATGATATTGTATGAGCGATTGATATGGAGAAATTGATGGGTTTGGTCAATATGATAAATTTATTTTTTTCCATGATTTATTATCTATATATATATATATATATATATGAGTAATGGTATATTTTGTAGTATTATACTTGATATTGTTTGGGAGTTTCAAAAAGTTTCACTTATAGACCATAAATTATTGTTATAATAGATTGGGTATTTATTGTTAGCTCTAGAGAACTCCATCTCAAAAACTATACCAACCTTGAAGATAAAAAAACATGAAAAAATTAAATGTGAATGTGCTTGTGAGAGGGATATAATACCTCATCTTCCTAAGACTCTATCCAGACGAACATATCTTATTATGAATCAACAACCCCTTTTCCTAGTTCATCAGCCATAGAGTTGTTTTCTATGAAAACATATGAGTAGGAAAGTTTTGTGAAAGGGGTCATAAGTTCAGTTATTTAATATATTGCAACCTTTGGGAACACAATTTCATTTTAGAAGCCCCCATTTATCCATTACAATACTTTTTAGAGTCCCAAAATTGCAATTTCTCATTGTTGGAGTGACAATAAAAAATGACTAACATAAATGACTAATTCATATTATTCTAGCAAGTCATTGTTTATTCCATGAATAAATTAGTAATTTATGTTAGTCATTTTTAACTCCGTCACTTATTATTTAGTCACATTTGTTAACTGGTGACTAAATTAGTCATTAATTTTAGTCATTTATAGTTGGGTCAATCAAAATTTCTCATATTTGGTAGTAAATCACGTGAAAAATTTGTGGTGACTAGAATTTTTAGTCACGTAGTAGCTAATTCCTCATTTTTTTACCAGTGAGAGCTACATATTCTAGTTATGGGGTTTCAACATTAGTTGTTCATCTTTATTTGTAAATCATGGTTTTGTACCAAGTTCAAGTTGGCCTTTTCTAGATCCATTTGAGTTTGGATCAGTAGGAGGAGTAGAGGGTGTACTTGAATGTCTTTTCAACCAACAAGTTTCTTAAAGGTATTATGTTTCACTTTTTTTCTCTTCCCACA
>LPNX010506554.1:0-28831 GCA_001517045.1 Pseudotsuga menziesii | reverse complement strand
AATGGGGTCCTCTTTTGAAGAAAAATGTCTCTTCTTGGGATGTTGTAAGAGGTTATTCTCTCTTCAATTTTTCAAGATGGGAAGGAAGGGACTTGTTATTCCACTCAATCCTATATTTCATTAGCTCTAAATGGATCAGGGATGATTTTAAGAACCCCCCTAGATTTATATGTATAAAAATTGGGCGAATCTCTTCGATATATAGGAAAATTTGAAGGCGATTTTATCAATAATATAATATGTATATATAAAAAATTTGGCAAATCTTTCATTTTATTATATAATGTTGTAAAAACTTGGCGAATATTTAACTTCATTATAAAAAATTGTAAAAACTGGTGAATCTTTCATTGATTTATAGAATATTGTCAAAATAAAAGAATAACAACATTAGTCAAATAACATGAATCACATCATCAACAACAAAACATGTAGACTCACAAGTCACAACAGGAAGGTGTCAGTGAAACACAACTGCACTGACTAGATTCAAGGCAAGTGGGGACTCCACTTGTTATCTCATCCCTTAATGGTCTAATGGAAATGTGGGGACTTGAATCTTGACAAACTGATAAACTCATAGAATCATACATTATGCTCGATCTTGGCCTCCACTATCCAATTATGGTCATGGAGGCTAATACAATTATGCATTGTAATTATGCTAATTGATTATTGAATTAGATGAATGTTGGTCTTGTGCCAATAGGTATTCTATGATCAATGCATAGGAACCTAGTGCATACACCATTTTTCCCTTTGCTTAGATATGTAGAGCTTGTTTATTTTTTTGAATAACGATAAGTATTTACAAAGAAAATATACAGTCAGCATAAAAGAATTGAAAAACTGAAGAAAATTAATTCATGCAATTAAAAGTTAATAAAAGAATCTTTTCTCAAATCCTAAAACCAACCTTGATTCAAGCTACAATAAAGGGTTAAACCAAGTATCGAATGAGAACTAGAATCATTCAAACGAATTAACACAATATTTAACCAAAATACACAAACTTCAAAAATTGACAAAATGCTTCAAACAAAAGCAATAAACAAACCATAAAAATTTGTCAAGATATTTGTGCTAAACACCAACATGGTTTCATGTACTTGAATGAGCCCATTATTTCTTAGTGAAAGTGTTGTCAAATTAGTTATTTATCATTTAATGTTAGGAAACTATATATGTGAAGAGATAGCTCCTTGGCCTAGCTTTCTCAAATTCCAGTGTCATTTCCTATTAGATACAAGAAAGAGACAATGTAAGAGATAAATATCAAACCTTCAATCTTAAAATAAGCTGCATGAAGGTAATGTAGCTCAAATCATCAATGTTACAGCAAAAAAGTATAATGTAGAATCTAGTTTTACCTAAAACATAACCTCAAATTCATTAATGGAGTTGGGGTTAGGTTTGAGTTCTGCTTTTAGCTTTTTATAGGAGCCACTTTTGGGATCCCACTTTGTATTGTTATCATGGTACTACACAGTCCTCTTGACCTACTTTTGGGATCATTTGTTGGACATTAATAAAATAATCTTATCTTATCATAATTCTTTTTTTTCGTTCATCATATGCTTAACGTGTTACTTTCATTATACTCTTAATGTACATATTGTGTGCCAATCAGCTGTTAGATTAACACAAGGTTAGTTAAGCACACAAATTCTACACCACCCGTTTTAGATTGGGTACCATCATCAAAATGGGGGCAAGTGCCCAAACGTTTCCCAATGATTTATTTCCAAGGAAAAAAAACACCAATGTTCCACCAAGTTTCTGGGATGTACAAATTTGGGAGCAAGGGAACACATCCAAGGGGACATGTGGAATTATCCCACAAAATCTATGGAACATTGAAGTCTCCAACATAGGAGGCCAGCACAAATACTAAACAGATTTAAAATATGAGAATTGAAACGTTAACCATTAAAACTATTACATAACAACAATTTAAGCTTATCCAATTAGCGAAAGCACACCCAACTGCTAATATCCAGCACACAATAGCAAGAGAACAAGTCTAGAAGTACCCTTTTATGAGCATTTTCTTCCAGCAGTGCTAGACCCTGTTCTGAGTATTTTCTCCTAGTTGCAACATCACAACCAACAGCCATGTAATAGTAAATGTTTGAGGTATTTATTGTCCAGCAGCAGAAAATAATTAAGTATTTACTATTCACTGTACCCACAATATCCAACAAGGGACTATGGCAAATACTTGAGGTATTAAGTTTTAACTTTTAACTATGGCCACAACAATAAATATCCAGCAGCAAGGTTTCTATAATTCCAATAGTCCACAACATCCAGCAGCAAGAATTATCACAGCATCCAGGAGTCACAGGCTGAAGGTCTCAACTCTCCCTCACATGGTCTCCCTCACACTACCATGCCCACATAGCCTTACTACTCATACAAGTTAAAGATAGTGCATAGAACTCATGGTCCCACTAAATGGCTTCGTTTGTGTAGTCCCACTAAATGGCTTCATTTGTGCACCATTCTTTGCATTAGCAACAACAACACTATTAATATTCTTCCTACTTTTATTAGCTTCTACTAATTTAACTTGACCACCAATTCGGCTTCTTCATGCATCAATATGAGTTAAATGCTATATAACATATAGGCATGTACCAATTGATTGGATTTTTAAATCAGGCATTGTCGCTCTTGTTGTTAAGAGCTTCCAATAATTAAGGGGGTAGAATTTTTTATTCATTGAGGCTTTAAATATCTCCCAAGTCATAGCCTGCATGGAACCAATATTTTTCTTACACTCACATAAATCCTCCCACCACAGCAAAGCTTTCCTAGGCATGCATAGTTTTTCAAATACAACTTTGTCATCATCTATAAATTGTTGCACTTTGAAAAAGGGGGATCTAACTTCCTTGGGCAATTATCAAGTCCAAGGCCTCCACCTGACCGGTCGTACAATGAAATTTTCACTTTGGGTTTCACTTTGAAAGAGGAACCTAGATTTAGCATCGAGCCTCCTTGAGAAGTAATTCATTTCTTTCCTAGATTGCTATCAAACAATTGCTATTGAAAAATAGCCTATGATGTTGTTATAGAAGTTGTTAAATTCTGCCACAGATGGGCTATATTCATTAATTGACCATCCATAGGCCCAGATTTTGAGTTTAGAGTAGCAACTTTGGCTTCAACCATTCCAACACAACTCTGCGATTCATCCTCCATTTCCTTCTTTGTTTGAGAGCAAATATTGCCCATAAATTGTGTAGCGAATCAGCAACTACATGCGAAACAAATGATATAAAAGTATAATACCAATATGATCCCAAAGTATGCCTAGTGGAAATAAGTACAACAACTGCAATATATAATCCTGCATACACAGCCAATATAAAATGGCAAGCAAATATTGAAGTAATCAAACAATATTGGAAAATGAATCCACACAATAGGAAAAAAAAATGAAGAAAATATCAACTCCAAATTTTCATTAAACAAAACATTATGTACAACAAATATATGAACAAAATTGAAGCTTTTATCAGCAACTACAATCCATCAATTTCTACAAACTCCAGAGATCCAATGGAATTGAATCAGCTGTACTACTACCATCACTCAACCCCATTACAAAATGAGAAAGGAATATAAATACAACATGATGAATATGAATCATTGTAGATCTCATTTGTTCATATCTCAACAATACATTAGTGTACAATAGTCAAGAAGATGAAAAGAAAGAGGAAAGATGTGACAATTTTTTATGACTGTGAGGTTCCGCTCATAGCCACTTGTTGAGATCTCTATCCACTTCAGCAAACCTGTGTCAAACTAAATTGTGAGACTACACCCAAAGTTGTGCCCCTGGGTCAATCCTTACATGCATACAACTAAGATATAAGTGCGACATGCATCCATAATACTATCGATTGTCACTTTGATGTGCACAGTTATTGGACTGCAGCACATGGTCCTGCTGAAACACCTTTTAGACTGAACTCTCTTCTTTCAATTCAGGACATGATTGATTCTAACTCTTATTATGGATCGAACACCAAAATATGACTCTTATTATGGATCAAGAAACCCTAAGATCTCCTTTTCAAGATTGTGCAAGATGGGAAAAAGGATCCTACATGCCCCGCTTTACTAGTGTTCTTCATTAACCACTCTTTAAAGGCAATTATGCCATTGGAAGGTCAAATATTGTTTCATTCTAGAAATATTACTCACTCCAAATCACTTTGAATGATGACTCTATATGCATGATCGATGGCTTTAGGATAATGGTCAATGCTCTATTAGCTTGCTCCAATTGCATAATTGGAAGATTTTCACTAAGTCATTGAGCAAGAGTTTTTTTATTCATTCTTTGAGAACTTAGAGGCCAAGGGGCAGATTTTGGTGGGAGAGATTCATTTCTAAATTTTGACCCAGAAAAGTATGCCCATCACAAACCCTCCCCGTGTGCATAAGACCTCCAAACCATAGTTTCCACACTCTTGTGTATGACTCCCAACACTCCCTAGTACGGCAAGTCCATCTCTGAGATGAATAGTTACCTTAATGCTATTAAGATTTTCCTTGACAGAGTATTGACAGATCAATACTCGCCAGTCTCAATGCTCTTATGAATTCTGTTAATAGAGTGTCAACAGTCAATACTCACCATAATCCTGAGTATGTCAAATTTGTGCAGTCCCACCCTAGCCATTTCTGAGTTCACAAATTTGTGCAGTCCCATCCTGGCCATTTCTTATCTGTTAATCTAGCACCAATTTCATCTTCTCAACCCCTTTTCTAAGGAAGGCTAGTATTTCTGGCCATTCCAATCACGTCTGATTGCTCTTGCATGGTTTCCATTGATGCCACTGCCATGTTTCTTCGCTGACCTGAATCAAACAATGTAAACAATCAATCCAGTAGATCTTGTTCTATGTGAGATAGAATGGCGATACAATGCATGTATCCTTCTTTTTTCTTTTTCTTTTTCCTGTTTCTTTCTTTCTTCCATTTTTCTGTACTAGTTGTGATGGCTAGGTTGGATAGGAAGGGATGGTGTATGGGAAAAGAAGGGCAAATAATTAACAATTGAAGAACATATCACTGCAAAATTGACGGGAAATATAAACAAAAACAAAAATACCGATTTGTGCTAAATAATAAACTGCCAACTAGCCTATGTTAGAAACAAAGGATATAACTCAAAGCTGCAGAGCACAAAAGCAATTAGCTAAACATCTAACAGAAGTAGGATATATAGTCACACAATGCAAAATAAATCATATTCTACAACTTCTTAAATAATTGACATTAAAGCTCATATTTACCACCAACAGTAATCCATGTACATAAGCACTTCAAAGACACTACTGGGCTCAAAGTAGAGATGAAAACCTTGAAGTAGAAAAAATGCCTCTTGCAAAAGACTAAAAGTGCAAAACCAGTCTACATAATCCTAGATTTCATCTGTTCTATAGACTTGTGAAGATGAAGGCTTATGGGGGCTGAGAAGGAGAAAGCAAGGTAAACATCCAATACACAAGCAATGGAAAAAAACATAGAATATGTGCATCCAATGGGCAGCCAAAAGCATACAGAGTGTTGGGATTTGCTAGAGATTAGTGTTTCTTATGTTATAGAATTTATTGAGCCCCAACAACTGTTATGTTGAATTCCTTAGATGTCTTTTCATCTTCTCATTTGTCATTATTGGACCATGTGGCAGTCGCACTAGTGGAATCTAGCCTCCCATAAGGCATGCAGAGGGGAGCATGATAATAGCCACCACACAATATTGTCATTTTGACTAATTCTCAAGGAAGAACCATGCAAGGATCAAGTGCTAGAAATCATGATGTTCAAATTTAAATTCATGTCCATGTAGTTTGTTGAGTCTTCTCTCCTTGCAATCCAAGCAAAATTAACAACTCATTTTATAGACCACATTGCACATGGATATAAAGGCCACTCATATATAATCTCAGTAGCACTGTTGTCACCATTACAATCAAAACAGCTTATGTTTGCTCTCAGCAACAAACTCATTCATTGGAAACATCTATGTTCTCACTGCCTTGCACATCACACCAGTGCCCAACACAATATCACATTTCCATGCCATTGTTAAACTTTACATCATAGTTCAGATCTGCACTTGCAAATGAAAACTATAGGTCCTAAATTTTGGAGCTTAGTTTACACCTATCAAAGCCTAGATCTGCATATACTAAAACTTCTTTAAATTAAGTTTAGAAGGGAAAACAATGTACTCTATGTTAATTGAAAATAGCAGATAGAAGGAAGCTAAATATATATTTGTGCAATATGGAAATTACAAACAATAATACAAACTCTAACAACAATCAAAACTACGCACTATTATTCAGAAAAGAATATTACAACATCTAGTACACAGGTTGCTTACACTTGCTCTCACTGCAACACACACTAAAATTGTCTCTCGGGATGCTTACTAATGCACCCCTCATTATTTTATTGACTAAGGAAAAGAGTTACCAAATGGGAGATAAATGACTCTAGTGGAGCGCCCCACTTGAACTCATAGATAGATCCCATTGTCCATCAATAAAGCACAACTAGTTTCCTAGAGGAATGCGCCTCACTTGACTTGGAGTGAATGCCTAGGTAAGTGGAGACCAGGGTTTCAAATCTGCTAGTGTGTTAGGTGCATGCTGCTAATCACAGCCACTAGAAATTCCATCCACCACGGTCAAACAAATATGTCCATAAAAGATTTGTGACTAGGGTACAATCTGTATGGAAGAGCAAGGCTACCATAGAATGTTTCTATGTTCACTCCAAGGGATGCCATAAATTGTTGCTGATGAAAATTGTTTCCAATAATCCACTTTTTGTTGGTGTGATTATCCAATGAATTTGTTCGAACTGTTGTTCTAACTTATGGGTATGCTGCTGGTTTTAGTTTTCTTCGGAATTTCACCTTCAGGACAGCCTCAATAAACCCTAAAATGCACTTTATTTGTCTGAGTTTTAATGACTTATAGATCTTAAAAATGATGGTATAATGTCATGCTATAGGACTGCCATGTTTTCTAGTAGAATGGATCAGTAATGGAAACATTCATTAAATCTATGCAGTTTTTTGAGTCATATCATGTTCATCTCAAATTTTAGGCATACTCCAGCTTTCAATTAGGGGCAATTAGTTCTATTATGGCCCTTGAACAACACTAAGATGCATCTTTGGGTAAATATGGGCACATTGTGAGTTTGTGGAAAGAAACATAATTAAAACCTGATTATTCCAAAATCTGGGCAACAATCAACTTAATTCTTGTAGCAGCACTCTAGGATAGGTTGTTTCCTAGCATTTATGGGCATTCTAGATAGTTTTGGGTATGTTTTAACCATGTCTCAACCCTCCAAACAACAAAAATAATATCTTGTGAGATTAGGGCTATTTTCTGACTGTTGTTACAAGGAAAACTGACCATATCTATTATTTACTCCTAATTTAACCTTAATCATGCCCATACCATTTTTTTCAAGAACACTTCTCCAAGCAACAATCTGAGTAGGGCATCCCACATGTTCCAAGATATTATTCTTTCAAACAAACTCCATTTCCACCCTTGAGTATAACACCCTAAAAGTAAAAGTATACAATGTATAACATAACAAGGAAAACCCAAAAGGGTATCCCTAGAAACAATAAGGATGAGAAGAAGCAAGTATCATAAAAGAGAACCTGAAGGGGGGAATCTTGAACAGTTTTCTTCAAATAAATCCTCCAGAAATATGCAAAGAGAAATTCCTAGTTCTCTTGTCCACCCAATTTGCCAATTTGTTATTGTTGGGATGGGAGATCATTGTTACTTTGTTGGGAGTTGAGGCTTAACCTCTAGGATTTCCACCAGATGGTTGATCTTTAGCTACACTTTGTTTTGTTGTAGCCATATGTTTTTAAATTATTTTATGATGAGCCAAACAAAAATGGACCAAAATGACTTCCAAGCGATTTACAAAAATGAGTTTCATATCCTTTAGGTTTCCAAGTTGTGCCAACAACCGTGTATAAGGAAGTGCATACGACATCTTATAATTCAAATTCCATTAGAGGAAGTGCATATGTCTTCTTCTAATTCAAATTACATTGGCGTGTTGAAACTTGATGCTTAGTACCAAGTGGCTACAACCACCCTATTTTTATCTTGTAAATGGTTTAATATAGATTCTTCCAATTAGATTTTGAAGAACATAATATAAACTCGTGCATTAAAAAATCCCTGATTTATTCTTTGATTGAAAATAATTTTAATCTTAAATGGTCTTTCCTTTTCTAGACAAGGAATTAAAATGGTATTCACATTCTTTAATTTATGTGAGTTTTATATTTCATTGGAAACTAGTATTTTAATATTCTACCTTTGGAATTGAGAGATTGATTAACACTTGGAAATGATTTCTTTACATAAGGTCATGTCAAGAAGTCCATTAGAATAAAACATCAGGTTCTACCAATATTATAATGTGTCTTGGAAGTACTTGGAAGCTAGAGAGGGAACTTGTAAAGGATAGAATAAAACATAAGTACCAATATTGTAACATGACTTGGAAGTACTTAGCAGTTGGAGGGGACTTTACAATTGATAAAGGATAAGATAAAATATCAGTTACCGGTATTATAACATGGTTTGGAAGTACTAAGAAGTTACTAGGGACTTATAAAGGATACCTTGACTTGGGAGGTCTACTCAATTTGCTTATGAATTCATCAAAGTCTATGAACACATCAAAAGCTATGTACTTCAATATGGGTGGAATGGGTACCCTCCAACTCACCCTTCACCCCACCCTCCTTCAAAGTGTATCCATTAATTCACCTATGGGTGTCCTTCAAGTCCCCATCCACTCCACCCTCCAAAGAGTATGCATTAATACACGTGTGTCATAAAGATAGGAAAGGATTTACCATACAAGTGTTAGATCACACCAATGGAAGTTTGTTTTTTATGTTGAATGGGCTAAAGATAAGTACATTCATAAAGTCTATTCACTTGAGTCCTAATGGACTGGGAACCCTCCAAGTCAGTCGGCTCTAATTCCATTCGTAGTCTATCAACTCCAGTTTGAGTGAGAGACTATGCACCCTACAAGTCACCCTCCCCCAACCTTCCAAATAGCATCCATTAATCCTCGTGTTTGTCCTAATTACAGGGCATGCATTATCATACAAGTGTTGGCTCAACGATGGATTTTTTTTAGGTAAAAGGGCTAAGAAAGCTAACTCCCACTTACATCACAATTTGCTGACAACTAAAAATCCATTAACCCAGTTGTTTGTCCTAAATACGAGAATATGTTATGTGTTGGATCATAGGAATGGGGGCTACTTTTTTAGGTGAAAAGGCTAAGGAATTTAACTCCCACTCACATCACAATTCTCTGTAAAATAAAAGACTAAATGTATTTTTGATGATCCATTAATTTGTACTCGATAATAATAAAACCAATAGCGCTAAGACACCTTGGAAATTATATCTTATTACACTCGTGTAGATAATTTTGGTGCCTCTGTTTGGAAATTTTGGTGTCTGTTGAAATGGGTTGTAACAAATTCTCTTATTAGATTTGGTGTAGATAAGGTGTCAAGAGCAAGCTTCATAGACAAATAGAGTAAGCTTCATTTTAAGGTCTTAATGGATATGCCAAGAAATGGACTCTTTGTCTCCTGGTAATAGATAAATTTTTCTTAGACTTGTTCGTGGATGAGATATGGGAACATGTATAGGATTCCAATGACAATAAGCATGATGAAAGGAAAAAAAGAAAGAGGGGAAAGCACCATAAAGACAAGTTTCAGATAAACATGAACAACCTACAACAGATCCAAGGTGATGTTCAATATCAATATGGAAATACAGGTTGTTTAGTTTTCAAGACACCTTAGACAAAGACATCAATGCTTTCCACATGAGAGCAAGGGAATGGCATTTGTGGCATTTTCCTAAGCAAGTTAAGATCATTAATGATAACTATATATATCGATGACTTGCAAAGTTTATGAAGAATATGCCACTTTTCCCTATGATGCTTTACCTTGACTAATATAAATAGTTGAAGATGAAAACAAAGCTGAGGATATCATAGAAGTTGCTAAAGCTTCCCTAGATCAAGACATATATGCCATTCATGTGATAAATATAGAGCAGTTTGCATAGAGGTTATAAAACTTTTTGAGTACTGGAAGAAGCTCAATTCTTATCTTATGTAATACCATCACATATAGGATAATTGGAGATATTTATGACAATGTTATAAGGTCATTTAAGTCTCTTTCATACAGCAAGTAGGTGAGCAATTAACACTCTAGGTGTGGAATTCCTTTAGCACTTTAAACAGGCTAGCAGAGAGTCCACATTAACAATAGTAGTCACAAGTGTTTGTGTGGCTTTTTTAGACATTTTTGGAAAATGTCAGTGGCAGAATTGTAAGTAGACTTTTTAGCATATCATGTAGAAGATGCAGACTGTGTTGTATACCATTCCTAAAGAATTTTGGACAATGTATTTGCTAAAAAATGGAATTGAGCACTCTCATCGCACCAAAAACATGCACCTCTAGGAAACAAGAAAATATGTTGTAGATACTATGGAAATAAAAAAATCAGGTTTACAGTTAGTGTATTTTCTGAGTTCTCCAAATCTACATACATAGTATACACTCAAGAGAGAATGTGAAATATATGTAGTTGTAATATTTATAGTAGAGACCAGCTATGTGCATGGCTAAAGAGTGAAAGAGAAAGAAATATAACAAGTTGATTTACCTTATGGCGAATGGTCCATGTTTCATGGTATTACAAGGATGAGAATATTGATAGCAGGAGTAGGTTCATACCTCTTCCAATGAGTATATATACCTCAATTATAAAGTAATGCAATATTACAAGGGTGTATCCAACTTTCATGAGTGAATAGTGTGAAGACTAAGTTTATATGCGAGTATTCCCATTTTCATGAGAGAATAGTGGAAGGCCTAGTTTGCATGGGTGTATCCCAATTTGCATGATTAGTGGAAGACCTAGTATGCACAATAATATTCTAGTTTGCATGAGAGATGAGAGTGAAAACCTAGTTTGCATGGGCATACCTTAAAAGTCAGTGATATGGAATATGGAATATTGAAAGCAGTCTCAGAATTTCCATTAAGATTCTCCATTCCTCTACTCGAGACAACATGCACATGCAATCACACCTACGACACAAATATTTGATTTCAACATTTTCTCTGCTTGGGGTTTCTTTGTTAAGATTAAAGGTGCCTAAAGTGAGACCATTTAGACCTATACAAGTTTCAACCATGAGTGCAGGAAATTTCATTTTAAATTGTGTTTCCTGAATATATCTATATAGTTTGTAACTCTCTCTCAAACCCTCTTTATCCATTTATATTGAATGAGTCTGAAATTGGAATTCCATTATCTTTGTACAAATGGAGCTCTTGCCAACTTACAAACAACAAGATAAAATTTCATGGGGATTTTCAAGCAAAGGATTAGTGAAGGAATTTGGAATCAATGTGGAAATTGAACCCAGTGATAGAACAATTACACTCACAACAATTATCAATTGTACATGCAAAATTACTCACAAAAGAGACTGAATATGGAGCTGAACACTAAACTGTATTGAATAAGTGTACAATAGCCAACCCTGTGAAGTCATAGGCTACCAAAATAAATAATTACATGAGGGATTCGAATGCATGACGAGTAAATTCGAATTTAGTCAAAAGCAGGCTTACTAAATCTAAGCAAATCCCCATAGGTGCATAAAGCGGTTTCCAAAACTATCAAGGAGCTCACGAATTGGAAAAATAAATTAGGCAAGCTAAAAAATAATGGAAGGACAACTCATACATGCTTTTCATAGGAGAAAAGGGTGGAGGATGTGGAGGACAAAAAACAAGTTAACTTCACCTAGTCAAACTTTCCCAATTGCCTTAAAGCACTGAAAAAGCAGGCAATAAAGCAGAAAAAGCAGATAGGTGCTAGGAAGGCCAGGAATAAAGAAGATTTGATTCCAGGAGGTTTCCCAAGTGCTCCATGACTCAAAATTAGCAAGTTGGACCACTATGGATGTGTAGATGACAACTTGCATAAGGTGGAATATGGAAACTAGGCAAATAAGACAAAAATGGATTAATTAATGTCTAAGGTAGCTAACTATGGGTTCATTATTCTAACACCCCCCCTTAAGCCTGACTTATGAGTAATATATTAGAAAATTATAGGGCCTAGAAACAAGGCTTAGTCACCCTTTACATACTGCATGTCCATTTAACCAAGGAAAGATGCAAAAACCCAATGGAAAAATCCTCCCTTAAACATGGATTGTAAAACAAAATTTGGAAATCTTGTCATCGCTCATGCTTCATAGCATGATCAGAAATCCCCAGTAGTGATTTGAGATTGTTGAATGTATTCTCATAAAAATATTTGGTGAAGATATAAGCTACTTGTTTTGAAGATGAACAGAAGAGTAGGTGAATGGTGCCATCATGCACAAGCTGTCTGATGTAGTGCATATGGATCTCAATATGTTTGGTTCTCTGCTTTTGAACTGGATCATTACAGATTCGAATGGTACTCTGATTATCATAGTAGATAGTAGTTGAGTATTCTAATTCGAAGCCACACTCTCCAAGTAACCCCTGCAACCATAAAAATTGAGTTGCTACATTTACAACTCCTCTGTACTCTGCTTCTGTAGATGAGAGTGCAATGGCACTCTGTTTCTTTCTTGACCAGCTGATTGGCCCTTCTATAAGCATGAACACATATCCTGATGTTGAATTTCTGTCTGTGCTATCAGCTACCCAATCACTGTCAGTAAACCCAATCAAATCAAGATCATATTTAGCTTTATAGAAGATCCCATGTGTCCTTGTTCCCTGAACAAAGTTAAGGATCCTTTTGGCTGCTTTCCAATGGATCTCATGAGGCTGATCCATGTATGTAGAAGCCACACTTACTACATAATAAATATCAGGTCTAGTATGTGTAAGATACAACAAACATCCAATCAATTGCATATATAGTGTATTGTTTACCATAGGTGAAGAATCAGCTTCTTCAAGCTTCACTCCTGAAAGGAAAGGAGTCTTGCTTGGCTTGCAATCCTTCATTCTAAATTTGTTCAGAAAATCCAAGGCATACTTGGACTGGTGCACCTTGATTCCAGATTTGGTTTGAGCAATATCAAGCCCCAAGAATTGGCTTAAGAGCCCCAAATCTGTCATGGAGAAGGCTTGGTTCATTGCACCCTTCAAGGAAGCAATTTCATCCTTTGAGCTTCCTGTAATGAGAAGGTCATCAAAATATAACACAATGATCATTAATGAACCATTAATCAACTTCAAATATACATTTGGATCTGATTTGCATCTAACAAAATTCAGTGATAGCATAAAGCTATCAATCTTGGCATACCAAGCCCTGGGGGCTTGCTTAAGCCCATACGATGACTTCTTTAGCTTGCACACAAGAGATGGGTTAGTAGAAAATCCTTGAGGCTGCTGCATGTATATCTCTTCAGTGAGATCTCCATTCAGGAAGGCACACTTTACATCCATGTGATGTACTTCCCATTGCTTTGAAGCTGCAATGGCTAAGGCTAGCCTGATGGAGTCCATCTTTGCCACTGGTGCAAAGGTCTCATTGTAGTCTATGCCATGAACCTGTGAGTAGCCCTTGGCTACCAATATGGCCTTGTACTTCAAAGGTGAACCATTATCAGCAAATTTGGTCTTGTACACCCACTTACACTGAACTAGCTTCCTCCCTGGGGGAAGATCTACCAGCTCCCAAGTGTTTCTCTTCTGGAGTGAGCTGAACTCTTCCTTCATGGATGCTTGCCATATTAGATCTTCTGCTGCATCTTCATATGTCTAAGGATCTGATTCCACCATCAGATAGCATTTCTCAGCAAACATAGGATCCTTCATGCACAGAGCACTCTCAAATTGAGATATAGTCCTCCTAGGGTCATTAGGATTTCCAGTTAGCTCTCCAGCTGCATGAATGGTCTTGGATGCCCATTTTGGCCTTGTAGGGATGTTAGGATATGCAATAAAATCATCACTATCAGACATATCATAATCAGCATGTTCAACTATCTCTTCACTTACATTCAGAGGTTTTGGTGGTGAAGAGGATTCTCCAACTTCCACTGCTGCTAGGGGTTCTTCTTGAAACTGAACACACCTTTCAATGAAGGATTTGTTTGTGATCAAATTGATCAGCTTGTACCCTTTTGAATCTTCAGAGTACCCAACAAATAGACACTCTTGGCTTTGGGGATGCAAAGCCTTTCTCTTTTTTGTTGGAATTCTAGCCCAAGCCCTTGAGCCAAAAATCCTGAAATGGGTCACATCTGGCTTGTGCCCACTCCATGCTTCGAAAGGAGTCATACCATCAAGATGTTTATGAGGCACCCTATTCTGGATATAGGCTACATAGTTTATAGCTTCGACCCAGTACTTTGGTGGCAAAGTCTTAGCCTCCATCATGCAGGTTGCCATCTCTTTCAGTGATCTGTTCTTCCTCCCAGCAACACCATTCTGCTGTGGTGTGTAAAGGATAGAATGCTGCATCTGAATGCCTGCATCTGCACAATATTGAATAAAATCAAACTTGACATACTCACCACCATTTTCAGATCTGAGGACCTTGAGTTTCCTCCCAGACCAGTTTTCAACCAAAGCCTTAAAGACTTTGAAGAGGCCAAAAAATTCAGACTTGTGTTTCAGGAAGTAAACCCAGCAATACCTGGAAGTCATCTATGAAATTCAATGCATATTTGACCTGACTCATGGACATATGAGGGAATGGGCCAGAAACATCACTGTGGATCAACTCAAGAGGTGCAGAGGTTCTCTCATGACTAGCTCTCTCAAATTTATGCTCTAGGTGTTTTCCTAGGATGCAACCTTGACAGACTCCTTTGGAAAATTTTATCTTTGGTAACCCTATGACCATCTCTTTTTCACTAAGATATGAAAGATACTTTTAATTTAGGTGGCCAAATCTTTCATGCCAAATATTGCTTGCCTCATTATCATGAATCAGAAGAGCAGAGGGGTTTGAGTAGGGTAGGAAGTGTGAGAACATGTATACCTTCGAAGTATGATTTGCAACTCCTTTTGCAATGACTTTACCACTTGAGATCTCTGTGATCTCAACTTCATCAGGGGAGAATATAACCTTCTTTGGAGACCCAGTGTGAGTCATTTGATACACTAATAAGAGGTTAGAGGCAAGACCTGGAACATACAACACATTGCTGAACTTACCATGATCAAGATCAATCCTCCCTTTGCTCAAACTTTCAATGAGAGAGTCATCTCCCAGTACTATTGGTGGACCTTTCGACATGTCAAGTGAGGTGAATGCCTCCTTGGTTGAAACCATATGTCTTGAAGCTCCAGAATCAATGATGAAACTAGGTGAGCTTGATGTGCCAACAACCAATGCATGAACTCTCTCTCTATCTTCTGAACTTGATCCTCCTTCCCTCTTCTTTGAGCTGTCTAGAAGGGAGATGCCATTCTTCTCCAAGAGTTGGGTCAGCATGTCTATTTGCTTCTTCATGCAGGAGCTCTCAGAATGATTTCCCTTACTGCAGTATGTGCACTTGATCATTTCTCCTTTGTTCTTCTTCTTCTGGTAGTTCTTCTTGGAATCTTGAGGCTCCTCTGGAGACTTGTTCTTGTCTCTCTTTTGCTCAGGTGGCTTTTTAGCTTTCTTTTTGCTTTTTGAATCCACCCTCGAATCTCCAGCAACCATATCTTGGTCTTTGGATGGTTTGATGGTGCCCATCATCACCAACTTATCTTGTTCTTGTGTGAGAGATTCCATGAAATATGCAAGGCTAGGCATCTTCTAGGTTCGAGCTGTCAACTTTTTGGCATAGAAGGTCGAAAGAAACACTGAATAGTCAGGGCCAAGCTTCGAGAGTATGGCAAAGACCATCTCATCATTGTTCTTTTCAATCCCACATTGTTTTAGCTGCAAAACAAGTGCTTTGAACTTGGAGAAATAGAGTTGCAGGGATTCAAATCTATTTGGACTCAGGGAGATCAGTTCATTTTCGATTTGATGTCCCCTCATCTCATCTGTCTTTCCAAAAATATCAACAAGCTTCTCCCATACTTCATTCAGTGATGTCAATCCATCAAGATGGAAAAGGAGGTCTCTGGATATACTCAAACATAAGAGACCATAGGCCTCATCCCTCCTGCTGTGCCATTTTATCTTCTCTACATCTGCATTGGGCTCTGCTTCTGTTGCCACAGTCACTCTATAGAGGCCTTTCGCTCTCAACAGTATCTCCATCTCTGCTTTCCATTCAAAGAATTTAAATGGAGTCAAGATGATCTTCTGAGATTGATCCATAGCTCAGAAATTGTCTCGACAGTCAGTAGAAGGCTCCCAGTCAATGATGTCGAACCTACAAAACAAATTGGAAGGAGAGAAATCAATCTAAAAATGCTTTGATACCATGTGGGAATTGAACCCAGTTATAGAACAATTACACTCACAACAATTATCAATTGTACATGCAAAATTACTCACAAAAGAGACTGAATATGGAGCTGAACACTAAACTATATTGAATAAGTGTACAATAGCCAACCCTGTGAAGTCACAGGATGCCACAATAAATAATTACATGAGGGATTTGAATGCATGAAGAGGAAATTTGAATCTAGTCAAAAGCAGGCTTACTAAATCTAAGCAAATCCCCCATAGGTGCATAAAGCAGTTTCCAAAACTGTCAAGGAGCTCACGAATTGGAAAAATCAATTAGGCAAGCTAAAAGATAATGGAAGGAAAACTCATACATGCTTTTCATAGGAGAAAAGAGTGGAGGATGTGGAGGACAAAAAACAAGTTAACTTCACCTAGTCAAACTTTCCCAATTGCCTTAAAGCACTAAAAAAGCAGGCAATAAAGCAGAAAAAGCAGATAGGCACTAGGAAGGCCAGGAATAAATCAGATTTGATTCTAGGAGGTTTCCCAAGCGCTCCGTGACTCAAAATTAGCAAGTTGGACCACTATGGATGTGCAGATGACAACTTGCATAAGGTGGAATATGGAAACTAGGAAAATAAGACAAAAATGGATTAATTAATGTCTAAGGTAGGTAACTATGGGTTGATTATTCTAACAATCAATCTTTTCAAAATGTCCCTAAAAGTAAAATAAATCAAAACCTTGGGGAGAATGGTTCATGGATTTTTGGCACAGTATCAAAACGTTAGTCTTTATAACCTGATTGAAGAAATAATAGTATCTTGCACTAGTAGCCAATATTTGACAAAAGAATAAATGTCGTTAAATTGATCTACCTACCCAACTATTGCAGCCCCCCAAATATCATCCATAGGAAAGGTAATAGAAGGATGTGCCAACAAATATACATTTGACTCACAAAGTATAGCTATCAAGATGGAGTTAATAATCAACTCGATTCATAGCTGGTATGAAAACGTTGTAAAAGGCTTGGAAAAATGTAGGTGCAAGTAGTTCTATTGACCAAATGTTATGCCCTTGAGCTCCACGGTGTTAACTACCACATGGCACAATGCAAGCAAAATAATTTTCAGTGGAGCAATGTGTAGAACATGTTAATAGGTATCCTAAGCACTATGTAATCTTTTTTTGTCACTTTTTTTCTAGTAATGTTCCATTGCTTTTGGGAATGGAAACCAAATGGGATTCACTTTGGTAACCAAAGGAAAGCACTTCTTGATTGTACCCATAAATATTAAACTTGTGTGTCTTAGCTGAAATTAATGAAGGCACAAAAGAAGAAAATTTGGAATGGGATTCACTTTGGTAACCAAATGAAACCACTTATTGATTGTACTCACAAATATTAAACTTGTGCAGCTTAGCTGAAATTAATGAAGGAAGAAAAGAAAAAAAATGCATGGATCCCCATGTACAAAGCGTGCACTCTTTTTGTCCCCTTTTTCTTTATCACATGCAAAGCCTCTAATAATATGGTGGGGTGGAGAAAAAATAACATGGTATTCATATCTTATCATTTATGCCATGGCTATGAAAAGTTTCTTATTTTGTCATGGAATTGAAATGTTGAAGCAAGGATAAGGACCATTCCAAGAAAAAAATTTCAAAGAGATGCTTTGAGGTAACAATTAATCCCCTGTGGATTAGTTGAACTTGATGAAAACTGTAAATAGATTTTGACACTTGATATGACAGTGGTGTTTGTATTTTGTAATGCTTGTACATATCCTGATCTCTATTGATAAACATCACAACATATGGATGTCCTTATAGTATAGCAACCAACAAAGAAGCAATATATAGCATTTGTATTAAAGCAACTTTATGTCTAATGTCCTATGGAAGTTTCCCTACTATTTTAGATTATTGAATAATGACTTTAAAAAATGATAACATAGTGTTCAATTCAAGCAACTCTTGCCAAAAAGGAAACAGTCAAAACATAAACGGGTACCACCCTGTATTCTGCCTTTCTCTCGAAAACATATTCACAAATCAGTTCTAGTGAAACACTGCTGATTATTAATGTTGTAAATGACAAGAATTTAAAAACATGAAATTCTGTATAACAAGACCTTGCAATTCTCAAAAGGAATGCAACATGAAAACATCGATCCAAACTCTCCACAACTATACATCGGTTCCTTTTTAACAAATTCCCACATCTATATAATGATGCTAAATTCATATTGATATTATCTTCCTTGCATTAGGTTCACAAATATTAAACATGATAATAGAAATGACATGGAATACAATAAGAAATTATCGCATGAGTGACAAGAATCAGTAATCCATGCAACATTCCTAAGATTTCCAATTAATAGAAGTTAAAAATCGATTCACCTAAATAAAAGAAAAGTAATAGATCTCTTTTACCATTTGAATGATAAAAGTAACTCATCTCTAGATTATATATTTTTCAGAACCAACATTATACGCTTTGCAATTGTAATGTTTTCCAACACAAGCCCAGATATATGACGCACAATTCATGTGGAGTAGAAAGAAATATTTTCATACTAATGAATTTAATAGTCTAATTTTCTTACATGAGACACAAATACTAAAAGAATGAAATGATAGATCTAAATTTTGAAGTCCAGAATTACTAAATTGTATCTTAAGATTCTAACTAAAAAACACCATAGAGAATGTGGTGAATCCACCATCCATTTATCATGTTAATATATACATCTAAAGTTGAGCCCCATATTGGAGATTCTTATCTCTACATTTGTATTGACTCTAACATGAATTAATGGTTTCCAACACTAACCCAACTATATGACGCACAATTCATTTGGAGTAGAAAGAACTCTTTTCATATTAATGAATTTAACAGTGGAATTTTTTGACATGACACACACATACTAAAAGAGTGAAACGATAGATCTAAATTTTGAAATCCAAAAATACTAAATTGTATCTTAAGCTTATAACTAAAAAATACCATAGAGAATGCGGTGCATCCACCATCCATTTTTCATGTGAATCTATACATTTGAAGTTGAGCCCAATACTTGAGATTCTTGCCTCTAATATTTTTATCTATACCAGGTTGAGACAAGGAAGCTAAACATTGATGGAGTTTTCTCTGCTCATGCTTGCTAGGGATACAATTTCTCTTGTTATTGAAATTAGCGCCTTTGCCGGGAAGGGCCAAGAAATTGGGTGCCTCTATGGTAAAGAAGTTATAGGAGTGAGTAAAATTATCCAAATTGGGAAATGCACAGATGCTCTGGAGGATATTGGATATTAACATATTGTGGGAAGCATCCAATTGTTCCAAGATGACCATCTGCCCAGTGTTGTTCAGAAGAGGCCCAACCAGTTTATTGGAGCTCTCATAAAAGACAATCATCTTTTCAGCAACCCAAAATTAGATGGCAGTCATGCTGACAGATTATTATTCAAGAGTATAATCTCATTCAGAGTACTAGGGTGAAATCATGAATTTTTCTAGAGAGGTCATGACCTACTAGAACCAGATGTAGGAGAGTTATTCCCTAGGTCATAGGGCCTATTCGAGCAACCAAAAAAAAACCTAAGAAATCAACTTAATAGCAACAATAACCCTAGCTCATTAAGCCAAAATAATTTAATTTCAACTATGAAATTCGATCACATTGAGCACCCAAAATATGAATTGAGAGAGACTAACCTGTAACTCAAAGACTTAGAGTCATGTGAAGACTAACACACATAATCCAGATGCAACAGAGACTAAATTCGAACTTCGTTGGCGCATAAATCGACCACAAATTCTTCCTGAATTCGTTGTGGTCACCATAGATGTTCTTTGGTCTTAAATAATTGTGCATAAACTCAGCAAACCCATCATTCATAAGCCAAATGGGGCTATAGAGTCTACAAACGATAAATACGCAAAATTGGGGTGAATGGGACTCCGAAAAATGCCAAATACAGGAGGAACGAGAGATTTAGAAGCCAAATCGGGGCGAATGAGTGTTGAAAAACTGTCATTTCCTGATTTCAAGGAAGAATAGGGGCTCTGAAACCAAATGGAGGCTGAATAGGACTAAAAAACGACCATTTGCTGAAATTAAGGGCAAACATGAACTCCATCTTAAACCCATGCTGGAAATCACTGGAAAACATGACGTCCATCTGAAACCCATGCTGGAAATCACTGGTGAATAGACCTCTATTCGAAACCCATGGTGGAAATCGTGGGCAAAAGCTGGATCCACAGCAAATTTCAAAGGGAGAAAATGGTTTTTGCAATAATTTCCAACCAAATATCATTGGGCTAACTATGTTTTTAATTTTTTTTTTTAAATAAAAAATGGGCTATTTAATATTAACTCTAAAAATGTTTTTAATATAATAAATTCGCCTAAGGAAAATTTGAAACTCCTTTAATTTCGCCAATGGGATAAATTTTGCCCCTAAAATCATCCCTGAAATGGATGTATCTAGTTTTCTGGAATCTATATTTTAATCCTGAAGATAAAATAAAAATGTACCAGTCTAGATAAAACTCTTGTATCTTCCAATAATTTTTTGGCATAAAAATTCAATTACTTCCATTGTAAACAAACTAGTTTTTTTGTTAATACAGAGCTGAAGCAAAAGGAGGAAAATACTCATGCACCCATATTTGCGTAGGGGTATACTTGGATCAAGGGTTATGAGAAGCATTTCAACTCAAACTAGATGGTTGGATCCATCTCTAAGTTCTAGATTCTGAATGCATCCTTTTCAATTGTACTTTTTCCAGTCATATGGGAGCTTTCCTAAAATATACCCAAAGAAACAAGATTAACAACCTTCCCATTCACTGTCGAAAAAATTGTAAGAATTGTGATAGAGGAAGAATTTAAATTCATGTCCAAATGAAACAAAATGTCTTAGAAAAAAAGGAAAAGAGGCAAGTATCCCATCAAAACTCATATCCAATAGGTTTGTAGCTCTCAACTCTTTAAAAACAAGGCGTTTCAAGGAAAAAGCTCTAAATACCTAGAATCATGAATAAATAATGGTTCATTAGAAAATACCCTCTCTGGGTCTTCAGTAGAAGGATAATCAAAAGAGAAAGGAACAATTGAGGAAGATGTAGAGGAAGGAGTCGAGAAATATTGGAAGAGTAAAGAAGATACATATGAAGATCCAAAAGACTTAAAAGAAGATGAGAATGAAGATCAAGAGAAGGATTTAGATCTGGCCATGAAGGTGGTGGTACCAAAACCAATTAAGTCATAGGCGATTTCATGATGGCACCCCCACTCCCCTTAACTAAGAAATCAGAGCTAATCTCCTTTGTTGATTTTCTCAGAAAATGATATCATCCATCCCGACCTCTCAAAAGGGGGTGGTTGTCAAATAAAGATCAAGGAAGAAAATTACCAAATGTCTATGCCTCAGTAAAAAAAGCAATCATCTTTAAACTTTCTACTTAAATGTCAATCTAAGTAGGAAAAATGAAATGTTATTGTAGTATGTTTTGTAATTAATTTGTTAGTATTTATTCCAAAAAGAAAAAAAAGGTTTAAATTTCAATAAAAATAATTTAGTTAAAAAAGTAATTTTAATCTAATAAATTCAATCTTTTTAACTTAAATTTGTTTGCTTAATACTAATGTACAAATATAATATATAATTAATAAACTAAAAAAATAATATTATATATGTTTCAAATAATGTACAAATATAATATAATTAATAATCTCAATAAACAAAATATTATGTATATATGTTTCAAGGTCAAGTGAATTAGATCTATCCTCCACCTAATAAATTGATTGGAAAAAATTCAATTGCAATTTTCTTTGAAAAACTATCGCTTGTAATCTTGGAAACCCATGTATAATCATGATTGGAACACAATCAGCATGATTAAGTGGGGAATTCAAATATTATTGTGTAATTGAAACATTAATAAATGCACCATGTCTACAATTGTCCATTATATAGTGCTCAAGATCTCATAATTTGCAACGGTCTAAAGAAGTGGTCCAATTCTAGCCAGATGACATGTATCCATGAGCTTGGTAGTAGTGTGGTAGACTATGTTATTTTCGATATCCCTTTATACAACGAAATAATAAATTTTGACATCTTAAATGACCATGAGCCCGACTCAGATCATAGACCTTTAATTTTAACTCTCAATTTTGTCATGAATAGAGATCCCATAGAGGATAATCCTCATAGCCAAAAAAACTCGATCTTTGATAGAAATAAAAATGATCTTTTTCTAAATGAATTAAAAATTAATTTGCTTCTCTTATAAAGTATAGACAACATATAATACCTCTATCATAATTTTACTACAACCCTCTCATATTCTATTAACAAGTTATCCATTAAAGTTTCAAGTAATAAAAGAAATAGCAAAACCAACCCTTGGTATGATAAAGATTGTAAAAGTGCGAGGAGAGAAATTAAGGAAGCTCTTGATGAGTCTCATAAAAGTGACAAGATAAAAATATACAAATCCCTAACTAAAAGGAAAAAAATACAATATACTCATAAAAGACAAGAAGATCTCTTACACCTCTCTATGGTGGTGTTGGCAGTCAGCAACAACCCCTTCACTTTTTCGTTGAAATAAAAAATGAATCAGCTCTCTTTTATGATTTAACTTTTAAAGATTATAAAAGAGTGCCTTAAGAATCCTCAATTTTGAAGGTACTCTCAATTGTAGAAGAGTCAAATGACATATTAGAAGTTTATGAAAACATTTTTCATCAATTTGATAATTAGCAGCTGTCAGTCTCATAAATTTTATATATGATCAATTTTATCATTAATGAATTTATCTCATTATATATATTGATTTAAGAGATTTAAAAGGATAGTATGCTAATTGGTGTTTAAAGAAAACACATTTTGAATTTGTTTGGGGCTTGTTATTGATAAGATATTATAAGTTCTTGAAATCCCTAGAACTAAAGGTGATTTATTAATTAAAATTTTCATTAGACCTAAAGTTCACATTTCATATGTAGCTTAATCTTTAATATCATATCATTGATTTGTAAAAATTGTATATATATATATAACTAGTGAGAGTGCAAATAAATGAATATTATTTTGAAATTTTCATGTGTCATAGTTTTATAAGCTTTATATCCTATCGAATCTGGTTTTGGGACATAAATGGTTGGGATTTCATAAAGTTTTAAAACTATATTTCGAAATGAAACTTCATGTATATACATGGTTTGAGTGTCAATACGGATCATTAATTTGTTGCATTTCAAGAACATTAGGGTTTATTATTATAACACTATATCATCATGTTAATATACAAGAATACCTTCCACGTGTAATCTGGAGTAAATCATCAATTGATAGTTTTTAATGAGGAGACATGACTCATATGGCTAATAGACAACATCTATTACCAGGATCGCTGCATTGGTATGAATATTTGGTTACTACCTATCAAATTAATTGACAACTACGAGTGTAATAATGAAATCGTATCAGTAAGATTTAGTGTAATAACCATTCCATTCATGATGCTGTACGAGCTCATCATTCCAAATTTAATGTCATAAATGTTCTGATTTGTAATCCTTGAATCGAATGATTTCCAATATGAAATATTAGTTAGAGTTTGAAATGTCCTTTGCATTCCTATTTCGGAATAATTTCAGTTAGTCGTGACTAGTCCATTCATTTATCATAGTGAAAACACTGGTTGTTGTGCTCATCATCTCCAAATTTGGTTAAAATGGCCAAAACTAGAGTTCTCATCTCTGTCAAGTATGAAGCATGTGAGGATTTGACATTTTGCGTTATGTCTTATACCTGGGTGCCTATTCCTTCCATCCTCACGACTTCATTCATTTCAAACCATAACCAGAGTAGTAGTGAGGGAGCAATGGCTTCGCTTAGTCGAATTGAAATTTCAGGACCGGAGCTTGTTGAAGCCGATGAGAAAGTTTCTTTGTTATTTGAAAAGATTGGATTGGGCTAGTTCTTCAAATGTTTTAGTGGCCATAACGTGGAGGTTACTAAACAGTTTGATTTGAGTTTTAAAGAAAATGTAGCTCATATTGGAGATTTCAAGTTTATCATTGATGAAGATAAAATTGCAGAAGCTATGAAGCTTCCTCAAAATGGAGAGCGATGGTTTAAAGGTGGGAAAGTGAATAAGAAGAAATGTCAGTCCTTGCTGTTTCCCTTACCGGCCAGTGAAAAATTGAAGATTGGGGTTTCGGTTAAGTTTCTAATGCCAGAATGGCGAGCATTCTATGAAATCTTAGCCAGGTATGTATCATGTGATGGACGATTCTCTCATCTACATTATTATCATCTATGACTATTGTTAGCATTGAAAGGCTTCAAATTAATATTCCATTTTACCTATTGCAAAGTCTGAAGAAAATGGCACATTCGGTACAAACTACCATAGGTAATCCTGATAGAAGTCTGTTCCATCATGGTCTAATTAAAATTTTAATTCAGCATCAACTGTCTCTGAGTTGTAAATCTTGGGATGATTTTTTGGTTGAATGTAAATTAGGTCCAACTCAGTATTGGCCAAACCCTCCCCCCAAAACTCGTAGGAAATGTAAGGCTCCAATAAAATCCGAAATTGGTGAGGTTCATAAGGATGAATCAAAGGATAAAGAGCTTCAGGAAGCAAATCCACCTATAAGTACTTGTATTAGTGATGATGGGGTCCTGAATGTAGCTCCCTGTTACGCTGAGACAACCTTGGACCAATCCCTCTTTGACAAGTGCTTTAGTACACCTACAAAGGCAGAGGGAAAATTAACCAAAAATGAAGATATTGATGCTGTTAATTATGAAAACTCCTCTGAGCTATATACTCCTCGAAAACATGGTGATGAGTCCATGCGTAAACTAGAACAATTAGCATAGGTGTGTTGTGACAAAGGGGGTTTTGAACCAAAAGGTCTTGTGTTTGTTCGTACAAGAAGAATTACTAGAAGTATGAGTACTACACCCACAACCTCTATTCCTACGACCACTCAACAGAATACTCAGCCAGTGATTGTCCATCTTGAAGAGGATGCTCCATCATTGGTTCCCGTAATCATGCATATGGATGAACCTACTCTTATAGAGAATAATCATGAAAAATTGGCTAAAGACATTATAGAGCCGGGTAAGTTCGAAGCTGCTCCATTGTGTATGGATGCTTGTGGTTCAGGCCCTGAGCCATATTTTATGAGCTTTCCATCACTTGTTCAAGATATAGATAATCTTGATTCTTCTCAGGCACCTGATTCGTGTCATGACAAGGAGGAAGAACCTATCCAATAGGTCCTTGATAGGGTTTATGAGACTAAAATCACAGAATTGAAAAATGAACTAAAAGAGTGTCAAGCAAACCCAATCTTGAAAGAGGTGGAAAATAAGACATTCAGGGTAGAGTTATTAAATTGGATTAACAGATGGAAGAACATGAACATCATGAAGAACCAATACAAAAAAGAAAAAAAATCAATGATAGAAACAAACCAGCATTTGCTTGAACAAGTTGATCAACAGAAGCTAGTAATCATCAGGCCCAAATCTAAACTCTCTGAGGCCAGAAGAGTGATAAATTTACAAACTAGAACCTGACGATTGTTTCTATTTTCAGTTATATGGTTTATCTCTATGTCAACAGGTAATAAAATCTTTTTAAGTGCATGCCTGCAAAATCACAGATTTTGCAGGCACGGATGTAATTTATTGTTTCTTTTGTTATTTCTGTTAAAATTGGTTTTAATAAGATTCTTTTATTTGTTTAAATAGGTGGGCATGTTATCACTATCCTCTGCAGTTTCAGGACGTTTTGGATCATAGTTGGAAAACTTTGATGCCTCTTAAAGACTGGAATTTCAAAACAGCCACGAATATGTCAGTTCCCTTAAATCAGGAGATGATACAGGCTAGTTGTTTATTGACTATTTTTATCCTATAGTAATATTTGCGATAGGTGTCTTTTGAAGAGATTCAATGTACTTTCATAGGATTGGACCTCTTATGGTATTGAATACAGCATTTATGGAAAACTAAATTCAAAGACTCGTGAGGTTATATATAAACTAGTAATTTTTATGTAAAAGGGGATGGAGTGACTGAAGAAAAACATCATTGAAATATTATTATAGTACTAGTTTTGTTCCTTACTGAGGTTTTATCTTTGGAGGTGGAATGTGACTAGAAATTCTCAAGACTGGTATCGTTGATCGGTATTATTTTGGATATTTTTATAATATATTTCAATATATAATCTTCTTCTTATACTTTTGATGCAGTATCCTTGGTTATGCTTGTATTCAATTATAGTATCACACTTTGTCAAACACAATATTGTATTTGAATTAGTTTGTTATTATAATTGAATTTATCAGTGTTTCTATTGAAAATTCAAGATATAATGATATACATATTTATGTTTGTTTTGATCTCATTCGTATTTTTGCATTTTTTTCATTAGGAACATTATCTTTTATTCAAATATTTAATGTTGTTTATTAGTTGATTATTAATTAAACATTTCAGAAAAATCTGAAGTAATTGCTTATTTCAATTTCTCTATCAAGGTAACTTATAACAGAATGATTTAGTGTGGATGGTTTAAATATTTTCATTTAGACCTTACTCATTTATCTTTCTGTTCATCATTATATTAATTGATAATTAATATAATATCCAAATTTCTCTCAGCTGGGATAGGATAGTTTAGTTAGTGTTATTATAGTGTAGTTTATATTTAACAGTTGTTAAATAGAATTCGTGTAATTTTAGAATAATTATAATAGCCTTTTAAAATTTAGAATATTAAATACAAAACCCTCAAAAATCAAAGACTTTCATTAAGAAAGCAATTGTAGGATAACTTAGGGAGTAGAAAACTAATTTTAGGGTTCATTTAGATAGATATAACATTAGGATAGATTTTTACTGAATTTTAGTTTCTCCTCAAGAGAAAAATTCAGTTGGTAGCAAGACCATAACCTGCAAGATTTTTCCATCTCAAACACACCGGGAGTTTCTTTAAGCTGCTTGTGTGGGCTTAATCTCCTTAGTTGGCCTAGGTCAGAAAATCGGGCCAACAGGTGGCTCCTAAGAAATTCTGGAGGTAGATTTTAACTATAAAAACTAAATATAATAATAGAATTACTTTGCATGATTGTAATTCCTATCTTAAAAAGCTTTATGCATCCCCAAATATCATACATAACTTGAAACCCTGCTCACAAGGGAAGAAGTTTTCTCATTAGAAGACATAGATTTTAGGGTTAAGCATTTGGAAAATGGAAAAGATAAGGACATTGAAGGTTACCAGGAAAAAATATTAAAAATTGGAGGTCCTGTCCTCAACCCTCACATCCACTAGTGGAAAATGAGAGATTAGTGACCAAAAAAAGACCAAAATCCGCATATCAATGACCACTTTTGGTTTGGCGATCGCTGGTGGCTAATTTGCGGTCTTTTATTACATGACCAAAATTGGTCATTTTTATTTTGGTCATTTATAGCTTGTCGGTTGGTCATTAATTTGGTCATATATTTGGTCATATATTTGGTCATATATTTGAATCAATGACAAAATATATGACCACATTTGTGACCAAATTAATGATCACATGACAAGCTAGAATATGACCAAATTTGGTCGCGTAATAAAAGACCATAAATTAGCCACCAAAACTGATTTTTGGTCATTGATATGCGAATTTTGGTCATTTTTCTGGTCATTTGTATTTCATTGTTTGATCGTGTATCTCTCAATTATTGGTCATTTTATTTGCGAATTTTGGTCAATAATCTCATTTATTGGTCACTAATTTAGTCATTTTTGGTCGCTTTATGTATGGTCATTATATTTTAGTAGTATATTTTAGTAGTTTGAATGGTGTCCATTATTAATCAATATAAATTTTTAATATGATATTATATTTAAATTAAAAAAAAGAATCATACATTTATTCTCATCTAATACACATGCGAATTATGTAGTCACATTATAATTAATTACAACACTTGTAAATAAAATCTAATACACATGTAAATCATGTAATGTCATATTAATTAGTTTTCAGAGGAAAAAATACCAGCCTTTGTTATTCAAAAGAATCAAAAGACATCATTTACATAGCATCAAATGTCTGAGCATAATCAGCAATCAGAGCATCACAAATTAACAAATGTAATCATGCGAACTCCTGCATCCATATAGAAGGAACTAAAGTCTGATCATAGCAGACTTTTCTTATCATCCCTGTTATAACTGGTCAGATAATACTGAGAGTATCGGAGGTGATC
>LPNX010506553.1:0-11140 GCA_001517045.1 Pseudotsuga menziesii | reverse complement strand
GAACGTTGGGTACTTCAAAGTACGCCAGTGGGTATGTCAAAGTACCCAAAATCCACATCCCCTGCATTTGGGTATTCATAGAGGTACCCTGTGCCCTCAAGGTATGCACAAAAATACACACTGATAGCACCCTTTTCTGAGGATAAATAATTTAGGAAAAAGCCCTAAAACCTAATAACTAGCTACCAACCCTCCTACACTATAAAATCTAAACAAACACAGAAATTACAATTATCATTTGCTAGTGCTGGGCAATCATTGTTGTTGTTGGGCAGTGGTTTGGTAGGTGAAAGCACATAACAACAATGGATTTGTAATGTGCTTTGATTGGATTTGATAGTGAATAGTGATTGGTATGTAGCATCATTCATATATGTATCAATTATGCATTATTAATGATTATTTTAAAAGTCTAAAACTTTAGGCATCAATGGATTTTTTAATGTTTATATATTTGGGGCAGGGCCCAGTATGTCCTACACCAATGTTCTGTGTTGTACCCTGAAAGTTTGGGGGTTCTCTAGACTGAGCTGGGTACATGTCTCCACATACCCATTCCATCACATACCAGAAACTTGTTTTAAGAAGATTATGAGTTATAACACATTTTATTATAGTTTGTCTGAGAGAAGTATGTTTTCATATAATGAATGCTGCATATGGAACACTGTCAAATTTGGCCAACAACTTTATTTCCAGAGCTGTATGCCCCTTAGGGTTTGAACCTGGGTCATCAACATGGTGACACCCCATTTTGAAGATCAGTATCGACCAGCTTCGATTTCATTATACAGACAGCCCTAGCAGCTTCAAAAGATTGGATAGAGTAGCTATTGACATCCTGATTATTTTATAATAAATACCAAATTGCTTGGGAAATTTACTGAGTAGCTTAATTTTTTGATTTTAAACATCATATTAAGAGTTTTCTCAATTCAACATATACTGCAATGGATATGGTTCTTTCTAATGCATTATTTTATTCCTCTTGCTGTTTAGCCTTTTTATTGCTAACATAGGGAGTGGTACTCGTGGCATTTTCCTGAGCTGGTGAAGATTGTCAATGACAACTATATCTATGCAAGAGTAGCAAAATTTGTGAAGGAAAAGTCCACTTTGTCAGAGGATTCCTTATCTGAGTTGACAGAATTAACTGGTGATGAAGACAAAGCTAAGGATATTATTGAGGCTGCTAAGGCTTCTATGGTCACACCTTTATTTGTTGGATGAAAACTTTGATCATTTGTTGAAATGGAATCACGTGGATTGTTGTAATTTTGATTCACCCTTTTTGTGACATTTTATAATTGTGTTTTGTGATGTCAAGTCAAGATATTTCTCCTATTGATTTAATAAACATCAAACAGTTTGCACAGAGGGTTATAGAACTTTCAGAATATCGAAAACAGCTTCATTCTTACCTTTTGTCAAAGATGCAAGATATTGCTCCAAACCTTGCAAGCTTGATTGGTGAAATGGTAGGTGATCGATTGATCTCTCATAGGTTTGTGCCTTGCTCTTTTTAGTCTCTGGTTTACAAAATGAAAACAAATATTGGCTCACTGTGGAGTAAATTGACACCGTCGTATGTAACAGGCTACTACAAGGTGGCCTTCTTCCTTTCCTCTGCCATTATACTTGTTTGAACTGCCCAACTATGGAACAGAAAATTATTACACAAAAACAGAACCCCTTTCTCTCCTGGCAGTTAAGGTTTTAAGGTTGGAGTCATCAAATTCAAAACAGTAACACTTTTCAGGAGTCACCATCACAACATCCACTTTATTGATTGATTCAATTTTTCCTCTTAGATTTTATTTAAGTTCTTGATTCAAGACCAATTATCCTAGGGGAATAACAGCAATGGCCTCTCCCTTTATCTATTAGCAGACATCCTTTGTTTTTAGAAAAAAAATTACACAACAAAACTAGCAACTCTATTGGACATAATTTAGTGCACTCTTTTGTATAGGATCGTTATACAAAACGGTACCTATTTTCCTATAGTAGTGTCTAGGCAAGCTACGGGCAAGAAGAAACAGTCCAGGCAGGCATACAGAGATCTCAGGAAAGTAGACAGAGGACTTTGGCAGGTACAGGAACTTCTTGGGAAGGCTCGGTTTAATTATGGGCAGATCTGGGCAAGTAGTCATGAACACGGGCAGCAGAAAAACAGGGTCCGAGAAGGCAGCATTAGATCCGGGCAGCTCCAGGCAAGAAGTTGTAGATCCGAAAACAAATCTGGGAAGTCCATGCAAGTAACAACAAATCTGGGCTGCATATTTAGATTTTCTAGACAGCAGGAAGAATTAGGGAAGAAATCCCTAATTTGTATTTTGATGTAAAATTCATGTTCTGTGAAGGAAATTTGCGTAGCAGTGGAACTCTGGCAGCAGTGAATTTGGGCAGTAGACAAACAACTTTTGGGCAGCAATTTGATGGTCACAGGTGGTTAGGGTTTTACTCACCCTCCACGTGGCAGCATATGGTAGCAGCAGCAAGCCTGCTAGGGCTTCATTATACTTGAATTTTTTTCATGTACATTCATCTCAGAATTCTGAGATCAATTCTCTTCTTTTAATGAACAAACTCAATCATCTCATTTAAGGGATGAATTACTGATGCTTTTGGGTTTTTTGTCCTTTAAAGGTATCCCCGTGAAAATTCATGTGTTCAATTGTGTGATGCTTTGTTGACTACTGCACTTTTCTCACTCCTGTTTACTTTTCAATCTCTATCTATATTACAGTCAGCAATTTCTTAAGAATGACATGCACATGTTAAAATTCAACATGGTATCAGAGCTTTGGATGTGAATATTGCAGTAAGAGAGCAAATTACTGTAATACTCCTAAACCCTGGGACATCTGTAGACTAAGATAGTGGACTACTTAATCAGAGATGGCCACCAACATCTTCGGACCAGAAGAAAGGCTTGAGGGGTCAGCCAACTACAACTCATGGAAACCCAGGCTTATGGACACCTTAGAAGAGAATGACCTAGATGATTTGGTTCTTAATGCCACAGAAGAACCTACATCTAATGTTTGAATCATTGCCTTTAAGAAGAAGCAAGCAAAGGCAAGGTGGATCATCTATGACTCATGACACCCACTCTTGTTATAGTGTAACCCCAAGCTAGGGTTCCATGGTGATCTCTTGTAGCACCATCTTCATCTTTTCACTAGCTAGGGTTTAACCCTCGGCCTATTCACCTTCACGACAACCCTTAGAATCTTCACGGGGAGCATCATACATTCATGGGCAGCAACATTCCATCACAGGTAGCCTCAGATTCTTCAATAGTAGCATCATTTCACCCTCCTCTTGGTTGTTGTCTATCCCGAGCAGCTCCTACAGTAGCTCGGGTAGCAGCAACAGGATATCGGGCAGTAACAGCAGGGTCTTAGGAAGCAAAAGTAGGCTCGAGCAGTAGCAGGGTTGTTGGGGTTTTTGTCCTTTAAAGGTTTCCCCATGAAAAACTATTGTGTTCAGTGTGTGTGATGTTGTTGATGTTTCTACTGCACTTTTCTTTTCTTTTGTTATCTTTCGATCGACAAAATTTTAAAGAATTCATGCTAATGCTAAAATTCAACACCGAGGGCCATTCTTTCAATGGAGGAACTTGGTAAGTTACCAAGAATTTGAACCAGTTTGGGACTAGGGAACTCAGCCTAGGGCTAAGGGCCATCCTATAGGAGAATGGAGGCTGATCAGTTACCAAGAAATTGACCCAGTTTGGGACTGGGGTGGGACTGGGGATCTTAGCCTAGAACTGAGGGCCATTCACTGAATGAAGGTACTTCGTTAGTTACCAGAAATTTGAACCAGTCTGGGATTGGGGGACTCAGCCTAGGCTAAGGGCCATTCTTCGGGAGAATGGAGGCACTTTGTCAGTTACCAAGTATTTGACATTAAGCCATTTGATGCATCCTAGGGCTGAGGCACCTGGTTAGTTACCAGGTCATAACCATAAGCCCTAGACCAGGTCTAGGCATGTGATGCACTCCTCTCCTTTATCTATGGGCTATTAGACCTTCTCTGGGTATTAGCTACCCCTGGTTAAGAGACCTAGCACCTGATCTTGGTGGCACAAGGAGATCAAGTTAAAGAATTTAGTAATTCTCCTTATTTATGATAATGTGCTTTGAGTGGGCATGAAGGACCCTAGAGACCACTTGCTTTGACCACAGAATACTTGGAGGACCATCTAACCCTAAGCCTTGGTCCATCTGAAAGACCAAGTGGCACAAGTCAAAATGCAAAAAGACTTTTTGTACCACAAAAGATTAAAGTCAAAAGGGTAAAGAGGAAAAAGATACAAACCATAATGTCAACTCCTAATTATGTGGGACCAACCCAAATGTTTGAAATCCTATAGATAAATGCCACTTGCAATTCATTTTAACACACAACAACTTTCATCACTTCACTGCTCCTTCTTAGACTGAGGAAAGATTCATGACTGAGATTATCCACTGCTTCTGAGAGGTGATTTTTGTGGCTAGGATCTTTCTTTATCGTTCTTTCTTTATCTCTTTTTGCTATCCTAGTGTGGTTTCCTAGCTCACTAGGGCTTCTCCTTGTACAAGCTACAATCCACATCAGTGGTCACGAGCTGCTACAATCCACAAGTAGCAACAGTCACTGCTCCATTTCCTTGTGCTCACAGTGTGGACCTAGGGTAGTAGCATACCCTCACTGCTTGCTCTCGATGGAAGTCTAGGGCAGCAGGAAAGGCTGCCCCAACCCTTGTTGGTGGCCTCCTTTATCGGCAACAACATCCCAAACAAATTCGGGAAGCACTAACAACAAAATTCAGGCAGAAAACCCTAATTATGGTTTTGTTGTAAAAAATTATCTTTTGTGGATTTGGTTGATCAATGATTCAAACCATTTAGGGTTTGAAAATTATTGAAGACTCGGTCATCTCATTTAAGAGATGAGTTACTAATTAGTTTGGGTTTTTTGTCCTTTAAAGGTTTCCTCGTGAAAAACTATTGTGTTCAGTGTGTGTGATGTTGTTGATGTTTCTACTACACTTGTCTTTTGTTATCTTTCGATCTGCAAAATTTTAAAGAATTCATGCTAATGCTAAAATTCAACACTGAGGGCCATTCTTTGAATGGAGGCACCTGGTCAGTTATCGGGAATTTGAACTAGTCAGGGCACCATAGAGAAGAACTTGATAAAGATAATATTAAACTGTAAGCCAAAATGAGATTTGTGTATATTCATTTGCTGATATGTTTATGTTCTTTTGGGTCTGTGATTCGCTCAATCAATTAAGAAAATAAATGTTAAGTCTTCAGCAAGTACCTAGGAATCTATCTGCATATTCATGTGCATTTGATGGATTTCCTTTACTTTTACCCAATAAGTAACTTTATATAACATGTTACGCATGCTGAATGACCACTAACTTCATGTCAAAACCCAAACAATAGTTGTACAGTAAAATGGATTGGAAGAAACAAATGTTCATTGCAGCAACATGGCCATGGTTATGCTTGATACCCTTTGTTTCCAAGCTAGCATCCACTTCTTGTTAAACATTTTGATATTCTTGAGAATTATGGCCTTTAATGGATAATGATTGCTAAGCATTTAATGGGCAATGATTGCTGAGTGTTGTAAAAGATATATTATTTTTGGCAGTAAAGCTTCGACAGGGGGTCGATACCATAAGCCCTAGGATACATAGCTTATATGCAATTTGATGGTTATGATAATAATCAAAGGGAGAGTTTCTTTGAGCTAAATAGTTTGTAATTCTTGTCTTGAACCCTTATATTGTTATATGCTTTGTAATAAGAAATGCATCAAATTTAGACATGAACAAGTTAAGAATGTGGCCGAACATGATGTGCAACTATAAAAAGTTTAGGGTTTGATGGAAAAGGCACTTGTAGGTAGGTTCATGGGTAAATTTTTCAATAGAAAAATCCTAAAGAAGTGGTTGTTGGAACACTAGAAACCTATATATGTTATATTTTAGTATATAGTATAAATCTTTGATGGAGATTCAATTCCCCCTCCACCCCCCCTCAAAGGAACCACTAAAGGTGTTTCACCCGCCATCCTCCCTTCACCCACCAAAAGTGTTTAAGGAACTATGGGTGAAGTGGACTTTTTTCCAGCCCTTGTTGTCCTTGTTATTTATTTGTTCACGATCACTCTATCGTTTTCTACTTTGATTTGGATTTATTTGGTACATAGGGGAATGGTTGGCACATAAAAAATACTATGAGATTTTTAATTGAATCCCATTACAATCCAACCGGAGCTCTATCCACCAACATTCCTTTGTGAATAGGAGTTGGTGTCGATGATGACAATGAGGGTGATGAAATAGGACAAGATACACTAAGTAGGCCTGGTATCTATACATTTTCTCTTTGGCAAAGACAACTGCTCATGGACAAAATTAGCAATGAAATCTATATAATTGAATAGTACATTAGGGTCTTTAGGCTTTGGATGGAACCCATCCATCATTCCCATCATACAAGCATAAATAACTTTGTCACTATCCCCTGCTAAAATAATAGACAAAGAAAATAGATGCTCACCTTGAGTTAGTCAGGGTATAGCCACAAATTTCTGGGTTTGGATGGAATTTTTTTTTCTAAAGTATTGAATCCATTGTCACCGAATTGCCTATCACCTAGTTCTGTAGCAACTTTCTCAAACTCCTGAAGATTTGAGATCACCGAATTGCCAAATCCCATGAAATCATGAAAGCCACTATCAATGGATGGCATGCTTTGGTCATTATTTGCACCCTCGTCTGTGTTAACTACACTATCATGAAAAAACATGGACCGCCTATCTATCTCCCATCCCATGGCTGGCAAGATTGATGGTGAGAATATTAGCAAGATCAATGAAGTATATCAGGTCTTTGTGCCAGCCAGTTTCATTTGAAGAAAGAATTTCAAAGCCTCGTCATCGATGCCTTAAAGGACATACCCTGGTATCATCACATCAATTGTAATCACTAATCAGGTTAAACTGAGCACTTTCTACTTCCATTCGATGAAAGAGATTCAAGGCCTCGTCGCACTACCAACTGTATGAATAGCCTATAATAATCACACTCTACGACACCACATCTCTTTCAGTCATTTTGTCAAACAGTTTGCATGCATCCTCTAAAATCCCACATTTGCATACATATCCGTTAGCGCAAACAAATCCTGGAGATCAAATCCCATTCTAAGAATAAGAATGTAATCATGTGCCTTGATGCAAAATCTTGAATTTCAGACCTGTCTCTGCAATCTTGGAATTCCAGTCTCTATTATCACAGTTTTAAATCAAAGTAATTCATTGATTTTATAAAAAAATTCAGGGTTGCTTTCTTTCATTTTTGAGACTGAGCATAAAACAAATTACCACCACAATTAACAACCAAGCCTTACTTCCAGCAATGGTATACTTAAGCTTGAATGGATTTAGAAACGACTAAAGCAGAGATGGCTTCTTCTCGCGGAATGTCTTTGGCATGCTTGGGATCTACAACAACTTATAGGAGGGAATAACATAATAGTGACAAAGATGAAATGATTGGGGTGCATACCTGTCTGTAGCATTCCATAGAATTAAGCCAACGCCTCATGTTTATGTCCATATCTTGAAGAGGGTGCAATTATGGCAGTCCATGCCACCACATATTGATTGCGCATTTCGTCAAACATTTGGTGAACATCAGCCAAACATCCTACCACAGCATACACAATGACAAATTTAGGATTTTAGACATTATTCAAAACCCAAATCCTGAAAAAGCCATGTTTAATTTTAAACTTCATTCATAATATTGTTTAACCATTCCTTTGGCATGTGATCACTACAAAGCTTACCTGATTTGTCAACGTTGATCTGGACCTGAGTTTGTCGGTTCTCTGTTGTCACGATTCTCAGCTTGCAACGATTATGGGTTAAGGAGAATAAGCATCATATTTGAATTCTTCTCATATTTCAAGAATTTTTTGTCTTTTGTATAATGATATCAGTCGTTGTTTGGATTAGTCCATTGGGTTTATCTCTTTGCTATAGGGAACGGACACTGGCACTCTTCACTCTTTGCTGTGGTTCCTCCGCCTGCTACGCTCCAAGGATTCCGGCCACTATGGTGTGCTCTAAATGAGGTATAAATCCAACCAAGAAGCTTAAAATTCGAAGCTATGATCTAGTAGAATTGGTATAATTGCAAGGGTATCCATCTGGTAACAGGTTTGAGGGGTAGTCAGTCAGGTCCAGATGCCAGTAAGGTTATCCCCTAAGCTACCTATATTTATTTTATTCAAATGGTTGAAGCTTATGATCGGCGGGAATATGAAGAAGGCCTCAACGAGTCTTTAAAATAGAGCCTGAAGGTTTTGGAGCAGAATAAGAAGAACGGAGTGCAGATAAAGAGGAAGTATGGAGATTGGGTTTCTTGTTAATGAATATTTTATGGTTCAATTGTACCTCGAGGACCTATTCATATTTTAAATGAAAAAATGATTGTTCCTTTATGAAGATACCTGGTTCATTCATAACAAGATTAAAATGTACTATTTGAGCTCACTCCATGCAGTTTGCAAGGAATATCTCCAACTATTTGATATCAAATCTTAACACCACTTGTATTTCTATTGTAAAGGTCATTTGGGTCATTTGGGAAGAGATAGGAACCCATCAAGCTAAGAAGAAACACCCATCCTCTAGGAAATCATTGTTCCCAGACCATTCAGAAGGTTTTATGCAATATTTAAGAAGCACATGCATCAATGAATAACTCTCAACTTAGGGAAGCTTCCAATGCTTGTATCATGGTGAAAAATGAAATGTCAAGGTGTAGATGCTTTATATGTGGAACTCCCTAGGCCAAGAAAAGATAACTGGCAACTAGCACATTCCCCAAGGCTAAGAAGACCTATTATGAGGATAGTCTAACTTGAAGGGGCCTCTCTATATATTTTAATATGGTTATTTTTGGAGGAAGCATGGATATAGCCCGTAAAAGAAGGACGTCCCACACAAGAGGACATTTGGAGGGATATCATGAGATATTTCACATGGTTCAAGGTATGTCTCGCATATTTGGAGGTGTGATAAATCATCTAATCGATTATTGGCATGATTTACAAAGAAAAGAGGAGGAACTCCCTTCATAAGTCAATGGCATTTTCTCTCCAAAGATAAAATCAAATACCAAGACTCAAGGGAACACTGTAAATTGGAAAGTGACAAGTGGTGGCAAGAAAGCATTCAAACCCTATTGTATGCAATTTTCTCCCTTCAATGAGGAGAATCCAGTTTTGAGGAGGCTTTTAGTGGCCCTTGAAGCATGGATCTAGAAGCTGCTAAATGTGTTTTAATTTTATTATTGGTTATTGGAGAGAAAAATGGATATAGCATCCACTTACTTTCAAGGTAAGTTGAGTTAAATTTAGAGGCTAGGAGGCCCTTTATATTTATTAAAGTCCTGTAGTTTAGTTATTCCCTTTGTAAAAGTACCATGAATCTTCCAACTTAAAAACTATTTCTTTCTCATTCTTCTAGCTTGAAAGCATGCAATTTTAGAGGTGCATTGGTCCTATAATTTCCATAGCTAAATGGGATTAAAAGGGAGATACCAACCTCTGTTGCTCCCTAGATAGTGACAGGACAATCATTTGTCAACCCACTTTAAAGCCTCTCAAAAGTTTTCAAGCATAAAATTTCCTCAACAATATTTGTCAGGTGGGCCTTATTTCCTTGTATGTTTAAATTATGTGTCGAGTCTATGATGTCATACAATGAAAACTAACCTCAAATCTTGTTCATAGATAGCCTACTGAGAGAGAAATGATGGCACATGTACTATAGGAGAAGAAAAACAAATATGCCTAGCCCAAAACTGGAAATACTATCCATCCCTCATCCATATATATATATAACAATGAATAAAGCATAAATAGATAGAGGGATCCATTTGGAGTGATCCTAGAGTCCACAAAGAAATAGTGATTGATGGATGTAAGTGATAGAATTTATAGATTCAAGGAGAGGATTCATAAACTTTATAAATGGATGTAGTTTAAAATTTGCAGTGATGCCTACGTGCTAAAATATTTAAGAGTGGGAGGGATATGGTGCATTGATATCTTGGTTTTCCCTTACCATAACATGCCTGTAGGGATTGATATAGCATCAAAGAATCATCTTCACTATCATAAAAATGTTCTGAAAATATAATAAATGATATTTGGCAATTGTTGTCTAGGAAATTTAAGAGTTCTGAGATAGTAGATGGAAGGATTGTGAAGTTAAATGATATATTCCATCACTAGAATACGATTGGATTTAAATGGGGAAAATGCAAGGAAATAAAGAGACTAGTGTTGGATGAATTGTAGAGAAAGCTTGTCAAAGATGGCCAAATACACATTCTGAATCATAATTAGGTGTAGCAATTTATATTCACTCCAAAATAATGGTATGTATGATGACAATGAGGATGAGGTTGTTATTTTCCATGAGGTAATAATGTGTAATTTCACATCAAGGCATTGTGATTGTTGTATAAATTCAATCAATGCATAAGGTCCTAATTTTATTAGGATGGTATCCAATTAACATTGATGTGGCCTCATGCAAAGAGGTTTGACAAACAATTTCTCTGATCAGGATCTTGTTTGGAACTCATTCAAATAAGATGTGCGGGGACATATAAATGCCATACAACCTAATATAGATAACAATGTGTTTTACATACCATGTGTCTATCAATTCTAATACTTCAATGAAGGCTACATTGAAATGGGGGAAAGCAACATGATGTAACTTATAGTGCACTGTTATGCTGCACTTGTACCCAACGCACCTTCAGATGTATCCAATTTGTAGTTGTAGGGAAATTTACATAATTATCACCATCAAAAGTGGTCCATATACCTACAATAGGTCCACCTGAACATCAACGACAAGAAGGAAAGCACAAATCAAGTTGAAAATAAACTTATATGACCTTTGATTGCTGCACTAACTACTATTCTCAACTCTTGCATACACAAGACCTTAAGGTGGAAACAATTATAAAAATGATGGCCCTAACTTTGCTATTACCTATCAAACATTGCACACATGAAGAAAAATCTTAAAATTGCAT
>LPNX010506487.1:39339-57137 GCA_001517045.1 Pseudotsuga menziesii | reverse complement strand
AGATGCTCCAAGAAACCCCAAGAATACTAGGAAATCCTAGCACCTCAAGAGAGAGAATACAAGTGAAGAGAGAGAGAGAGAGAGAGAGAGAGAGAGAGATACGCTAGTGCACACTCCTCTTCTAGTCACATCTCTAGACAAGAGTGAATAAGAATGGACACAAAAGAGATCATCATCTCCAAGTTCTCCTCAACAATAGCATGTTAGTTTTGTACCTAGGAAAGTGTTCCCCTAGGTGACTTTAGCCTTAGTCACTTAGAGAGGGGAAATAAAGTGACCCTTGCATTAAATGACCTAGGTGGACCATTTAATTTGACTTTAGAGTGTAAAGTCACTTTTTGATAAATTTAAGTGGGTGAGTGAAATTAATATTTTGAGAATTAAATATGAGCAATTGATTTCATCCATTGATCTAATCTATTATCCACCGTTAGATTAGATGAACCCTAGGGTTCTCTCAAAAAGGCAAGGGAAGGTCATTTTCCTTACTTTTGCAAATTGAAGTGAGAAGAGAGAGCAGAGAGGAAAGTTTCCATCTTCTTGAGTAAGAGGAAAAATTGCAGCACGTTTTCTGAGAAATATTTAGCAGCAAGAAGAGGGCACGATTTTCGAGGCAAGGGATAGGCACGACTTTCGAGGAGCTGTATTTATTGCAAGTTGTCCGTATGATCTGTACACTACAGATTCCGTACAGGGGCAGAATTTCAGGCTCAAAAAATGAGGCAGATTTTGGGCACATTTCTTAAGGCTGACAGAGGAACGATTTCGAGGCAGGCCATACAGGCATGAATTCTGATGCACTTTCTAGTGACACGATTTTTGAGGTAGGCCGCACAGGAAGTTGTACAGTCCGTACTGTGGAACAATTTTCGAGGCAGTTTAGCAGAGAAAAAAAATCAGAGTTGGATTTTTTTGCTATTGGGCACGAGAATCAAGACAAAAATTTCTTCCGGGTTGAGATAAGTTTGTTTACGAAATTTTTGAGTTTTGTTGTATATGAAAAATTTCCTGAAAAATAATAAATCTCTCTCTCTCTGATTGGTTTTCCCCTTGTGGGTTTTTCCAGGGCCATTGGCCAAAAATTTCTGAGTACTGTGTGTTGAATGGCGTGCATATTATTTATTTTCTGGCAATAAAAGATTGAAGTTACAGCAGTGTTTTAAGTCTGAAAAATTTATGTTTATTTCCAGTCATTAAATTTCTGAGTTGCAAATAAACTGAGACAATTTTTTTACTTATAACCGAAGGCTGAAAACTTGCAAAAATATACATAGCAAACCCTAGTCATAAGAGGAAACTCCAAACCAAGGCCTCCCTTTTCCCTTCCATAGCTTCTCCTGGGGTTTCCTCATAAACATTGGCAAATCTTCCAAGAAGACAAGTATAAAGAGAAAGATACAATAATGAAGATGAATGGAAAGACTCTCCTTCCTCTATTTGTATGAGGTAAGGGAGGCCAACAATACAACGTGGGCTTTAGCCCTTCTAAGGAACACACAATGACCACTTGCAATCCAACAAAAGTGAGATGCTACCCTATAAAGTTCATGTGTCATGCTCCTATGTGATGTCATGCACAATAAGGGCTCCAAGGTGATGTACCTACAGAAGGCACATCCACACCACACCATCGCAAGCCTCCATGGACTACATCAATCTTCCTAAGCAATGTACTCCACTAGGTCAACTAGACCTTCTAGAACACTCTCAAAGCATTAGGTATCCCGAGCCATCTCCAATCCTCTAAGAAGGAATCCAAGGTGACACATGCCAACAAGGGCACAATTCCCTCCTCAAAGATGCATAATGATCCTTATCCAATGTAGGGCATTCTCCTAGCAAGTGGTTGTTAAACTAGTAGCAACAAGGAAGGTCTTCCTGCATGCATGTGTTCTTGCATGCAGAAGACTTAAAATAGGAAACCAGTTGTATTTAATATACATTTCCTAAGTTTACTTTGGAAAATAAATTAAAGTGATCTAAATTAACTTTAGTGCACCACTAGTTAAAGTGAAAGAGAAATTAGGGTTTTTGCTTTACCACTAGTTAAAGTGAAAGTGAAATTAGGGTTTTCGCTTTACCTAAAGTTATAAAAGAGAGATCAATTGGTGGAGAGAACACACACACTTGTATTCCAACAGAGACAGGATACAGATAAGGAGAGAAAGTCAGATAGAGGATTTAGCCGAGAAGACGGAGGAGCGAGCAGCAGGATCATGAGCTTCGTAAAGCTGAGCCATACACTCACATAGAAGGGTGTTGAGGTTTAGCTGGGATTTTCCCAGTGATTCTGACGCGTACTGTATTTGCCAAGTTTGGGTGAATTTGCAGTGATTGTAAAAGTTCCATATTTTCTCCTTCTAAAATCTATATATGACTGTTGCACCGGTTTTCCCATCTTGGGTTTTTTCTAGGGGTTTCAATACCCAAAATAATAGTGTCAATATCGTGATGTGATGTTATGATTTATTTATCAGTTTTATATTCCGTTGCATACTGTAAAAGATATTCATGTGTGGTTATCAGTTGATATTTGGCATTCATTGTTTATCCCTAGTTGAATATTAAAGGAAACTTTACATGGTATCAGAGCTCTAGTGAGCTAAAGTTGAGAGATTTGCAGCAGCAGTGATATATCGGGGACAAATCTATAAGAAAACACAAACCTAGACATCTAGATCTAGGGTTTGATAAGTACACTTCACTATGGCCGTGCAGTTGAGAGTTGAGGATAGACTCCAGGGTGCTCAGAACTTTCCTACATGGAAAGAAAGGATCACAAGGATCCTGGACGTCAGTGATGCAGGATCCTTGACTCCAGATCCTTGACTCCACGAAGGTTGCACCCATAGATCTGGCAGATTTAGCAGCTTGGAATAAGATTGATTCCAGAGCCATGCTGATTATCATGGATGGAGTGAAGGACCATATAGTCCCTCACCTTTTTGGTAAGAATACCACAGTAGAGATGTGGACGGCTTTGGAGAGTCTATACCAAAGCAATAACGAGAACCAGAAGATGGTGTTGCAAGAGAGGATGCACAACACCAATATGGCCAAGGGAGAAGGAGTGGTGCCTTATCTCATGAGGCCCACATAGATCAGGAACGTGCTTGGAGCTGTTGGCTCTAAGAAAGTGGACGAGGATCTAGTTCGGATAGCCCTCAATCGCTTCTCTAAGCCATGGGACACCTTTGTCAAAGGTGTTGTGGCTAGGGAGAAGCTCCCTGATTGGAAAAGACTATGGGATGACTTTATGCAGGGGGAGACCCGCATGGGTCAAGGATCAGGCTCATCCAGCAGTGCCCCACAGATTTTGGATGAGGAGGCTCTAGCCCTTACAAGGAAGAGCAAGGGGAAGCCAAAGAGGAAGAAGGATGGTAAAAAGAACCTTGACGTGTCAAAGGTCAAGTGTTTTATCTACCATAAGCAGGGACACTTTGCCTCCCAGTGCCCAGACATGAAGAAGAAGAGTAACACCCAGATGGTTGGATCTGGAGAGGTGGATGAGTTTAGCAGGAACTTCGATGAGGACTTCTGTTTGATAGCTTGCATGGCAAGCACCACAGGGAGCAACGTATGGTACATTGACAGTGGAGCATCTAGTCACATGACTGGATAGAAGAGATTCTTCAAAGACTTGCAGGAGGGTGGAACAAGGATCCACCTTAAGCTGGGTGATGATGCGCGGTATCAGGTGAAAGGAGTTGGCACTGTTTCATTTGAGAGGGAGTTTGGAAAACCCCTCAGTTTTGTTGATGTGTTATATGTTCCAGGACTGACCAAGAACCTTATATCAGTCTCCACTTTGGAGGGCAAGGGATATCAAGTGAAGTTCCGTTACCATAGAGTGTATATTAGGCCCAAGGGGTCAAATAGGAGCTTGGATCGGGTGATTGGCAGAAGGAGCAGGAAAGTGTACAGATTACACTTTGAGCCTGCAAAGTCTCTAATTAGCAGCAGTAGCAACAGTCAGGGTGAGTTGTGGCATAGGAGGATGGCACACTTACATCATGGAGCACTGAAGCATTTGAGACAGGAATTCATTGGAGTTCCTTAGGTAAAGGAGGAAAAGCATAACCACTGCAAGGGTTGTGCTTTGGGGAAGAACAATAGGAAGCCTTTCACACAGAGTGAGCACAAGTCTAAAGAGCCCTTGGACTTGGTGCATTCGAATGTATGCAGACCTATAAGTGTCCATTCATTCAGTGGTTATAGTTACTGCGTAATCTTCATTGATGACTATTCCAGGAAAACCTGGATCTATTTCCTGAAGGCCAAGTCAGAGGGCTTTGAGAGGTTCCGAGAGTTCAAGACTCTTGTGGGGAACCAAACAGGAAAGAAGATTTGAATGTTGAGGACAGACAACAAGGGCGAGTACACTTCCAATGAGTTCATGGAGTATTGTTCGGCTGAGGGGATCAAGAAGGAGCACACTGTGCCTCATACCCCACAACAAAATGGAGTTGCAGAGCGGAAGAACGAGACTATGGTTGGAGCAGCCAAGGCCATGATATTTGATAAGGGATTACCACTATTCCTCTAGGTCGAGGCATACAGGACTGTAGTATAAATTCAGAACAGGTGTCCCCACACAGCCTTGGGGAGGAAGACACCAAAGGAGGTATTCATAGGCACTGGGCCAAATGTGAGTCACATTCGCATATTCAGTAGTGTATGTTATTGTCATGTTCATGGTGACAATAGGAAGAAGCTGGACCCTTCTGGAGAGAAGGGGTTACTTAATGGTTACAGTGAGAATTCGAAGGCATATAGAGTTTACATTATTGCTTGCAAGAGGATCATTGTGAGAAGGGATGTCCAGTTCGATGAGGATATGGCCTTGCGGAGATCTCTGGACTTACCAGCAGAATAGCAGCTAGCACAGGAGTCGGGATTCAAGTTGGAGGAGCCAGATGTACAGGTACAGGTACAGACATAGAGCACATGTTCTAATGGTCAGAGGGAGTCAGGTGGACAGGATCCTCAAGTCATTGACTTGAAGGATGAGCTGCAGCAAGAGACAGATATCTAGCAGCCGCAGCAGGTTGACACTAGGCCAAGGCCTAAGTGGTTTAGATCCACAGTGCAAGATTCCAGGCAGGTAGATCCTCCATAGACATCTTTTAGACGGAATGTACCACCAGAGAAGCTTAGTTATATGGAATTGATGACATAGTTGATTAACTCTGAACCTTCCATATTTGGGGAGGCTGCACAACATGATGTGTGGCAGGAAGCTATGGTTGAGGAGTATGGCTCCATTATGAAAAACCAAGTATGGGATGTTGTGCCAAGGCCACAAGGGAAAAAGGTGGTGGGATCCACATGGATCTACAAGGTGAAGCATGCAACAGACGGAAGTGTGGAGAAGTACAAGGCGCGCTTCATGGCAAAGGGGTTTTCACAGAAGGAGGGTATTGATTATGAGGAGACCTTCGCCCCTATTGCCAGGTATTCTTCCATTCGGACCATTATCTCATGAGCAACTGAGATGGGTTGGCGTGTCCATCAGATGGATGTCAATACTGCCTTCCTTAATGGAGTTATAAAGGAGGAGGTGTATATTGAGCAACCAGAGGGGTTTGATGTGGAGAACAGGGAGATACATGTATGTAGACTGCATCGATCTCTTTACAGGCTCAAGCAGGCACCTTGAGCATGGTACTTGAGGATTGATAGCTATCTAAGGGAGATGGGATTTCAACGGAGTGAGGTTGACCACACCTGTACTTCTTGACAGGTGAGGTGCCTCTCATACTGGTCTTATATGTGGATGATCTCTTTTGGACATGAGATGAGAGGTTGATTGGAGACTATAAGTCCAACCTTGCAGTAGAGTTTGAGATGAAAGACCTTGGGCTGATGCATTACCTTTTGGGCTTGGAGGTTTGACAAAGAGATGGATGCTTCTTCATCGGACAGGGGAAGTATGCAGTAGAGATCCTGAAGAGATTCAAGATGGAGGACTGCAAGCCTATGGCCATACCTCTAGTTTCCAACTAGAGGAATATTGATGCATCAGGATCAAATGGATTTGATCCTACCTTGTATCATCAGCTTATCGGATCGCTTATGTATCTGGTCAACACTCGACCAGAAATCAGCTTTGTAGTCAACTCTTTGAGTCAGTTCTTGGTGGACCCTCGGAGAGTGCATTGGATGGTTGCGAAGCACATACTTTGCTACATCAAAGGCACAGTGGAGTATGGATTTCTTTATGAGCACAGGGGGAGTGTACAGTTAGCAGGTTTCACAGATGCTGACTGGGAAAGATGTGTAGAGGACTGAAAGAGTACTTTAGGTTGTTGTTTCAGCGTCGGATCGGGGGTTGTTTCTTGGTTCAACAGGAAGTAGAAGTTAGCATTGAGCTCGACAGAGGTTGAGTACATGTCAGCCAGCATGGCTGCTTGTGAGAGTATGTGGTTGAGGAAGTTACTTGCAGGGTTGTTCAAGTGTGAGCTAGAGGCTACAATTGTTCACTATGACAATTAGTGTGGCATCAGGCTATCTGAGAATCCAGTGTTCCATGATCGAAGCAAACACATAGACATCAAATACCACTTCTTGAGAGATTGTGTTCAGAGGGGAACCATTCGGTTGGAGTACATCCATAAAGATGAGCAGGTGGCAGACATTTTCACCAAGGCACTTTGCAGACAGTGATTTGTGAAGTTTAGGGATAAGTTGGGGTTGCTACCGAATCCCTTCCTCGTTGAGAGGGAGTGTTAAACTAGTAGCAACAAGGAAGGTATTCCTGCATGCATGTGTTCTTGCATGCAGAAGACTTAAAATAGGAAACCAATTGTATTTAATATACTTTTCCTGAGTTTACTTTGGAAAATAAATTAAAGTGATCTAAATTAACTTTAGTGAACCACTAGTTAAAGTGAAAGTGAAATTAGGGTTTTTGCTTTACCACTAGTTAAAGTGAAAGTGAAAGTGAAATTAGGGTTCTTGCTTTACCTAACGTTATAAAAGAGAGATCTATTGGTGGAGAGAACACACATAATTGTATTCTGATAGAGACCGGATACAAACAAGGAGAGAGTCAGACAGAGGATTTAGCCAAGAAGACAAAGGAGCAAGCAGCAGGATCATCAAGCTTCATACAGCTGGGCCGTACACTCACACAGAAGGGTGTTGAGGTTTAGCTGGGATTTTCCCAGTGATTCTGTCGGGTACTGCATTCGCCAGGTTTGGGTGAATTTGCAGTGATTGTAAAAGTTCCATCTTTTCTCATAATAAAATCTATATCTGACTGCTGCACCGGCTTTCCCATATTAGGTTTTTTTCTGGGCCATACCCAAAATAATAGTGTCAATATCGTGATGTGATGTTCTGATTTATTTCTCAATTTTATATTCCGTTGCATACTGTAAAAGATATTCATGTGTGGTTATCAATTGATATTTTGCATGCACTGTTTATCCATAGTTGAATATTAAAGGAAAATTTACAGTGGTTCCTCCATGGGGCTCCAATGAAGGGCATCCACCAAACTACCGAGAGATGTCCAACACCTAAGGGAAGAACACCAAGTGAACAATCAACTAAAGAAACGATTGAAATGAGCAAGCTATCTAAACTATGCAAATAAATCGCAGACCATCTCCCATGTTCCAATCCATCTCAAACCATCAAGGGGCTGAACATACACCATGTACCCCAAATCTCATGAGGCAGCCCAAACATGGTGTAAAGTTTAAACACTTTCGAAGTAAACTGAAAAACTAACAAGGTCTTCTTGACGATAGGATCTAGATGAAAGAAGAGATCAACCACTGCAGAGATCAACCACTACATCAATGGCCTCGATTGGTGGCTCAATTACAAAGGGTGATTACTCGACTATCTCTCCTATTGGTTCTCTGTCAACAAGTTTTGTGCAAATGTTGTATATGTGTGGTGTAGTTGTTATTATCTTGTCTATAAATACATGCCCTGAATTTTTTATGCTCCCTAATTATGCTAAATGCTGGATTTTTTCATTAATTGAAGGACTTTGTATGTCTAGAAAGGTGTACTCTTTCTTGTTGCTCAATGATCTTTCTTATCTGTCTATGGGCCTCCAAAATAGGTGTAATTAATTTCGATAGACGCTCCTAAGCAATCTTGGCTTCTTGAATTCTCTTTCATGTGCATCTAGTTTTTTCATTGCATTCTCTTCTTGTTCAATCTTCCTCTCCAGTATGTTCTTAATTTTTTATCCTTTGTGATTTTTACCAACTACTCTATCCAATTTACGATTGTTTCACTTTTACCCTCAATCTACTGTAAACGTTGACATAGTTTGTAGGGAAATTCTGCAATGTTGTCTTTGTTGTTCTAGCCATTGTTTCCAGTTCCTTTATTTCTATATATAAATTCTCCATATCTTCATATTTTTTATGTAGTATAGCATCTGTCTAATCTTGCTTGATGTTGTTATTTCTTCTACTAGGACTTATAATTCTGCAGAATGCATAGAGTTGAATCTTGCAAGTTGTCAAGTGGGTCTACATCTTCACTGAATGAAGCCGGGTCTTTAATAATTGTGGCCCTTTCTTTGCATGTTGTAAATAATATTTTTCTTTAACATTCTCCTCCTTAAGCTTTCTAGTTGATCCCTACCATCTTGAATCTTTCTCATTGTAATCACTTTATGTAGAAATTCTAACTATTCATCTAATGCATCCTTGGGCCAGAATGAAACGGTTGTTGTTCCTACTTGAACTTCTTGACTTTGAAATCTTAAAATAAGAAAAAAGTTATGACCTCTGTTCATACCAAGGCTGCGGGGAATCGCTCCCCCCCCCTCAAATTGCTCCTGATTCACACTCCGGGAGGAATTGATGAGGAATCGCTCCCGGAATCGCGATTCCTCATCGATTCCTCCTGGGAGCATTTTTGGGAATCATGATTCCTGGGGTAAAAACCACTCCCTGCCCATCCTCGGAATAGTTGAGGGAGCGACCCTCTCAGAGAAATTCCTCATCGCTCCCTCGGCAATTCCGGGCCATAAAAAACACTCCCGAAAATGCTCCTTGAGTGATTTTGTGAGTTGGGGAATTGTTTTCCCAATTTTTTTCATTTTTGCAAAAAGAATTGTTTTTTAGTGATTGGATAAGGTTTAATTAGTCTTTATAAACACTATTGGAATCCATTTGGACTCATTATATTCCTCATTTGCTTGTTTTCATTTATCTTTCTAGGGATTTGAGTGGCTTTGCTAGTTGTTTGAGAGCAAATTTGTAGGAGCTTGGAAGTGAGATTGCAGGGGAGATTGAAATATTATATTTGTGAGAGCTTGGAAGGAAGATTGAAGGATTCCATAGAGAATTCTTAGATCCCATTTTCTTGTATGCATTCTTCCAAACATCATGAGTGCACTGTAATGTCCCCTTTTTGGAATTTTATTAAAATGCCCAATTTTCCAATTTTTTCACTTTTTTGGCTCTTGACTAGTTTTGATGTCTAGACCTCCAAATTGACCCAAATGCTTTCAAATTTTCTCTGAAGGTACATGAATTATAATATTAATTAAATATCATGCTCATGTATGTTTTTTGACCTTCCAATTACTTCTGCAAACTTTTTTAATGTTCTCTTCAAAGTAGGAGTCTTTACTAGCAAATTGGGGCTCCAATTCCCCCTGGGTAATTGCTGGAAATGGCTTCACAAATGATCCCAAAGTCACTTGAATTTTTGAAAAGAGGCTGGGTATGTGTAAGGGACCTTTTAAAAGTCTCATATGCATCATGGTTTAGTTTATACAGGCTGTTATGACTCTTTCCAAAACAACTCCCAAGTCACAATTTTGACCCCTGGGGAAAATGCTCCAAATCTTCTCGTAATGCAATAAAAATGAGTAAAGGTGGTTGTGCATTGTCGCCAATCGTCACATGGTTGTTTTTTATCTGTTAAGGTTTACTATTTTTGGAGCGTTCAACCACTAGAAGGGTCAACCTACTCATCCATGTAAAAAATATATAAACTCGTCTCCAAACGAGAGTCGGACTAGCTAGTTAGTTATTTGATCAGTCATCATTAGAAAATAAGCTCTCTAAACTTTGTTCCAAATTCAATATAAGTTCTATTTCCATCTATGCATACATGTCTCTATTTTCATGAGTTGTTGATTAATTGAAGCGTAACCCTGATTGATGAGAGGGCCCCTCAACAACCAGCAGTCTTCCATTTCTGTGTGTTTTCGTTATTTCCCTTTTTGCAGCTGCATAATTTACATTTCTAGTTTTTGTAGGTAGTTTGATTCTCTTATAAATTGATGTTGTTTATTTCCTTATTTCTTGTAACGTGTGTTTGATGTGAGTAATATAATTTATAATGTGTTGTTAACATAGTTTCCATTTCCATTATTGCAAGTGAACGGTCATGCAATAGTCATTTCCAGTTTTCTTTCCAGCTTATTTCCTAGTTCCATATTTGCAATCAGATAGAGTTTTATTAGTTTAATGTCTTAAACTTAGTTTGTAGTTAGATTTGATTCTGTCAATTCTTGTTTAGCTGTAAATTTACTTCAGTTCTTTCTTAGTTTGTCTCATTAAACAATAGGAAGTAATTTCTCTTTTTAATTGTAAGTTACCACAAGTTATTCCTCTATCATTTTAGGTATTGAATAAGTTTAATCACTGTGTTTTCTGCATTGCATCCTCATGTGATTAAATCAGCTGATGTTAAGATCATTTAGGTTATTTATTTTGTAATTTGCACTGTTTTTCCTCATCTGGACTGTCATTCAGACTGTCTATTTATAGTGTCATCCAGACCTTCATTCATCCTTTAATATTTCCCGTTTTTTTTATGATTATTTAAAGTTCAATTTTCTTAGTTTTTGAATTGTGTTATGTTGTTAAACAATAGTCATGTATATATATAATTAGGACCCTATTCCAAACCACCTCAAAGCCTCTATTAAGTCCTATAATTATTGCTATCTTTCATTCCCTTTTATCTCGGTTTTGAAGTTGTGTTCTTTTTTTGTCTTTGACTCCTTCATTCATTATTGTTTTAGAGTTAGTTAATTGTATCTCTAGTTTAGTGTACTTCATCCTTATTTGGAGTGCATTTAGAATTAAACTTGTTAACTTTATTGTTTAAAACACACATCAATTCTTTATAAGTTTGATCATCGTTCCTAACATAAGATTTGTCCTCTTTACTCTATAGTTATTGAAGATGTTCATAGAATAGGACTAGATTAAGAAATAAGACATAGTTATTAAGTTTTCTACTTGTTTTTCAATTATATCTATTTCATGTGAGAATAGTATACTTTTAACTTCAAGTGGGTCCATTAAAAGAAACTCATTTCTTAATTAATAGATTGGTTGTTAATAACATATTTTTCAATTAGAGTCATTTGCTTATGGAATAAATCAAAATGTTTACTATTACTTGTAATTGGACACTCCTTAGTTTACATCTATTTGTAGAGGTTAAATTAGACTTCATTCCATTCAGTTTCTTTATTTCTTTTGAAAGTCATTTTGATACACCTCCTTCTCCAGTTTCGATCACAATGAATCCATATCCTCAGAATCCTCAAGGAGAATGGAACTAGACAATTTAGTTGAATTATTGTATATTTGTTAATTGCATGTAAAGTTTAGTTATTGGATTTCTTAGATAAATTATGTAGTTGTAATATTGTCTCAAATAATATAATCTCTTGTTTTCATATAGTCAAAGTTATGAATTTGTTTATAGCCTTTCTAAATTCTCAGATTAAAAAGAAGAATAATTAATTAATAGATTTCACTGTAAAAGATAGTTCACTTTCTTAGGATAGTATTATATATTTTTATTGTTTATAGAGTAGATTAGTATAGATCGATGTTGCTCTAATCTATTAGTCTTGTCCTAGTCTAATTACCTTAATAGTTGAATTTCTGGAGATTGACTCGTTTTTTCATTTTGAAAGATCTTTCGATCTTTTCTTTGTTAAAATATTTCCACGAAACCTTAGGTACCCTTCTACCTTAACATATATTTTGTGTCAACTCTAAGTTTACAAAACTCGATCGATAATTACATATTTGGTGAATTAATTAATACAATAAAACACCCAATCGTTAGTGTTTATAAACATGCTAGGAATTCCAATTGACTCGCATGTGCATGTTCTACGTCCCACTAGGTTTTTGTTCAATTTTGAGAAAATTAATTTTTCCTACAAAATTCAATCATTTTAACGGTTTAATTGAAAAACTTCAAAATGTATTAAAAGATGGGATCAGAATCTGTTTGCATGGAAATTCCCGTTTTCACACTTGAAGCATCCTCTTTACTCAAGAGGCCACTTTTCCTATTATTCGAACAGATAAAACATCCCATATGGCATTATTTCTCTAAGGGTGCATCAAAATGGTCAATAAATGTTAAGAATTCGACAAAATGAAATTTTTTGAAAGTGAGTGGGGGCATGTTAAAACATGTGTTAAAAGAAAAAAATTAAGGTGGATTCATATGAAATAGTGAAAAGCGAATTGGACCATGGATAAGAGTTAAAGTTAATTTGAGACCCCACTAAATGAAGCTAAAACACCTTCACGTGAATAATTTCCCCCCTCTCTTGAATTCGCATGGGTTGGTGTTTAGACATGGAAAGTGAGTCCCCATGGTTAGCGACCCTTTCTAGAAAATGGAAAGAATTAAACTTTGGTCAATTTGTTGAAGTATCGGATAAAGTGGTTGGGGATGACACCATCTTTAAGATGAGTCGCACGTGGTTGTTGGATACATGTTTTATGAACATGGCATGTTGTTTGGTTAAAAGAGATGAATCAACCATAAATGGAGGAGTGTGTAGATGTGGAGAGTAATGAGAGAGTGGATTGGGATATTTGTGAGGGGCGCACCTCTCTTGGAGAGGTGGAATTCTCTCCATGCAAATTCAATCAATTAAGACCCTAAATTATCACGAACTCAAGCTTCAACTCAACGTGAAATATAACTTCAACTCAAGTGGTGGATTCCCCCCAGTGACGTTCTCTCGAAGAAAATTCAATCAATTAAGACCCTAAATTATCTCACGAACTCAAGCTTGAACTCAACGTGGACTCTTACTTCAACTCAAGTGGTGGATTCCCTCCCCCTCTCATTTGGCTATTTAAGCTGGCATCCTTTTCTCATTTTCTGATGGTGAGAGGACCGAAGGAATGCCGAAATTTTCTATTGTATTTTTAATAATCTTTGGAATAATATAAATACTTTGGAGGTCTCATGTAGTGTATGGCTCAAGTGTGTGGATGAGCATTGCATAATCCATGAGGTAATTTGTATCATTTATTTTTGTTGTATTTATGTGGTTTTTTATGGGCCTACAAGGAGAAGTAATCTCAGTTTCTTAATAAATTTCTTGATTGATTATTGCTTACTGATTAGTTACATTAGATCTACTGGACGTCTATGTCACATACCCCAATTTTGTAAAAATATGTTAATTGTTTTAATTATATTCCTGAGACATTATGTTAAATTTAATGCTAAGTAGGAACTTATGACTCAGCAGAGTCAATAGAGTGGAATGTAATTCAGAATATTTTATTATTAATAAATAAATTGTGGAGACAACAGCATGGGAGAGCTGTTAAAAAGAGGTTATTGGTCAAACTGGTGGATGGAACTAGGTGGAGGGAAAAAGACAAGTGGCAGCATCCTCAAACACTTCCTAAGTTGCAAGTGGCAACTTCCCTATATTTGGGGTCATGATCCCCCAAGAACGTGGGATCAGAGCAGGTGGCTCATTAAATGACAACTAACCCAAAAAGACCTAGGCAATCTTTTAAAAGTAATCAATGAATAGAATTGAGGCTGCTCAGATAATTTCCAGAGAGGATTCATTCAGGTGAATGATATTCAGGAATTTCATTGGGGAAAAAGGGAAAAACAGTAAGGAAGTTTTTTGAGAGGAATGCTGCAGTAACTTGGTTTATTACAGCTTGTTAGCTGGGAGAACTTACTGATAAGATCTGGATTAATACTGAGTTTGAAGATTGTTATCTGATTATTGTTGCACCTAGTTCCAGCCAGGGAGACCAAAGCAAGCTCGGGGGTCCTGAGGAGTCGTTGTTTGAGCGCTCTCCAGGAGTTGGTAGGGAGGAACGACCTCCCATTGCTGTTGTTGTCCAAAGCTTAAGCAGGTTCTGTCACCTAACTGTCTTTGTATTAGTAACTGTGAATGGTTGGATGTTATGTTAGTAGTTATTTAAATGGTTTAGTGATGAGAGTGTTTTAGTTATCAGTAATAGAATCTGTGGATGAAAAATAATGACCCACTGTGTTTTTCCACATCTGGGTTTACCAGACCGTACTCCAGTACAAGGGTAAAATTATAAAAAGATAGCATGATGAGATTGTAGAATAGTAGATTGTTTCTTTACTTATCATCTGTTTCTTTCCTTATCATCAGAAGAAAGTATTTGTTTTACTGGCAGCTGTTTATGCTCATAGATAAAACTTTTCCTTCGTACAGTATATCATTCTTAGTAATTCTGTTATTTGTAAAGAACAGATAGAAGAATATAATAGTTGTACTAAAGAAAAGTCAGACTAGGTATACCTGCGGTTTTAAAATCTTACAATGTTTTTCTTCTTGTTTTTAAAGAATTTAACTTCTATATGCTGGAAAGACAACACTGATAGTAGGAGTAATTAAATATTGTTTAGACTCTACAGTTAAAACCTAGTTGTGTGAGTCTGTGTGTATGGTTAGTGAGGCAGTCATTTAATTACTTAATCTTCTTTTTATTTTTTTTGACTGAGCTCAGAAAGTTTACAGAGCTGTTATTCTATTTTTCTTAGATGGTAAATGAATGCTACTATATGTATATAAGTATATGAGATAAATCTTAAGTGGTAGTATTTGATTCTTATATATATATATATATATATCATAATCAAACAGATAAACTAGATAAATACAGAACTTACTTAGTATTTAACAAGACTGGCTCAAGAAATAAATAACAGAATGTTATAAAATGAAATAAATAATAATCATGGAAACATAGGTACTCTCAGGAGAGATAATATCTTTATTATTAACAACAATAAATTTCTATTACATACATTATAGGAGTATTACCATTATGGAACTTCAGGTAATGTATTTAATACATTAAATACAAACCGAAACCTTTTATACTTCTTGTACTGCTAGGTAAATAAACAATATTTAGAACATTAATACAATAAAATAAGAATATAAAAACCCTGTATAAGCTGAAGGGTTTAAACTGTAAGTTAACACTTACAAATTTCTTAATAACTAGTAAGTCGGGGTTTAAACCGAGTACAGAATCCTTGACAGTAAATATTAAAAGAAATACTAAAAGTAAAAATTCAAGTGTATAATCTACAGTAAGCAAATAACAAAGTGTGAGCTTAATTATATTATATAAAACATAACTAGAAACTCTTATAATTTCAGAAGTTCAGTGTAATTAATCATAAGCATTCCAGGTAGGGTAATTTAATTATTATAATAAGTAACAATTATTGCATTATTATCTACTGACTGTCCTACTGAGGGTTACACACCACGAAGCCAAACTCATGACTGTCCTAAAGGACCAGCAAGGAGGAGAACGCCATGGGTAAAAACCAAGCTTAACGGAAGTAGCAGTTGTTGAAATCGCGTACCTTCCACGCCGAGAGGAGAAGGCCAACCCTGTAACAAAAGATTTTATAAATATTAAAAATCTTGCCAAAAGAAATTGTTGTTTGCTTAAGCTTTTACTTTGAAAAGAAAATAAAGGGAGAATCCCGTATCTTACCTTAACGCCTGATAAAAATATGGCCACTGAAGAACAGCAAGACAACCACCAGCAGGAAGAAAGGTAAACCCTTCATTTACCGCAGAAGAGAAAGAACTCGCTGAAGCAATAGGTAATCTGTCATGATGGAGGTCAGCTTGCAGCAACGATCTACACAACAAGGAGTTTGGGCAATGGATGCCAATGGAGAAACCCTAAGAAAGTCAACACTGTTCAACATTCAATAGCAGGCTTTTCGACACAGTAAATATCCTCACATCGCAGTAGCTGAACCACGAGGACTGAAACTAACATACGGATTGCTAGTAGACAGTGTAAACAATGGAGCGAACAAGGAGGTTATCGCAGAGCAGCCAGAGGCCCGGAGGCAGAGGAAGAGTGACATTTAGGGTTGAGTCAAACCCTTTTAAACACCAGTGCATGGCCGAGAAGAGCCCACGTAACCCTTAAATAATTGGCATGCAGTGGGTAGGAACATTATAGTTCCGTGACAATATTACCAATGATTCCACAAACCAAATCATATCGCGGGGATTCCATAAGGTTTGATATACCATAAGTCAATCACCTGCATTATAAACTCAACCATATAAACATTAAAATAATGTTTATAAAACATTGTAATATAAATTGGTTCATCGTTGGTATCATACTTTATGTATGAAGAGTTGTAATGTTTGTTAATGAGATTCTAGAGCGAGGAGTAATAAAAGTTACCATAGCGTAGTTTGTTTATAAACCTATTGTTTCTCTATATTATCTATGGCCTTAATTCACCAATGAAGTTAAGGGAATAATAATATATAAAAGCTTATAGCATTATAAAAATCAAATGAAGTGATCCAGTGATCATGTGCATGGTTTTACTCTTGACCTTATGGTCATCTATAGCTTGTATAATAACAATCCTTCTAATAGTCATAAAACTAGTATGTGACAATTAGTCTTTTGTCAACCACAAGCTCAAAGATTACAAAGGATATTATAAATCAATAATTGATAGGTAGCTTGGGTAATTTTAGCATTCTTGGCTTGATAGTGTAGTTATGAATGTCATAAATGGTATTTGAGTATAATAAATATGAGAATGATTTGTAAGTTTACCAGCAAATCATTTACCATGGGATATAAATAATATTCTAAACTATACAAAAAAATTTAATACTAAAGGAAGACTTTAAAAGTTACTTGTATCAAGTAGTCAACCTTTTAATTATTGATGTAAGAAAAATATAAGTTTGGTACTTAAACCTCCTATCATTTCACATTTGCAGTTGCAAATCTAATCATGGCATGATGCAGTAATTATGAATAAGTAAAAACTAGATCTTTGATCGTGTATTCCTACCATGCTTACTGCTAGTAAAGAAATATCTATTGCATTTTACACTTGCATTCAGTATGAATATCCAATGGTTTCGTACTCTGTAGAAATGTTAAATCCGGTTTTCTTGACGGAGAAATAGCGGCCATCTTTACTAGTAGAATTCAATTCTCTATCAGTGAGATCTTAAAAGGAATCATAGTTAAAGCTTTAACTCTATAAGCCTGATAAATCTGACTAGCATGTATATACTTTTACTGAATAAATTCTGTACAGCGAATCGTTATTGAATACTTTAGAGATTTGTTAGTAGCGACCCAAACATCTTACCTGTGTATCTGTAAGAAAAGTAAAACTGTTGCGTTAGCTCGGAAGCTAAGTAAGCCCAGTCTTTCATGGCAATCCCACCTTGTGGTCGCAAACAGAAAACAAATCAGTATTTAAAAAGAAACTATTCTAGAAAGTTAAGCATAGTCAAAAGATCATCCAGATATGAATCTAATAACATAGAACTAATCAAACAGTTAATGACTGTATTTAATGACAATATATGCATTTAAAAAAAATTTAAATTTTTCGAAAAATTTGGGGTTTTGACAGTCTATGTTACTTTTGTTTAAATGCATGTTTTCCGGGTTTGTTTTGTAGTTGACACCCTTGCATTTAACCATGTCTTTGTTCAAGAATTTATGAAT
>LPNX010506487.1:20675-39115 GCA_001517045.1 Pseudotsuga menziesii | reverse complement strand
CTAATCTTAAAGCTTTATTATGAGTAGATCTAGATTGATTAAGTATTTAGGATTATTGTTCATCATTTAAGTACTTAAATTTTTATATTCTTAATGATTTATTTGGAATATTTGGTGTGTTAAATAAGGCTTTTTTTTACTTTTATCACTAGGAAAAGGATAAGTGCTACCAGAAAATCAAGGATCTAAGTTGTTCAAAGACCTCCTAGAACACCATTCTTTACCTTGTGTTTTTCTAAAACCTGTATGCATTTAGATCCATATCTATAAGTACCATTGGCATCCACCTCAAGCATTGTAAATACTGTAATTAAATATATTCAGTAGGCTCCTTCAGATCCCACTCCCCATTCCCCTTGGGGGGTTTTGCATCGGTACACTTTTTTCATGGTTTTGCTTCTGTTAGTGTAGTTTTGCTTTATAGGTCTATATACTTTTACATTTTCAATTTCATTTTTATTGAAATGTAATACAAATACTAACCTAATGCATTATATCGAATTGCTAAAAGGGAAAAGATTTGTGTATTGTAGTAATTAGAAAACCTTCCTTTTTTGCACTCTTACTATTAACCCAAAAATCCCCCACATAGCTCTCGATGGCCTACACCACCCAAGGACACCATCTCACAACACTCATTTCACTCCATAAGACCTTCCATTTGACCCCCACACCTCCAAAAGAGCCCAAGGATGAAGAAAAGGGCTAAAACCCCTAAAAAAGAGCCCAAAACAGCCCCCCAGGAGCTAAAACCTTGAAAGGGGCTAAAGTTAGCGAGAAAGGGGCTAAAGCCCTGACCAAGGGCTTAAAACCCTAAAATACCTTGGAAAAACTATAAAAGGAGGGTGGGGGTCACTCTCAAAACACTCCTCACTTGCCTATTGTTATGCTACCCATGGATGCTTTGAGACCTCTTGCTCTCAAACCACCCACTCTCCCTCTCCTTCATCTCCATCTCATCAAGCCATTGCTTCCCAACCAAGAGAGAGGTGCTCCCATGAGCTAGGGCATGGTGGCCCATTTCCACCCAAGTGAGGTATAATTTCTTTTCATGGTTGTGTTGCAGCTACAACAATATCCCAAATTTCCAAAAAAATTTAGGACCCTCCTTTGCTTGGATTAGTTCTTTGTCCTTGAGTTAATTCTAAATGCTTGGATTGAGCTACCAATTGTTTTTTATTCCCCCTCGGATGCTTGAAGTAATTCACTGTTTGATTAAGCTTTATCGCTGCCTTTGAAGGCATTTGAAGCATGCCTAAATCGGAAGTTATTTTGGTCAGTGCTCTGCCGTTGCGGGTGGATCTTTGTTTTGGTCTTCCGCCGTTGCGGAAAGAAATACACTTTCGTCTTCCGATCTGTTGGTTTTCACGTCGACCGATCTTTTGGTTTATGTCGGAATGATTTGTCATTTCTTTCTCCGATGTTGCGGACGGAAAACCACTTCCTCTCCCGATCATTGCTTCAATGTTCCATTTCCCGCCGTTGCGGATGGACGTTCGGTTTTGACTTCGACTTTTCTCTCGATTCGATCGGCTTTAATCGGCTGCTTTTTTATTTTTCATCGGAACTGTTATGACTTCTTCTTCCGCCGTTGCGGATGGCGAACCGCATTCTCTCCCGATTATGGCTGGTTGTTTTCATCAAGCCCGTAAATCTTGGGCTACCACCGTTGCGGCTACGGGAAGTTTTCTCCGTTCGGCCGTTTGAGTCATCTTACCTTCGACGTTGCGGAGGGTCGCACCTTTGTAGCTCCGCCATTGCGGCTGCCGAATGTTTTTCCTTGCTGATCTCTTAGTCGTTCCACTTCCGACACCGACCCCGTGTTGCAGAACGGTTTATCATTTGTACCCCCGACGTTGCGGACGCTGATGTCCTTACGGTTCCGTCGTTGCGGATGAAAGAAGCGCCATCCCTTCCGATGCGGAGTCGTTTCACTTCCGATTCAGATTTTACCTGTTGCGGATCGATTTACCCTCCGTGGCTCCGCCGTTGCGGCTCCAGTTTCACTTTGGTCCCGACGAATAGTCTACCGAGGTTCTGCTAAGTATGGTACGCGAATGGCTTAGCGTTTTGGTCGTCCGCCGTTGCGGAAGAAATTTGGCTTTCAGTTTCCGATCCAAAAGTGGTCCGCCATCCGATATGCCGCGAGTGTTGACCTTATATATACGGGGTCGAGGGGTTTATTATTCTATTGTTATTTTTAACTGCCGTGCTCTGTCGCTATCGTGCTGTCGATCGCTCGAGTTTGTTCGGACCCATTGCCGGTACCCGCATCCAGGTGGCAACTGTAGAAGCCTGACCGTATTCGTCCCGCCATACACGCCGGTTACACATCAGTGCCAGGTAGGCTTCGTTTTCCTTTCCTCTTTCCATTTGAACGTTTGGTGGTTTTATTTTCTACGGTGGTTTGTTTCCCCGGCCATTTTCCTCGTCCCATTAAATTATATGCCTATATAGGTAAAGATTTTTATCTTAACTGTCTGTGGGAGGGCAGTTTGGCCCTTAGAGTAGTTTTTCCATATCGTCGTTGCTATATCACCCTACGCATAGAGAATTAGGGGGTTTGGTGCAGACGGCTGTTACGCTGTCTGCACCAAACCACCCTGTATGATGATGTATGGTGGAGATAGGTTTTCCATGACCCTTCCTTGTGGATTTGGGACTATTTGTTCCATTTTTTGGGCTTCTTGCATCGTTTAAACCCTAATTGTTTTCGTCATGTTTTTTCACGCAACCCCATTCGAGCTCAGTGGTCGAATCCCAGCTGGTTGAAAGGGATATATCACTGCTTTAGTTTGTTGGCCATAAGCTGCGAGGGCATGGTTTTGTTAAAGCACTATTAAAGTCTCGTATATATTTTACTTGTTTGCCCCGCACAGCGAAACGATAATGTCACCCGCAGAGAACGGAGGTTTTCTTTGTGTTAATGTAGATGTTCTTTTCGCCCGATTACATTGTTAGAATTGTTGGTATTGAAAAGCAGTGGTAGCTTGTATATTTTAATGCATATAACTATTTTTCATCATGCTGGACATAGACAAAGTCACTGAACACTGCACATTGGGTTTAATAGTTCTGTTAGTTAGGCCATTTCAGTCTATACATGCATATACTTGCTTCATTGACTGATCGCTATCATGTTAAACATAGAAGAAATGACACACTGCACACTGATGTATATAAGTTTCTCTCTCAGCCAAAATGGCTTAATGTTTACAATGTTGTGTGTGGTAGAAAGATTTCGAATCCACAATGTCAAAGAGGCAAAAGAAGAAAGCCCCGGTGGTCGAGGAAGAGCCCGAAGTAGAAACTGTCACCAAAACTAAATATATGTATGAGGACACTAAGTGTATTTCTGGTATTGAACCTGAATACCAGTGCGGGGAAATATATAGACTGATCACACGCATAGAGGTTCCTGACATGGGCTTAGAAGAAGAGTCCATATATGCCAACATATAAAGATCTTCGCTGATGAAGATCGCCACCAGACTAGAGTTGTTCCCGTGCTCTGAAGTAAGCAGTTGGATTATGCCCCGAGCAGATGTCACAACAATGATTCTGGAAAATGTTGAAAGACAAGGCTATGCTGCATATAGCCATGGATATGTAGCTCTGGCCTACCACCTGCCAGAAGCCCAAATATTTTTATCTGATATTTGGCTGAACAATATTAGCATGGACCTGGTAGAGACTCTTAAAAGGATGTTGTTACAGGGAAAACATTACAGATAGAGACCGACGGGTGATTACGATACGGCAAGCTTAAGGGCCCCCTATAGGTTCATAGCTTTAATGTTGAACAGGATTTTTGGGAGAGCCCATGGCAGGTTCTTCAAGTTAGAGTGGATACCCATCATTTTTCATGTTGCAACCCAGGGGACAATTTTCAACTAGGCTAGCCTTGTATCAAATAGTCTTTCAGCTTGCTTGGCCTCAGCTTTGGGAGGAGTGGCCCAAAAGAGGTCTGAATTTTATATGAGTTCCATGCTCATCGATTGCATATTGTGTAATCAGCCTTTCCCTGGACTCAGGTGCATCTGGGATAGGGAAAGAATGCCTGTCTATGCTGCCTATAAACCACTGTGGGCACACAAATATCATAGCCATTATCGAGAAGTATGTGAACACTTTATCATGCCCTTATACACACTCATTTTCCTGAAGGAGTGTGATTGTATGTTAGAAGAGGCACTGCGGGTAATAGAGGAGTATGCAGACTACTATTTGATTGAAAATGGCCTGTACTTCAGGATGTTTGGAGGTTCGAGAGCACCTTCCCTGCTGCCCAAATACACAACTGATTACATTATTCACAAGGAGGCAGTCAGACAAGTGTTCCTAGATGGAATAGGCAGCTTTCTGTTTGAGCACAAGAAGACCGCCTACCCTCCTTTGCCCTTCAGGTTAGGAAGCTACAAGTTTACTAGAGTGAAAAAGGCTGATGAATTTGTAGAAGAGCTGGAAAAGTTCCATTTTGGAGAAATTCCCTTCTGTAGAAATGATACTCACGGTAAAGTAGCTGAACATTGCAAAACAAACAACATGCATTTTGAGTATGCCCACCATTGGGATCGGGAAGAATCCATCTTCCGAAATGCAGTAAACATGACAGCCTTGAGAAGAAGGTTCAAGAAGAAGATCACCACCAAAGGTGGGAAGGGAGATGAACAAGCAAAGGCTGAAGAAGAAGCAAAGCCCAGAGGTTGGCACAAGAAGCTGCAGGGTGGCTACACACAGAATAAGAAGAAAAAAGGAAAGCCACGCAAGAAGCAGTTAGGAAGGCAGAAGAAGATGCAAAGAAATAAGAAGAAGAAAAGAAAAGGAAGCTGGATGAAGAGCTCCAAAGACAAGAAGCTCAAAGGATAAAACTGACACAGACAGAGCAGTTCGCTTCTGAAACAGCCGCAGGGCAGACCCAGGACGTGGAGAACCCTAAGGTTCAGGACCCACAAGTACCTGCTGCCAGCACACCCATGGTCCCCACTCTCAAGCTGGTCCCTTTTGTGCAAAAAAAGGAGAAGAAATCCTTGATTTCAATACTGTTTTCTACGACAGGGCAACAAAGAGGATAGTGAAGAGAACAGAAAGGAAAATTGACACGGGAGATCTGCTAGGGAAAATGATATCAGATATGCATGTTATGTTGGGAACAGACCAGGACCCAAGATTCACAATTAGAGCCGGAGCGGCACTAATTCAAGCTTCAGAGGATAATGTGAGCAGGATTATGACAGACTTGAATCTATCGAAGAAATCCTCTGCTCAATTGAAAGATACTTTGAGGAAAGAAAGAGAGGAAGGCAATAGGCTGAAATGGAAGTATGAAGATATGCATAGGGAGATAAAGGCTTCTAAGGATGAATTGCAGGCCCTTCGACCGGAAAAACAAGTTAGAGAAACAACACAAGAATTCCTGGAGAAAGTGCAGAAAGAATGTCAAGAGCTGAAGACGAAAAAGGAACGGCTGCAGGAAAAGGTAGAAGAGATATAAGAACAACAAAAGATTATCTTGCAGGCCAGTGAGATGCACTCCCAAGAACAGAAAAAGGAACATCAAGAGCATATTTCTTCTCTGACAACTGCTCTGGAGGAAGCAAGGGAGCAGCAGGTTAACCTCCAGCCATTCAAAGAGCATGTCTTAGACCAGAAGGCTAAGATGTTGCAGCTATAGATTGCTATAGAAGGAGAAAGGTGCAAGGTGCTGCAAGTAGATAGAAGATTGGGGGAAATCCTGGAGACCTCCTCTTACTTTGTAGATCGATCTCATGACGTCCTCGAGGTCCTGACTGCAAGAATGGAGAGGCTGGAAAACAATGAAGAAACTCCAGCAGAGCTGCCATCAAAAGATAAACAGGCCCTCAAGTGGGATTATGACTTAATAGAATTTGATATTAACACCGCAGAGGATTTCAAGAAAGCAGTCAAGAAGACGAAGGGAGCCTGCACGGAATTTTTCAGAAGAGTCCTTATTACATACAACTGGTGCCAGGTAGAGGCCGAGCGGAGGCTGGATGATTTCCCAGACCACAATTCATTTATGGAGATGTTGCAGAAGAGACATCAGGATGAAGAAGCAAGAATGCAACACATTAAGGCCATTGATGACCAGATTCTGAGAAGCGAAGTAGGCCATTCAACCGTTAGTGTGCAGCTTTTGGAAGACCAGCTTCGGTTGAGCGCAGCCAGAGTTGAGGCTATAAAGAACCAGGCTGAAAAATTTGAAATCAGCATTCAGTTTTTGGAAACCTGCGCGTTTGAGGGCATTGCATCTGAAGCTTCGAAATGGAAGAAATTTCTAGACACCCAAGTGGGACCCTCCTCGTAAAGGATTGGTTACTTTTTGTAATGTGTAATATTTTGTAAAAACATTTTGAGAAAATTCAAGCATTGGGAAACGAAGAGTTGGGAAGCCCAAAGGTTACTTTGGGCAGCCCAACCGTCTCACCCTTTTGTATAAATGTAGAAAGATTAGAAGGCAAAAAGGGGCTTTTCCCCAGTGAGACATAGAAACGGTATTGTAAGAAGAACTATTTCTCTTTGCAATAAAGAAGTATTGTTTTCCAGTTGGAGAAAGATTGGTGGCACTTTCAAATGTTATGCTGTGGATGGCTAAAAGATGAACTATTTTGTTTTTCCATCTTTTTGTCCATTAACCGTGAGATCGTTCTAACTCTTTGAACCTATGTTCTTGTTTAAATGATTTCTGGTTTATTTTTGTGGAATGACCACCATGAGTAATGTATGTTGTTCGTAAAACAATTGGCTATCTGGTTGTTGAAATATCTTTCATCGTTCATGCGTTATGGAAAGAAATATCATCTAACTGTAGTTTATCTTTATATTGCATGCACAATCCACATTACTCATAAATAAGTTACAATCTAGCTCCCCGGGGATAGATAGATAGATAGTTAGGCAAATAGTTAGTTTATTTCACCGCTGCATATGTGATTTAGATGCTTGCATGCCTAAGATGAGAGGTAAGAACCTGCGCATCACGTTGTGACTGCTCCCCGCATCCTTCTCACCCTACATTGTTAATTAGGCACTTGCATCTCATACATTAAGTCAAAAAATACAAAATACATGGTGGACCGGGCCGTAACCGGTAAAACCTTTGTTTTTGTTACTTGACCTACGGTAGTCGGACCGCAAACCGAATGGATTCCCTATACCAAACAGTCAACGGGCTAGTTGGGAACGTTGACTGGGGAGAATCCCTTTCTGTTGTTGCCTGCGAATTTCCAGGCCTCAACGAGTTGTTTATTTGTTTTGTTTCCTAACCCTCATTTCGATTTGTAGGTTTTTCGTTAACATTGTTTGCGGGTTTTCTCCATTGTAGCTTAGGTTTATTTTGCAGGTTTTGGAGGTGGAACCCTAACCTACTGTGTGCAGAGGGGTTCAACAATGCTCCATCTCCTCTCCTTTATTTTCTGTCATTAACTCTTAGATATAGTTTACAGTAGCTGCTATCTGATTGTTCTTGCTTAGACTAGCTTAGTTTAATTCGCTGCTCTGTTTATGTCATATTTTCATTCTGTTTTTTCTTGTTTTCTAAGAGTTGGAACCTACCCTTATGCCCTATAGGCACAAGGTAGCCATTCTTGCTCCTGTAGTGAGGAGAAATTCTCACTACAGCTTTGGAGACTCCGCTGGGTTGATCCCACAGGATCCTTGGGCCAAAAATTTCAAGTTTTCAAGTTTTTTCCATTTTACCCTAGTTTTCAGAAATATTAGGTTAAATCTATTTAAATATGCTTTATTTCCTATTTTACTCAGTTCCAAAGCCTCTGCTAGGCCGAGCCGAGTCAGATTGACGTCAGTACCAGTTACTGTCGGCCAGATCTGACCCTGCATCACCAAAAAACCCCTTTTCGGAGTAGGTCGCTCCGATCGGGGGGAAAGGTGAGACTGGGGCACTCTTAATTGGCCAACAGGTGCACCCATGGTGCACTTAATCCTCAGACAGGTGCGAATTCATCCCAGAAGCTCAAGTTGCGGCTGTTTTTGCATTTTGTGCGACCCCCTCGCTCATTTCTGGAAAAATATCGTGGCCCCCTTGCGGGATTTGGTCAGAAATGTGTGGCCTGTCACATGAAAGTTGTATTTAAGTTTAATTAATAGTAATTTTCAGTTTCAGAGGACTGTTAGTGTGTCCCATCCACCTCTGTCCACCATTGCAGGTCTCTTTTAATTCCAATTTTCATTTTCTGCAAATCAATCCATGAACAATGTGTATATGCTAAATCAATCATTAAGGCTTAATAAAATCAACTAGTCTAACTAAAAGTAACTTAAAAATAACCATCTTGCTGCCCCCTTCCTCCTCTACCTAGTCATCACCCTTCGGGGTATTCTAGGATATGACGAAGGGAAAGCTCGTATAGATTTAGGCACTCCATGGTATTTTTCCCAAACCACTAAAACTAGGTGACCTAGAATCTAGAGGGGGTAGAGAAGGAGGGCTTCTCACGGCGCTAAGCGTCCTCCCTGTTGACCAACCTAGCACTTGGGAGGTGACCTGAGGATCTACGGATGGGCTTATTCCCATTGTGTTGAGAGCCCAACACCTTCTCTTGGTTGAAGAAGAATATCACTGAGAGGTAGACATTTAGTTAGGCCAACAATTCAGGGTTAATCACCATACTTGCTTACAAATTTCTGTTTATGTTTGCATACAAAACCATGATATGAACTCTACCATGAATTCATAAACCATATTGCAAACCAAATACTAGAACAAATGAGAAAACCAACACACCATACCAAATAATTAACCCAACTCAGTTCATGACGCTGAGTAAAGCCTTTAAATTTACCAAATTTACACTAAGTTCAATCAATTCTGCAGTATTTAAGGACATAAGTCCCTGACTGCTTCAACTGTGGGAAGTACTTGGGCTTTGGCCAAAAACTCATTGTGAGGAGTACCAGAGGAACCCCAAAGTAGTTGGCCGCTGAGAGGAATTTCCAAGCGAAACGGGAAACGACCCCTTCCGATTGAGTAGAAGCACCCATGAGGAACAAGCCAAGCGTTGTCTTTTGGCCGTCTTGGTGGCCGAGAGACCACCTCCAGCCAATAGGAAGCCATTGAAACCAGGGTCCAAATCTCATACCCACCAGTTTCATACACAAAAGTGAACATAATTGATCCTCCATGATCTTCCTCACGCCTAAGAGGCAAACCACCACCATTTTGAACACTCAGTCGGCACCATCGTAGCCGCTCTCAGTGATCTCCCACACCATCAGAGGGCCACACAGCCTCTGATTATGATTCAGACCCATATTAGTTTGAACCAAACCTCCACACCACACCATCATGCCCCGTGGCTAGTACAAACCTGGATCCATTTTTCGACCTAACCTTAGCAAGTGGACCCATGTCCACATCACAACATGTCACCCACAACTTGGCAAGCGGTCCAAGCACAATCATGCAGACTGCCATTAGCTAATTGCCACCACCAATAGTGACCAGCCAAGCTAGCCCAGTGGTAACGCATGGGGGCAGTGGACCCTCCACACACATTGTCCCCCCTGCCACACAGGGGGGCAGTGCACCGACCACCCACAGTGCCCCTACCGCCATACATGAGGGCGATGCCCTCGCTACCCATACCATCCCACCCACAAAAATTGGGGGCATTGGCCCATCCGCCATGGTGCCACCACAAGCACCCCCAGCCATGCAGATGCATTATGCACCTACAAACCCCACCCCCATTGTGGCCCCATCCCACATCAACTTGGGGTCAAATCTACCCTTCATGGCTCGTTTGAACTTGCCTGACTTGGCTAGATTAACGAATGACCCCATCCACCACCAAGCTTTCTGGCCACCCATGCCAACTAAGCTGCCATCAGACATCCCAAAGTTTGAAGGCAAAGCCGGGGAATGTCCCCAAAATCATATAATGACATTCCATCTATGGTCCTCATCCAACAGCATCGTAGACGACTCCATCAGGCTGAGGTTGTTCCAACGCACCCTTACAGGTGCCGCGACCAAATGGTACATTGAGCTGCCATAAGCCAAGTACGCCGAATTCAACTCCCTAGCCTTCATGTTCCTACAGTATTTCCAACTCCCTGTCAGATATGATGAGGGGGTGGAGATCCTGCTATCCTGTCACCAAAACACCACCACTCACATCACTAATCATATCCACAAGTGAAGGCGGCGCCGTAGCTTGTGTAAGATCCAACTTGACAACAGGATCTTCTTGGATTGGTTCCTCAAGACTTTGCTCCCACCCATCGCAAAGGACATTGCATTTGAATGTCCCCAATCTGAAGAAGAGGCCATACTAAAGGCCCAACAATTTGACCTCATTTATGCCCAGTCTAGATACTTGTACACTGTCATTCCAGACGCTCCCCGTCCAAGTACCTCTTACCGCGACGCACGAGGAGCATCCCACACTGCGGATGGCATCATAGGGTCAATCTCCCAACAACCACAGCCTCGACCGACACCACCGGCCATTACACCACAACCAAGCAACACTGCTAATGTTGCTTACCAAAACCAAGCTTCGGACTATGCTAGCATGATGTCTCAGTCTGGAGCAACCACCTCTTATGCACAACTTGCGCCACCGCAGCAGGCTTAGGCCATGTTTTGGCCAACACAACAATATGTGGGGAAAATGCCCACATTTTTGGCACCACCACCCCCACAAATATACTATGCACCACAAGTGCAACAAGTTCAAGCCCCAGCCCCCGCTCCACCCGCTTCATTGGGACAAGTGTTCGCACAACAAAATTGTCCCAACTAGCCTGCCCCCAACAACCAACAAGGGAAAGCTAGAAACAACAGGACCCGCAACCAAGGAAATAACAAACAGCAGGGAGGCGGTCAACAATTGAACCCTCCCAATAATGCCGCGGCTAACCAGCCAACCCAAAACCCCCCATGACAGAATCCACCAAGACGTAGCGCACCATTGCACACAAACCAACCTTGTACACTCTATGATGTTTATGGGAATTACACATTTGAGTGTCCCCTCATGGCTCGCGCTAAGCAGGCCATTCAAAATGAGGCCCAACAGGCTGCTAATGTCCCCACTCAAGCCCAACCCAACCAGGCACCACAAGGACCTCCTCCCATGGTGCTTCAAAACCCACTACCAGTCCAAGGATTGGTGGCAACCGCTCCCCCTCCCCAGACCAATCCTGATGCTCCTAGGGCACCACCCATGGTCGAAACAGGTGTTCACCACCTGATGACCATGACCACTGAAGAGGTCAACTTACAGACTAGACGAAATCAGTACGGTACCACTACCAAACCTGTCGACTCATCAGCGGCATCCATGTCTAATAAAACCAACCTACCTCTTTAGTTACCCCCATTCTCGTGCCCCCCCATACGTAGAATTGCCAATAACGCCACAGCTAGAGCTACAGTCAACTATAGCATTGTGGATGATTTGGCCCAAACGCCAACCGCCATGTCTGCTCTTGAGGTACTTAAAATGTGCCCAATGCAGCGGAAAGCCTTACTAGCCGCTCTAGGGGTAGTAGACCCCTCTAATTCCAAGCTAATCACATTTGACACAGAGAACAAAGAGTCGTGCATGCCCTACACTATCACCTTCCAAATCCCGGTATCCATCCGAAACTTGGTTGTGCACCAATGCATAGTGGATGAGGGTGCATCCACGTGCATCATGTCTAGGTTTGGCAGAAGCTTGGATCACTGATTCTGCAACCGTCCTCCATGACTCTGCGGGCTTATGATGGACATTCCACTAAAGCCCAAGGAATCCTCCCCCATGTCCCTATCACGTTAGCCAGGAAGAAAGTCCTGATCGACATTGAGGTCGTCAATGCTCGACTGGATTACAACCTCCTCCTTGGGAGGAGTTACATGTACGCCATGTGAGCCGTCGCGTCAACTGTATTTTGCCTCATGATGTTCCCCCATGAAGGGAAGGTTATGACAGTTGACCAACTCACTTATCATGATCTGCAAGGGTTAACAACACCTACCAACGTTATCCCTACCATCACCACCATTGAGCCGCAAGGGGCGACCACACACGCTAACATCATCCCTATAACCAACACTGTGGTTGAAAACACACCAGCCTCTCCACCGTTGAATGTGGGCCCTGGGTTGTTTACTGATCCCACCATGACGACTCCTTTCCCATTGGTGTCACCACCACCGATACAAAAGAAAACTGTGGACTTGTGCATGGTCTCATCAAGCACCACTGTACCCAAACAACAACCGCAGCAATAGCCCCAACCACAACCACAACATCGTCCGTAGCCGCAACGCCAACAACAACCACAACATCACCCACAGCAGCAGCATTACGCTCAGCCACAACCACAACCTCACCCCCACATGCAACCAGCTAGGAGTTATGTGGGCTCATCTCCAGTCCATACAATTCCCTTCCTGTTTCCCCCACCTCATGTCATAAGCAAGCCGGTCATGGCCACCTTAAGCCTACCCAACTTTACGTTGGGGATCTTGGTGTGGTATCTTGATCCACCAGCTCAACCAGAAATGCCCCAGGTTGTGTTAACTCTGGTACAACCTATTACGGTTGAGTCCCACCCCCCACCCGGTCTGCATAAGCCAACCGTCGAACCCGCACCTGCACCGCCCCAACCCAAAAGGGCTAGGGGAAAGAACACCAAAGCCACTGCAGAACCATGACAAGTGCCACCTTGTGCCATCTATGAACAACAAGGCCATCCAACTCATAATTGCCCTAAAATCCCAGTGATCCATGTGCATTTGGATGCCATGGATACGAACGAAAACATCCCCGTGGTTGAACTCCCAACCGCGACACTAGTCAAGAACAAGGCATTGAGGACAAACCATGCTTGCGCCCTTTGCGGCCTGTATGGACATTACTCCCACCATTGCCAAGACCTGCCCAAATTTTGAATGGCTCTTGCTCACCTCCATCACCATTCCCTTGAGTCTGAGATCACCTTGATCGAAGAAGTTCACCCACCACCTCCTTCGTCTGACACTATGTCCATTTACATGATCTCCAATTCTACAGACCCTCTTGTCTCCACCATCACCGATGGTCCATCAGACCTGTCTCTTCCGTTATTTCCGTTTCCCCAGCTCCATCCGCTGTCGCAACCTCAGTCGCAATCTCAACCTCAGTTTATTCTTTTCCTTTTCCTTTTCCTTTTCCCTTTCCTTTTCCTACCATTTGGGATCATGAGTAAGTTTGTCTTGGCAACCCGTAATATATAGGATTTCACACTAGGAGATCCTCTGTGGTACCTTGAACCACCTACCATACCTCTGAGGCCCCAGGATGTGTTGACTCATGTCCATCCAATTGAGATGATGTTGCACCTACCTCCAGGTCCATCAGAGACTCCTCTTGTCTCCAGGACTACCCCTCTTCCTCCAACAGAGACTGGGGAAAAGGCCACAAAAACAACAACCAGTACCATTTACATGATATCTAGCACCAGTCGCCCTTCCGTCTCGGTGGCTGTGGAAGATCCACCTGATCTATTCCAGCACCACTTACGCGATGACAGAGATATCTGTAAGACCACCTCCAGTTTTACCCCATTCTCTTTAAACGATAGTGTGGAATCGATTCTTCCCATAAAATACCAAATTCCATCACCCTCCTTGCCAATGACCTTCGTCTCGGAAAGGGGACATACACCCTTTATGACTCTGATCGACAACTCTTGGAGAACCCCCGCAACAGGCTCTACCTCAAGATATTTTACACTTAACATCACCAACGAGTCACTTCATTTTCTTTTTCTTGTTTTTCAACGTTTTTCAGCAAAAATCAAACGCAGCACCATCAGCTACTAGTCAAAAGTCACTCGAAATTGGTTTGAGACACCTCTCACACCTCCAGGACCAAATTTCCATCTCTTTATGAGACCATCATCTCATGTTTAAAAATTCAATTTCGGGACCATCTCCCACAAGTCACCTCGATTTAAGAGCCATGACATGACGATGCGAGTGTCTATGGACCGGTACTCGTATCACACTTCCTAAACGCTACTCATACAAGCTATCAGGCCACCACCCGTTAGGGATTGTACTATAATTTTTTTTTTGTATCTATAATTGCTTTTTCCACCGCACCTTACGCGAACATCTGGACCATCGTCTAGAGAACCCTTTGTTTTTCTTCCATGTATTTGACATAGAAGTGTGTTCGGGCCGCCGCTCGTTAAGAAATGTAATTTTAGCTTTTATTTTGTATTTTTAACACATAGATTGTCTTTTCTTTTCACTGCACCTTACGCAAACCTCTGGACCACTATCCACAAAACGATTCCTTTTCTTGCACATATTTGGCATATAAGTGCCTCCAAACTTGCACTCACATCACATGTAGTCAAGTTCGTCCACTGCAACACACACACACTCTCTCCTAACCTCTGTCCGAGAGCCACCTCGGTTTGCATGCCTCTGCCGCACCGTCTCGCAGGCCTCTGTCGTGCTCTATCCCACTCAGGTATTGGTATGTTTAAGAGCCTTCTGCTCCGTCCATACTGCACAGATGACCTTTGGACCTCTGTCCACCGTCCCGACTTGAGGCACCGCTCGTGCCACCACAATCGGTTGACCACGTTGGAGTTTTGTTTAAGCTCTTTGCTAACTCCTTAAAACAATGAAAAGATCACCGAGCGCAGCTGCTTCCTTTCCCGATCACTAAAGTATAGGAAAGGGCGTCTACATCATCTCGTTTACCTCCTTTTGCAGACCATGTAGACCATTTCATGAAAAGGACCTCCTTGGCACACTCAAGCCAAGACCGTTCCCCTCTACATACTTCTGTGCTTTCTCGGGCAAAGGGGCCGCACTTGACAAAAAAGCTCACCACCGGTTGTCATTAAGCTCTTTTCCAGCCGTTTCATCAAGAAAAGATTACCGAGAAAACTTGGTTTCATTCATGCTCATAAAAGTATCTGAATGACTGTCCAATCAGTATAGGTTTAACCTTTTCTAGCCTGATTGGACTACCAACGGTAAAGAAGTCTCTCATCCCCTCCAGGATGGGCGAGCTCTCCTATGTATAATTTTATCCTTTTTCGGGCACAGGAGACTACCAATGAAAAAGAGCCCCCACTGGAGTCTTCTTCATGCTTTCAGACTCTCTAAAATTGAAAGCACCATCGAGCACTTACCTTATCGGGCTCGCCAAAAATCCACGAGATCGTACCACAATGGTGTCCCTAGACACCACCCCACAGAAAACACTTTGGCAGCATCCCCACATTGGGTCGAATTTGTTTAGAGTACTCTGCAATGTGTCTTCCTTGGATCCCATCAGTATCAAAAGTGTCCACCTCCTCCAAGTATTTCCCATCTGCAGTGACATCCCCAGTATTACAGCTACGATCCCATTCCCATGAGTCAGTTTCATTTGCTGCCTGGTCCACCCTGTCGTCATACTATGAACAAAGGAAGTTTGAGTCTCCCACTCCCCCCTTGCCCCTATTCAGTTCTTTCCCTTCCCTCCCCTCCCCCCCCAATTCAATGAGTCAGTCCACAGATTGCTTCACACCTTTTGGTTATCCTGTGCGCTCCTGGTCAAGGAAACATCATTTCCTTGACTAGTGGCAGGTCTCCCTCTGTCGGCACCAACACACATATTCAAGAGGATAGACCCATAGGTCCCTGTACCTTGGTTTCATTTACATCATTAATGAGTTCCTTGGACCACTTGAGAGGAGTCCTTAGTGCCTCTTGGGATGGTTGTTTCTCACGTGCTCGACTTCAACTCCATCATCGTACCGTTGAGATTTGTACAGGGTTTGTTCCACACAGTAATTGGTCAAAGACCCCGAATGTCACCCGACTCTAGCACATTGGTGAGTCCACTCGAGGGACCTAAATAGATTATGTCCCTTGTGATTTCCGGGTTGCATTGGAGACAGTGTTCAGAAGCCTCAGCAGTGCTTCGATATACCTTTATGATTGATGCAACATACTTGTACCACAGAGACTCTGACTCTCAATCAGCAAGTCCACACAGCTATGTACCAGATCCAGCAGACCATCAGTCATGAAGATGTAGCATTCCATGAGAATGCCATGGGTCCAATGAACCAGATTAGTATTGTATTCAGCCTCACATGAGAGGCAACCATCATTGTAATATCAGTTGTATATGATCGGCTCTTATATTTTAGAGCATAGATCAAATGATTCTTTTGACATTGTCACGAGCATGGGGATGCCTGCCTTGTCCATATACATGTCACACGTTTATTGTATCTCACCCATTGATGGGAACCAAATTAATACAAAAACCAAAAGCCACCATGCCCCAGCCCTAGAAGCACTACCTCTTGACAGTAAATCCTATGATGTCCGTCGGCCATACATTGAGCTCCTGCCCTCACACATTAGGGGGCAATCTGTTAACCCAAAAATCCCCCACATAGCTCTTGATGGCCTACACCACCCAAGGACACCATCTCACAACACTCATTTCACTCCATAAGACCCTTCCATTTGACCCCCACACCTCCAAAAGAGCCCAAGGATGAAGAAAAGGGCTAAAAACCCAAAAAAAAGAGCCCAAAATAGCCCCCTAGGAGCTAAAGCCCTAAAAAGGGGGCTAAAACCATGAAAGGGGCTAAAGTTAGGGAGAAAGGGGCTAAAGGCCCAAAAAAGGGGCTAAAGCCCTGACCAAGGGCTTAAAACCCTAAAATCCCTTGGAAAAGCTATAAAAGGAGGGTGGGGGGTCACTCTCAAAACACTCCTCACTTGCCTATTGTTATGCTTCCTGTGGATGCTTTGAGACCTCTTACTCTCAAACCACCCACTCTCCCTCTCCTTCATCTCCATCTCATCAAGCCATTGCTTCCCAACCAAGAGAGAGGTGCTCCCATGAGCTAGGGCATGGTGGCCCATTTCCACCTAAGTGAGGTATAATTTATTTTCATGGTTGTTTATGTGTTTTGTTTCCTAACCCTCATTTCGATTTGCAGGTTTTTCATTAACATTGTTTGCAGGTTTTCTCCATTGTAGCTTAAGTTTATTTTGTAGGTTTTGGAGGCGGAACCCTAACCTACTATGTGCAGAGGGGTTCAACAATGCTCCATCTCCTCTCCTTTATTTTCTGTCATTAGCTCTTAGATCTAGTTTACAGTAGCTGCTATCTGATTGTTCTTGCTTAGACTAGCTTAGTTTAATTCGCTGCTTTGTTTATGTCATATTTTCATTCTGTTTTTTCCTGTTTTCTAAGAGTTGGAACCTAGCACAAGGGAGCCATTCCTACTCCTGTAGTGAGGATAAATTCTAACTACACTTACGTTGAAAATAAACCCCCTTGATTTCTTGAGTATGGTTCACGAACAAGGGATTTCCAAGTACTGGACCTAGAGAGACGTTCTTGGGTTTTTCTTTTCTAACCAAGAAAACATTGCTCAAAAACACTTAAAACCAACAAGACTCAGTCCCCGTTATGCTCTGGATCTTTGAATATTTGACCAACTAGTTGATCATATCTATAAAAGGATTGAGTAACTAGTCTAATTAGCTTTCACACACTCAATTAACCTCACAACGTTTTTTTTTCTTCATGTGGGAAAATTGTACAGAGGAAGTGGGAACAACTGATAAGTGGCTACGAGACCCCGTTAGGCTACATCCTTGTTAGTGTAGTGTTAGACATCCCCCCGTGACTCCATTCATCCCATATTTTCTTGTGTGATACCACACTTAGTGAGTCTTGGCATATTCCTTTTAACTTCGTTGCATATCGGGAATCCCCCCTCCCTCATAATCCATTCATTAATTCATAAACTTAAAATTGACCAAGAACAATTGCACTCCAACAACACTCCATTTCAAACTCCATTTTTCAGCACTAGTCTACACCATACATTCATTTTGATTAAAGTGAATCTTATGTGGATGGATTAATTTATATTTCATTTTGTTGTCTTAATCTCTATCGCAATCTCTTGCAGCACATTCATAAAAACTCCTAAACAACTTAATCATAAACTACCATCTAAAGCTTAACCTGCGTTAGTAACGGTTAGGGTCTACCCCCTTGGATTGGTTAGGATTTTGCCTAAATGGAGAAGTAAATATAAATTGACAATACTTGACTCAAGACTCTCCAAGGAATCACTTAGAGGCGTGCATATTTCTTCCACGACAACCTAACCCCACCAGGCAATGTAGAACAAGTATACTTATTCATTCTTCAGAGTACAGAAGTCTACCGGGATTTTTCTAGGGATTTTTACAAAAAAAATGTAACACATGTTCATACCCCCTAGGGGAAAGTGTAAAAAATGTGCTAGCATGGTCAATTTTATAAAAGACTCAAATTCCTAGACTTAGACATCAATCCAACTAGCCCGGAGTGTTTTTTCCCTCAGTGATTATTTGTTGTTGAATAAACGACTAATAATTTTTGAGTTTTCATTCACACCTC
>LPNX010506487.1:0-11800 GCA_001517045.1 Pseudotsuga menziesii | reverse complement strand
CAAGTTACAAGTGAGAATGTATGTGTCATCGTGGTTATTTGACCAAACCTCCACCAATAATTGAGACAAACATTAAAACATTGCTTAAAAACCTTTTTTAATGTAAAGACCAGTATATATGCTATATAGAATTAAACTTTTGTTTAATGTAGAGACCAATATATATGCGATATAAAATTCCAATCTTCAAACCAATAACCATGATCTACATGTGAGTGCAATCCATAAGCTTATGAAAACCCAAGTTCATTAAGTGTGACAAGTTTGACATCAATGACAATAACCATACACCTTGTCCTATGCTATGCAAATGGCCAACAAACTCCCCCTTTGGCATAGACATGTCCTATGTTGTGCAACTGGCCAACATGTCCGTCGGGCCCTCCTACTGCATGTCCTTCTTCCCTCATGCTCCCTCCTGCGATGCGCCCTCCTGTCCTCTTAATCACATATACGACGCCCATGACAACATTATTTCCCCACCTACCTCCATTCGCACACTCCCATTAATCGTCTCCTCGTCCACTATCCTCCTTGCTCATTTCCCTCCTCATATTCCCTCCCGTCCACCTCCTCTTCCAGGATCCTCTCCTCCTTGTTAAGAATATAATCTTTCATTGATGTCAAATGGTTTCACGTATGACAAAGGAATAACCAGTAAATCCAGGAGCATGATGAATTCAACAATGACACAAAGGAAAGTTAATATTGAGGAATTAGGGATTCTGAGAGTGAGATAAGACAGAGATCGATTAATCAATCAATGTAAGGATCAATAATGAACTTGTAGACCTAATTCCGTGTAGGTATTAATGGTTGAGATCATGGTAAGAGAAAATTCCTATGTGGTTGAGATTGTGGTTGAATTTCACAAGTTAGAGTTGCGAATGAGATAAATTGATAATACTCATTCATATACTTAAAGATCATGTGGTGGTGATTAAAGGTGGAATAAGATCAATGATTGAAGAATATTCTGATGATAAAAGAGAGAGGAGCATAAAAAGTGAGTCTAGTTGCGAAATCAGAACTAATAACTGGAAATTGGATTGAGATCAATTGTCGAGATGGATCATGAAAATAAATCGACGACACACAACGATTCTGTTGGGTGGTGTTGTGCGGTTTGGAAAACTTTTGATGTGCGCGGAATTTTTATGAAATATGCTTCATCATATTTGAAGTCCATCATTGATCTAGTGAGGACACAGATATGACAGTCCTTAAGGATTTCGCTGATTCAACTAGTAAGGTGGTTAGCAATAGAGGTTGGATGCGAAATTTTAATGTAATCCGCTCTATAGTATTTGGAGTCCATCGTTGATCGGGGTAGATCAAGATCAAACGGTATTAAACAATTCCACTGATTCAACTAGCAAAGGAATTAATAGCAGAGGCTCGACGTGAAATTCAATGGTTAGGATTGAATCTGCAATAAAATGTATAGTGGGGAATGATTTTCGCACAAAGAAAAGGGAATATCCACAAATCTGCATTTGAACTTAGATCAACGGTTAGGATTGAATCCACAAGGAATCTATGGTGGGGAATGGTTACTGCACAAAGAAGACGGGACATCCACAAATCCGCATTAGATCATAGATCGAAGGATAGGAGTGAACTCACAAAGAAATCTATGGTTCATAAGAGAACCAAAGGGTGGAAATCAGAAGACGAGAAATCAAGGTCTAGAATCAAGTGGGTTTCCGCAACCCAAGGTCTAGAAGGCAGAAAGTGGAAGGCAGAGAATTGTGAAAACACTATTTGATTTTTTGAGTACCTACATTACACAACCTGCGATCCGAAAGATTGACGGTTACGAGACATCCGTAAATGATCAATGGTGCGAAAAGATTGGTTCTGGAAGTAGAAATCGGGAAATGATATTTGCAAAAAGTCACATATTTGATATCTGATTTCCACCTCATATCGATGGTCACGAAAAGATTGAAGGAGATCAATGGTGTAGAATGGTTGAGGCAGAGAGCTAAGTGCAGAAATACATTTTGTGAAATGTCACAGTTTGGTAATTTGCATACCACATCCTATCTTATATCTACATACAAGAAGAAGCCCGATATAAAATCAATGGCTCAGGATGGTTGTGGAAATGAGGAATGTGGAAGGTCATGACTAGAATATTCATGAAAAGGAATGATCAATGAAATTTCACAATGGTGAAGAGATGCATTTATAGGAAGCAAGAAGGCATTTATTGACAGAATGATTGAAGGAAATAACTTGTCTCTATGATCGTGAGGGACAAAGTCCAAAAGTGAATGCATTTCAATAACAGACTGATAAAATTCAGTCCAGGGTAGCAGGGCAGCGCTAGGGTAGGCTACAGGCCTGCAAAGGGTGTTCTAGCATCCTTGTCTATTGTAGCATGCAGAAACCCAAGGTGTTGTAGCATCCTTGTCTCTTGTAGCAGGCAGAAACCTAGGGTGTTGTAGTATGCTTATCTGTTGTAGCAGGAAGAAACCATGGGTGTTGTTGCATCGTTTCTGTAGCAGCAAATAAAGCAATTTTGTAGATTCATCTTATTAATGTGGAGCAATCGTATCCGGTTGGACTCTTGATAGTCGAATCCAATTTCCATGTTTGATAGTCACAAATGATAATAATGTATTAGATGATACGATTAAAATGATGTCTTGGCCTTAAATATGGCTTGGACACTTGATGTTGAGGAGACGCCTCCTTTCATAATAACTTAATTAACCTAATTATTAATTATTTAATTATTTAATTATTATCTTATTTATGTCCGTTACATTGCCACTCTCTTAGAAAGGCTTTGTCATCAAAGCCTGAGTATTTTCCTAATGTCGTCCTTCATTCTGAATTAGTGTTGTTATTAGAATCAGACGAGATTTATGGTGCAAATACTTGCACTTCCTTTACATTAATGATTCAGCACTGTATTGTCTGATTATTCCTAAATTTATGGCCAGGGTTCCAGTCATCACCGTATCGAAGACATATGTTTATCTTATTTTTTCTATTATCAAAGTAACTATTAGATGACTTCAACCTATTTTCCATTCATAGGCATATGATTGAGGTTTGTGACATTGATGGTCGGGTGACCAAGTATCTTCACAGTAACTACATTGTGTCTCTTTTTCATGTTGATAATGGTTATCACCTTTTGTTCTTGTTCCTTCCAATTTGCATTTTGTGGCTTTGGATTTATGTCTTTCTACTTCTACATTAGGTATGTCATGTAACTTTAGCTCTTTTTGGAGGTATGGTTTAAGACCCCCTGAATAGGTTTCGAGTCTTTACTTGTTAGACAACCCAAATACTTGTGTCGATAAGGATTCCCACTGATGTGTGAATTCCTCAACGCTCCCACATTTGGATTTACCCTATTGGCTCAAGGGTTTGAATGTTTTCCCTCCCTATTCCTTGTGAAATCATGGCCCCATCTCTTTGACGTTGTGGTGCATAGATAGTTGTGGTATTTTTATTAATTTACATTTTTACATGATGTCTCCAAATATATTGTGATTGGGTAGCACATAAACCATCGGAATCGATTTTAATTATCGATACATAAATGTTAAATCGAAGGTGGGGCCTTTTCCTTGAGCTCCACACCATGATTAAATAACGATATTTACATCATTTACATTTTAATGCAAACGGGGTCAAAAATGGGTGTTACAAGAACATGTATGTATTAATAATATGAAGAGTAAGAAGATACAACCGAAGCCATGACGTTGAATCTTCAATCTCACTATACTTTCGACATCACTCTTGCACACACTCTACAAGCTTTACCAACCTCACTCACAATGACACACTCTTGCCTCCTACACTAGCTATAATTCCAGTAGCATGAAGATGCTCTCTTAGTATTCTCCCTTTCACTCATGAGAGGAAGCTTGTATAAATAGGCCAAGGGAAGCCCAAAGGGGTTTAGATATTTTTAGAGGAAGGTAGGGAATGATCCTTAGGGTATAGATGCTCGAGTTCGACCTAATCCAAGCAGTTGGGATCATCCTCCACAAGGAATTTCATCAAGAATGTTCTCGAAACCTCATTTTTTTCCTTTCTAACAGTGATGACACTCTCTACATATGGAAAAGTAGCGCCGACACTCCTTGTCTTATGGGAAAAGGTGTCACCGGTGCACTACGTCAGTAGGAAGAAGGATTCAGGAAGATTTGACGCCCTATGTCAAGACACAAGGTGTGTCAGACATCCTAGTATTGGGAAAAAGGTTCTCCAAAAGATGTCCTAGCCATGCCACTTTAGGGGATTGAGCATAGCTACCAATTTCAAGTGTAACAGAATGCCCCCTAAAGTATGAAGCTAGAAGGGGGTGATAGGTGAAATTCTTTGCTAGATATAATTTGGAATCAGAGGCAAAGGAGTGGCATATGAATACTTGACAGGTGACCAACTGCAAAATATACGACTCAAAACATGGTTGCAGACCATTACACTGCAGATCCATGCATAATGACCATGTCATGGTTACCAATAATACATTGTAGATTTATGATAGATAAGACTCAAATCAGGACATAGATATAGAATATACACTATAGATCTATGTCATCCTGACTCAAACCTAAGCATAGCCACTAGTCATACAATGTGGATCCATGCAGTGACTTAAGAAATTACTCCATCGCAACCTAAATATAGACACATATTCAAGTGAATACCTAACCATACAAGGTCTTCATTCCAATACCAAACGATACAATTCTGTTCATCTGAATAGATGTCCTGATGTTGAACGTAGTAGAAGCCACTTGATTATTGGTCATTGATGTATACCATTAATAAGTGTGAGGGAAATCATCATTGATGTCAATGATCCCTAAGGTATCCTAGTACATTCCTTCAAATGTGAATAGATGAGATGAAGTCAAACAATCGATGGAATATTTCAATCAAAGGCCAATGATGAAATCCTATTGTCAAAAGTGAGGGAACCTACCATTAAGGCATGCAAGCTTCAAGGTACTTTGACTGGTTTCTAAGGTTGATTCACGGATGACATTTTGGTGTCAACAGGAATAACTTGTTGAAGGAGGGCCATGATGTTTCCCCCATCATCGACATGAAACTTGGAACAAAAGTGATGTTGAAGATGAAAACAACCATAGGACTGAATTAGATGTGACCGACTTGAAGGAAGGCAAGGAAAATGAAGAGGTAGAGTGTACTAGAGACTTTCCTTGAACATTGGATGTCACAAAAGTGACTTGGTAGCATTGAATCAATGAGGCAGAGACAAGACATAATGCAAAGTCAGGACGATGCATTCTTTGAATTGACTTAAAGGAGTTAACTAACTCATGAAAGTGTATCAACTCGATGATAAACTGAAAACCCAACTGTTTGGATTAAAATGCAAAATGGTGCCATGTTCAAGGGTGGACTATGAGCTTCCATTGATACAAATGAAAAATGTTCCACATTCCCTTAATTTTTCCATCACAATGGAAGAGTACATATTTTATTTTTAACGAGCTTGAAATGGGTAACAAATTCTCAGTATAACTCATCGAAGGATGAGTCCATTCTCATATGTTTTATGAACCCAAGAAAGGAGGGGTTCATTCCCAGAAAGGGTCCTTCAAGGTTTAATTTTTCGAGTTCGAAGAAGGAAAAATCATCCATCGTTTCATGTTTAGATATTCTGAAATGACTAAGAAGAATCCATAATGGAATTTTTCGTAGATTTAGTCCCCAAGTTCCGAAAATGTCTAAACTGATACCTAGGATAACTCTTATAGTCTCAAAGAATTAGAGTATACATTTTTCGTAAATGAGTCTATTCAGTCCAAAAAAGGGGTAAACTATCGCTCACTAGATGACCTTTCGAATACTTTTACAAGCGTGAAAAACTCAAGTTCGCTTGACAATATTTTCATGTTTAAATAGTCTCAAAAGAGCTTAACGGTGACTCTATAGATTTTTCCCTTTTTTCATAATCCATTTTAACGACTCTAAAAAAACAATAAAAGCACACTCAATACATTTCAACTAAATATTTAACAAACATGTAGAGGCTATAAAAGGTGTTCGACACTTTTTCAACTTAGGGTAGAGTGTGAAAAAGACAAAAAGAAACTTGATCATAGCCAAAGCACCCCCATTATGTCTTGAAATCCTCAAAAACACTATTAGAACACTTTTACCCTGAAAAATATAGGAAAAACATATGAAAACACTTAATATTTTAATAAGGACACTAATTATTTATAATAATAAAAAAATAACATAAATAGTGAAATGGTGAAAAACAATTAACCATTGTATATTTATCATAGCAAATACGGTGGAATTGGTGTTCAAGAGGGGATTTTCCAAAGGGGATTCTGGGAGACCCATCCATCCATTCATCGAACTGTCAGAAGAGTGTAAGAGCCAAGACCCTACACTTTCTTTTCTTGGTTACAAGTTTCACTTTCATTGTGTTTTCCAGTATTTTGGAGTGGTTTTCCAAAGGGGAAGAACGTGCTCAGGGAGATGCTCTTTTCCCTTTTGGGAGGTGCTTCAACGCACTCCCCGAAAAGGGAAAGAGCATCAGGGGCACTCTATCTCCTAAGGGATACAAATCCGCTGATTTATTTACCAAGGGAAAGAGCATCAATGACCATGGGCTCCCAAAAACTCAAATTTTGGCCTAAAATTTCAAGGGTTTTTGCAATGTAAGGGTTCTAATGGCTTCCTTATGGATGTTCCATAGGTTTTGGACCAACAAGATGGTGATTTGTAAAGAACATGAGCACCATTTAAATGGCACTTAAGTGGATACTGATCCTATGACTTTAAAGGCCATAAGAAAATGTGGGCTCTTAAAGTATTTTCGGATGTTGGGCATGAGAGCCCGTGTGCGTTTACTAGAGCATATAATTCGGATATGGGATTCCGAATAGCAACACTTTCATGTTGGGATTCACATTCTGACCATAGATAAGGAATACATCTACTTTCTAACGTGATTGTCTTGGAGGGGGAGTCCAGTATCACTTACAGGTCCACACAGAGGGGAGATGTCCGTTGATGACCTCATATATGAGTATTGTGTCGTCAGGACAAGGTCCTAAGGGGGTAAAATCCCCATAAAACACATTTTGTACCGACCGTTGAGAACTATGGACTTCACTATAGAGAAGGTAGTGGGTATTCGAGCTGCACATCAAACTACCCGAGCTCATATGCTATATTTGTTAGATTGCATGGTTCTGATTGTTTTCAACTAGAGTGAGGGATTATCGGTCAGTCACAAGAATCAACTCACTAAATGCAGACGAGGTGAGCTCAATAAATTCGGTTATGGGGTGGTGGTGGTATATTTATTTATGGATAGAGTACCCTTACCACGCCCATGGGTGCCTCTTAATAGGATGGGCGTTGAGGATTCACGGATGCTACAGTGGATAGAGGCTATGGCCTACCACAAAGGTGGGGAAGGACCCACCATGACCTATGGTGTTTTTTTCTTTCGTTGGATACAAGGCCAATTTCTAATGATCGAGGATTATCCATACGTGGGGGTTGACTTCAGGGGTGACCCTAATCTTCACTTTCCCGATGGAAATCGATGGGATGATTGAGGTGAGAAAAATACTACAACAATTTTTTTATATGTTATATTCCATTTTTTGTATTTTTGTTTTGATACTAAGACATACCTTGCAATTTTTCAAACATAGGTCCGTCAAGACCTGCAAGGAATTCACCTATTGAGAGTTGAGGTGCGGTCAAGGACATGGGTATGAGGAACATCGAGGTAGAGGAGTAAATTCAAGAGAATTAATATAACCTCAAGAGGTTGACCATAGGGGTTCCATATATTTCTATCGATGACCTCCCTAGGCGTTATCAACCCCATATTGCAGGAGCGCCAGGAAGTTTCGGAAGTTACTCCATCGAGTATCTCGTGTCGTGATGTGCTATCATGAGCACTAGGATTAGTCCAAAGTGACTTCCTCATTTTTGTATTGTATTGATACTGAAAGCTTCGAAGCTTAATATTTTGACCTTTTGTTGTACTAGAAACTCGATGGTTCTAGATTTTTTGGGTATATCAGATGCTTATGGATCCAGTTTGTATCTCAGTATCAGTTTATATATAAAACACTTTAATTTATAGATATGTGTGTGTGTGATGTGTTATGTGTATGAATGACTATTTATGTGTTTATGTGATTTTATACATGTAATCAAATTTTAAAATGAACTTCAAATATGAGCCAAATACCAATCCAAAACATAATTTTCCAGTGAATCAACCACCACATTTAAATTTCTTGGAATGTGATGCTAAGAAATATGCTCAAAATACCTCTCCAAAATCCGATCTCTTCAAAACATGCAAAGGAGTAAGGGGTTTCGAATGCTGTACTAGAATCGGTTTAACTGATGAAAAACTAACTTTGAATCTAGATAGAACCTAATATGATTGACATCACTAGCAAGAGATTCAATCAACAAACCAATCATTACATGATACTCTACAAGTTTGTTCATAGTGGGACCCAAATAAGTTCCTCCTAATCTCACTAGATCACCGATAGGGGAATACAATACCCATGTTGTTGATGTGAGTTTTATAGTATAATGACTAGCACCATTCGCAAAGCTGAAATAAGCAACCATTTGTTCATCTTAACAGAACACAATATAAGAAGGCTTAATTAAAACACAACTTACATTCACACCAAATTCACACAACACTCTATAACCACTATATATAGAATACCTATGCTAAATGACCTAGTCATAGTATTTCGTGAGGTAAATCCCATTTCAGGGCTTACCCAGTGATATCCCATCATAGTCTACAAGCTCATATGCTCCTTTCTCTAAGACACGACTGACAACATAGGGTTCATGCAACATGGATTCCAATTTTCCACCCCCCAACTTATCTTGCTTCTGGTCGTATGTTAGGACCGGGTCACGTTTGTTGAAGAGGAAAGGTTGAATGGATCCATCATACTGGGATTTAATTCGTCATTTATGTGCTTCATTAGCTAAGTGCTGTAAAGGAAAGTTTCCTATGGCTAAGGTTTAAGAGGCCATCATCGTACTGGGGTTGAAAGGTGGATGTATAATGTTCAGCAAACATATATAAGCAAGTTTCAGAGATTAGAATGGTTCATACCTTAGCCAAACGAAGGTTGATCCAAGTAGCCCTTCAATCCTCTTCTTGCTCCTCTCACTCCTCTTGCTCTAAGAGACCTGCAAAATGAATTATATGTTCCTCAAACCAATATGATCACATATAAAGAAATGATAATCAAATAAACATGAAATAATGATCTGACTAACATCATCATATGATTGTAAACAAAGATTCAATCATACATTGAACAATGATTTGGGAATAAGAAGGGCATCACATCTTTATTAATCTTGAAAACAAGTACAAATATACCTTCTCTTCAAGTTGGGCACTTCATGAAACCTTGATTTGGTTCTGTTGCTTCTCTTCTCCAAGGAACTCAGCCTCCAAGCTCTGCAACACAAGGAGATGATCGCTAGGGAAAAGGTGTAGGAAAAGAGAGTCCCAATTCCTCCAGTATGACAATGCAAAAGTTCAAGTATTCTCTCATGGACATCCCTACCTCTATTTATATGTTTCTGAAGAGATAAGGTCAAAGACAAATTAGTTACAACTAAAGGAGTCAGTTGCATAACCACCCAAACTACCCAAACTTCAAAAAACGTATTTTTGACATGAATATGTGGGTTGTAGAGACATAGGTCATGTATGCAGTAGGTATACATGGGTTGCAATGAAAATAGTCGTTTATTTAGGGCATACGCGAGTATTATATATATCAAGTCGTGTACCATACGCGGGGTTCCTTAAGGAAACTCGCATATACATCAAAGCATCTCATTTTTAGTGTACTTCTAGGAATTTTCAGACTTTGGTGTCTTCTAGAAAGTTTTATCTAACTCAGATACCTTTCCAACACTGCAAATATGAGGTCAAACAAAGTTACATAAATCTAGATATAGGTCCTGTTGAGGCCTGGAAATTCGCAGGTGGCAACAGTAAGGGATTCTCCCCAATCAACATTCCCAACTAGCCCGTTGACTGTTTGGAATAGGGAATCCGTCCGGTTTGCGGTCCGACTACCGTAGGTCAAGAAACAAAACTAAGGTTTTACCGGTTGCGGCCCGGCCCACCGAGTTTTTTGTATTTTGACTTAAAGAAATGATATGCAAGTGCCTAACTAAATGCAGGGGTGATCAAGATGCAGGGAGCGGTCACAAAGTGATGCGCAGGTTCTTACCTCTCGTCTTTTGCTCGCGAGCAACCAAACTAGATACAAAAAGAAATAAACTAACTATCTAAACTATCCCTAGGGAGAAAGATTTATCATTTCGAATAAGCAATACATTTTCACATACATTAAAAAGAAACACAGATAGCTGATACTTCTTCCAAAGTACATGAACGCTTACAGATATTTAAATAACCAGATAGCCGATCATTTTATAACAACATTTATTGCTCACAGTGAAAAAATATCCCAGAAACATACTGAAGAACATTTAACCATAACATAGGTTCAGAACATTAAATACTCTTACAGTAAATGAAACCCAGCTGAAAACAAAATAGTTCCTCTTCAACATTATTCATTGAGTTGCATTGATACATTCCACTTTACACTCTCTCCGATAGACAAAATTGTCGTTTCCTTTGCAAAACGAAGTAGTTCCTCTTACAAGCAAACATGTCCAAAATTTTCCAGGGGAAAAAGCCCTTTCTAAGTGCCTCGTCCCTCTATTTAAACTATAATTACAGAGCGTTTTGTTTTCCAGACGCATGGTCTTTCGGTTTCTCAAACTCTTCACATTCCGATCTTTTGTCATTATGTGATCATGACAACTTGGTAACTGATCCGTTTCTGGGATCACGCCTTTACAGCTCCAGACTTCGTCTTCCATTTGCCTCTTTTCAGTCATACCTCTACCAAATGAGTTAGTCTTTCTTCTCGTCGTGGCAGATTGACCGGTCGCCTGGAAACTGCCTGCATTCAAATTAAGAGCATGATTCAAATGACAAATATCATCAATTAACCAATCCACAAGGAAATGGCTGAGCAAACCACATACGGGCCTGGCAATACTCTATGGTCGCCGGAGGGAAAAACAAGTCGGTAGTTAGAGAGAAGCGAGTTCAGGAGCCTTGGGAAATAGCCAGCCGCAATGTCGGGTGAAGTTTAAGTCGCAGCCAAGCGAAACGTGGGCGGGAGGTGCCATGAGTCGGACGTCGGACGGTTTTAGCTTCGGAAGCCAAAAGACTTTAGCAGCCGCAACGGCGGAGGAAGAGAGCTAGAGGGCACGTGGAACGGATGGGAAACGAAGTCGGACATCGGAAGAGACTCAGATCGGACGCTGGCTATCTCTTCTCGGCCGCAACGGCGGGCGAACAGAAGCTACGGACAAGCGATTTACAGTTAGAAATACATCGGGCGTCAGACGGTTTAGGAAATCGAACGAAAGAAAAGTCTAGGAGCCGCAACGGCGAAAGGGTTGAAACTTTGCAACCCCCGATCTAGCAGTAAATAGGCCCGCTTATAGGGAAACTCAAGTATTTGAGTAGTGCTAAGGATCGGTTGTAACCAAAATCACTTCTTTTCACAGAGGATGCGCTGAAGAACAGCAAATTTTCTTCTCTTCGACCACACATTCACGACTTAAACCCAAAAATGAACAAGGCATACATAAATTACTGACATCCACCTTCAGAGAAATGGAAGAAATCACGCTCAAGGAGCTCAACGATCAAGCCATACAAAAG
>LPNX010506482.1:191327-218953 GCA_001517045.1 Pseudotsuga menziesii | reverse complement strand
ACCTGCGAGGTTTTGTTAAACCAAACATACCGGACGCTGCTTTAAGCTGATTGTGTGGACAAAACCTCCTTATTGGCTCTGATTCATAAAATCAGGCCAACGGGGCACTAGGGTTATTATACACTCATAGAGATGTAGGCTCTAGTAAGTAATTGTTAAGTTGGGCCGACATGATTGAGTGCACTTCAAGTGAACAAAAGAATATAAATAGAGAGTGAGAGCCTCTCTATTTATCACTTGTAACAAACATCATTCACTCACTCAAGTGTGGTGCATTAGTGAGGAAGGAAATAAACTGGGACTAGACAGAAGAAGAAGACTACTGCTTTGGGGCTTTTACTGTTTTGGTGCTGATTCTATCTCTGAGGAAGTTGCAGGGTTTTATCCTTTATGGTTTCCCTGAGAAAAACTCTTTGTATCTCTTGTCTTTTGTGATGTGCTTATGTTATATTGTTGTACTTGTTATTCTCTCAGTAAAGATCCTAACATAATGCTAGCTTAATGTTGAAAAACTAACATGGTATCAGAGCTAACCTGAGAAGAAGACACTGTGCAGCTGCGGGAACTAGACCTTCCTAGTTTGTTGACCTTCCTCCACAGATTTTCAGCAAAATTAAGGTGGAACAGCTCTCATCCTTAGGGCGCATCTTTCTGTCGAAACAAAATCCAATTCTGAGGTTTTTCAGTTTTGGACCTGTCACTGGGTTAGAAATTACGGCTTTTTACAGAAGAGGAATTTTTCAGTGAGCCCAGGCCTGGATTGATCTCCTCCCCAAAATCGAAGTTAGGGACAAATTTCAAGGCATTTGGGTGGATAGAACTCCAGAAAAGAAAAAACCCTAATTTTCTCCTGAACCAGCCCTACAGGATTTCAGCTCAAGATTCAGATCCGACATCTTGAACCTGGTAAGATATAAAATCTTTTGTATTTCCATTTGAGGTTCTTATTTAAGATGTCTGATTACACCAAGCTTGATGAAAACATTAAGGGAGCTGAAAACTTCCGAGCCTGGAAGTATAGGATCTCCCTGGTCCTGGAAGAGAATGAATTAGACTCCTACATTCATGAGGAGGTTCCAGTTCTAGAGGGAGATGAGGAAAAGGCCTTACATAAGAAGAAGATGGTTATGGAAAAGAGGATCATTGCTGATTCTATTAAGGATCATCTTATCCCACAGGTGTCCTCTCTCAAGACACCTAAAGCTATGTTTGATGCCCTAACCAAATTGTTTGAAGGAAAGAACATCAATCGGAAGATGACCCTGAGGAACCAACTGAAGAATGTGAAGATCCAGAATGCAGAAACTATCCAGTCTTACTTCACAAGGGTTTCTCAGATCAAGGAACAATTAGAAGCTGTTGATGAAGAAGTGGAAAATGCAGAGATTGTGATGACTACTTTGAATGGCCTTCCTAGGTCATGGGATGCTTTCATCCAAGGAATCTGTGCTAGGAAGAAGTTAGTCAAATTCAGTACACTATGGGAAGAATGCTCTCAAGAAGAAGCTCGGATAGCAGCTCGAGAAGAAAATATGGGTAGTGAAGATCAAGCCCTCATAGCTCACTCCAAGAAGGAAAGAAGAAAACATCATTACTCCAAAGGTAAGAGCTCTCATTCTAAAAAGGATCTATCTAGATTTAGATGTTATACATGTGATGAAAAAGGACATTTTTCTAAAGATTGTCCTAAGAGCAAGAACCACTTTCATAAGAAAAAGAGAAACAAAAGAAGACACCATGCTCATGCTGCAGAGGATGATGAACCATCCAAGAAGAGATCTAGATATGAAAGTTAAGATTCTTCAAGCAAGGATGAATATGTTCTGATATCATCTCTCACAGGTAACATTACTCATGGTAGTGATGATTGGATTATAGACAGTGGGGGTTCCAAACATATGACGGGATTCAAGGAATCTTTTGTAAAACTGTCAGAACATGAATCACCTCACAAGGTGAAACTAGGAGATGACTACAAATATCCAATAAAAGGTTGTGGGGAATCTTCATACAAGCTAGACTCTGGTAAGTCTCTAACAATCAAAGAAGTATTATTTGTTCTAGGACTCAAGAAAAACCTTCTCTCCATTTTACCATTGGATGCAAAAGGAATGCGGGTTGCATTCATAGATGGTCAAGTCATTATGTGGCCAAAAGGAAAGACTATCGATGATGCGGTGGTGATTGGAGAACAAGAAGGAGGCTTGTACAAATTCAAGGGTCATCCAAAACAAGCTTTGATCCATGACTGAGTAGAGCCAAATGAGCTTTGGCATAGAAGGCTTGCACATGTGCATTACAGAGCACTACATGTTGCAAGCAAAGCTATTGAAGGTCTTCCAGAATTCCAAGCAAAACATGATGGAGTTTGCAAAGAATGTGTGAAAGGAAAGAATACAAAGAAGACATTTCCCAGCAGCGAAAGCAAAGCCAAAAGCATTCTAGAAATCATCCACTCCGATGTATGTGGTCCTATGTCATCAAACTCACTAAGCGGGTATGCATACTACATTTCTTTTATTGATGATTTTTCTAGAAAGACATGGATTTACTTTATGAAAAACAAAGATGAAGTGTTCAACAAATTCAAGGAATTCAAAGCCTTGATCGAAAACCATACCGAAAAGAAGATCAAGACCATTCGATTAGATAATGGTGGAGAATTCACTTCGAATGAATTCAAAGAGCTATGTAAAGAATGAGGGATTAAGAGGGAGTTGTCCACTCATTATAATCCACAACAGAACGGGGTTGCGAAATGGAAGAATAGAACTATCATGGAAGCTGCAATAGCAATTCTTCATGATCAAGACCTTCCTATGCATCTTTGGGCTGAAGTTGCCAGAATAGCAGTGTATGTACAGAACCGTACTCCACATAGAGTACTCGAGAACAACACTCCTGAAGAAGTCTTCTCCAGCAAGAAACCAAAAGTCAGCCATCTCAGAATATTCGGCTGTCCCGTGTACATACACATTCCAAAAGAGAAGAGAACAAAAGTAGATCCTTCAGGAAAGAAGGGCATATTTGTGGGATACTCTGAAAGCTCGAAGGCTTACAGAATCTACTTCCCAGGATACAAGAAGATTGACATCAGCAGGGATGTGACATTTGATGAAGGCACAGCTTATAGAAAATTCAGAAAGAGACCTGCTGAAGAACCTGAAGAAGCAAAAGCAGAAGTACCCAGAATTCATGATACAATCATGGATGAAGAAGCGCAAGAAGAAGATCGAGAGTTCGAGGAACCACAAAGACTTGTAGATCCACCTATGGAGAAGAATCCTCATAAGAGGAAACATGCTTGGGTACGTGAACTTATCCAAGGTGCGGAAAGATATGGGGCTCCAGAAGAGAATCACAGAGAAAGAAAGAGGACCAGATCTAATTCCGGGTATGTAGCTTTACTATGTGATTTCATTGATAAAGAACCTTCCAGTTATGTAGAAGTGGTAGAACAGAAAGAATGGAAGGATGCTATGATCGAAGAATATCAATCGATCATGAAGAATGATGTTTGGGATGTTGTCCCAAGACCAAAAGGGAAGTCAGTAGTAACTTCCAAATGGATCTACAAGATCAAGCATGCTGCAGATGGTAGCATTGAAAAGTATAAGGAAAGATTTGTAGCTCAAGGATTCTCTCAGAAAGAGGGAATAGACTATGAAGAGACCTTTGTACCTGTAGCCAGATACACTTCCATCAGATCAGTACTTGCTCTGGCTGCAGTAATGAAACGGAAGATACACCAAATGGATGTCAAGACTGCTTTCTTGAATGGTGTAGTGGAAGAGGAAGTATATGTAGAACAACCACTCGGTTTTGAGACACATGACAGAGAGTCTCATGTATGCAGATTGAAGAAATCCCTGTATGGATTGAAATAGGCACCCAGGACCTGGTACGGTAGAATTGACAGCTTTATATCCAATTTGGGCTTTACCAAGAGTAAAGCAGATTCCAACCTTTACTACAAGGTTGAAGATGTCAACCCAGTGATGCTCCTACTATATGTAGATGATCTATTTGTGACAGGTAGATGGGTTGATTGCTGATACAAAGAGAAAGCTTGATGTTGAGTTCAAAATGAAGTACTTGGGGATGATGCATTACTTTCTAGGTATGGAGGTGTGGCAGAGTACAGATGGGATATTCCTTGGACAAGGGAAGTATGCAGTAGAGATCCTGAATAGGTTTGGGATGATGGACTGCAAGGCTATGGCTACACCTATGGCATCGAACCTGAAGCTATTGAGTGATGCTTCATCAGATTCAGTTGATTCTACGATGTATCGTCAGATGATTGGGTCATTGATTTACCTAACGAACATGAGACCAGACATTTGCTTTGCTGTGAACACCTTGAGCCAGTACTTGACAGATCTGAGAAGTGTTCACTTGACTGCTGCAAATCATATTCTGAGGTACCTGAAGGGTACAGTTGATTATGGCCTCAAGTACGATGCGAATCAAAAGATTAACCTAGAGGGTTATGTTGATTCAGATTAGGCAGGCAGTGCCATCAATAGGAAGAGTACTTCAGGATGTTGCTTCAGTATGGGATCAGGTGTGATCTCTTGGTTTAGCAGGAAGCAATCCTGTGTGGCACTAAGTACAACTGAAGCAGAGTATGTCGCAGCTTGTTCAGCTAGTTGTGAGGCAGTATGGCTACGAAAGCTACTGTCTTATATATTTGATCTCCATTTAGATGCTACTTGTATACATTATGACAACCAGAGTTGCATGAAGTTGTCAGAGAATCCAATGTTCCATGACAAGTCGAAGCATATCGAGATCAAGTATCACTATATCAGGGATATGGTATAGAGTGGAGTAGTGGAGCTCCAGTATGTTGCGACAGAGGAACAGATAGCTGATGTAATGATGAAGCCATTGGCTAGGCTGAAGTTCGAGTACTTCAGGGAGAGACTTGGTGTCCTCCAGATCGAGGTTCCCTCCAAGAGAAAGTGATGAGACCCATAGCCATTCTGACATGGTGAGAGGATTGGTTCCTTCCATGGTCAGATGTAAGGGATGAGCCATTCTGTCATGGTGATAGGGTTGCTCCCTTCCATGTCAGATATGAGTGCTAACCATTCTGTCGAGTAGGACAGATGTAAGGGAAATTGCCATTCTAGGAATGGAGGCACCTAGTCAGTTACCAGGATCACTCAATGTAGAACTGAGTAGCCATTCTGATGTGATAGAGGGATGTGTTCCCACTTCATCAGATGTAAGGGCTGAACCATTCTGTCATGGCTAAAGGATTAAGTTCCTTCCATGTCATATGTGAGTGTTGGCCATTCCAACAAGCAGGTCGAATGTAAGAGCAACTGCCATTCTCTAGGAGAATGGAGGCACCTAGTCAGTTACCAGGTAGCTCAGTCGAGGACTAGGGGCCATTCTGATATGACTGTTGGGATGTGTTCTCATAGGATCAGATGTGAGTGCAATCCCTTCCATCACTGTGATAGGATGTGTTCCTGTCTGGATGGATGTAAGTGCATATCCTTTCTGGAGCGACTGATGGATGTGTTCCCACGTGCTCAGATGTAAGTGCTGAAATCTCTCATCATTGTGAGTAGGATGTGTTCCATCCTAGATGGGAGTCTTTCATCATTGTGAGTAGGATGTGTTCTATCCTGAATGAAAGTGGGAAAATATTCCATCACTGTGAGTAGGATGTGTTCCAGCCTGGATGGGAGTCTTCCATCACTATGATAGGATGTGTTCCTGTCTGGATGGATGTGCCTTTCTGACGAGTAGGTCAAATGTAAGTGTTGAGCCTTTTCACAGATGTTACTGATGTGATGTCCTATCATGCTGGTGAATGTGAGTGCTGGGCCTTTCTAATGTGATTATAGGATTGGTTCCTATATAATCAGATATAAGTGTTGGGCATGCCTTTCTGACGAGTAGGTCAGATGTAAGTGCTGAGCGAAGACGTACATGATGGTAGGCATACAACTAGCATGAAAAAGGGCTGGCTCTGTAGAAATTCCTATGACGAGAAGAATCATGAGATAGCACCAGTGATGATCCAGATCGAGTGATGATCCAGATCCATTGATGATAGCCAGTGATGATCCAGATCGAGTGATGATCCAGATCCAGTAGTGATGATCCAGATCGAGTGATGATCCAGATCCAGTAGTGATGATCCAGATCGAGTGATGATCCAGATCCATTCTAGTGATGTTGATCCAGATTGAGAGATGATCCAGATCCAGTCCAGTGATGTTGATCTAGATCGAGAGATGATCCAAATCTAGTGATGATGTTCCATGATGATCCAGATCAAGAGATGATCCAGATCCAATGAAGTTGACTTGAAGATGAAGATGACTTGAAGACTCAGAAGAATCAAGATGCAGATGACGAGATGATCCAGTTGATACAGAGAAGAAGACCAGTGCTGAAAATTATGTCGGAAGAATACCTTCCTAGTTAAGAGGGAGTGTTGATGTATATGTAACTTCGGAATGTATTCATCTATGTATCTTATGTATTGTAACTCGATGTTTATTCCGGGATGTTTCTATTATGTATTTGAGTCATGTTGTCATGCCCCAATGTTTCGATCGGGAGGATCAACAATGTAAACAAGTCATGTCAAGTCATTGTTAAAGTCCCCACAGTTTCGGGGCACTAGGGTTATTATACACTCATAGAGATGTAGGCTCTAGTAAGTAATTGTTAAGTTGGGCCGACATGATTGAGTGCACTTCAAGTGAATAGAAGAATATAAATAGAGAGTGAGAGCCTCTCTATTTATCACCTGCAACACACATCATTCACTCACTCAAGTGTGGCGCATTAGTGAGGAAGGAAATACACTGGGACTAGACAGAAGAAGAAGACTACTGCTTTGGGGCTTTTACTGTTTTGGTGCTGATTCTGTCTCTGAGGGAGTTGCAGGGTTTTCTCCTTTATGGTTTCCCCGAGAAAAACTATTTGTGTCTCTTGTCTCTTGTGATGTGCTTATGTTACATTTATGTACTTGTTATTCTCTCAATAAAGATCCTAACATAATGCTAGCTTAATGTTGAAAAACTAACATGGAATTGGTGTTAGAATCAACACATGCAAGAGTCAATAATACAACATACATCTTATTACATACAATTTGGATACAATTATTACATCTTATTTAATGTAACAATTTGGATACTGAGCAATAAAATCTCTTCTAAGTAGAATCAACACATGCAAGTGTCCATAATACAACATACATCTTATTACCATTTTTTTTTCTCTTTGGATTTTTATCAAGAATCACCTGACATCAATCTTACTAGCTTAATGGGATTCTCTTATGTTTGCAAGATATAATGCCAGCTGACCTTAGTACATATTGGTTTGAACTTCTGTTACACAAGTTATCATTCTTAAACTTTTAACCCGCTTTACGCACTTTGGAATTCAATTCAAACCCAAGGGAAATTTTGGCCCTTACTGCATTATTATTGGTACATTCATGAAATGTTGGTTTATCTCAACAATAGTTGATCTACCCTATATGAAACCAATAAATTATTACACTATTATCAAACCCATTATGTAGAGAACTTGTTGATACCTTCTATACATAGGATTATGTAGTGGTAGGAAAACAAACAATGATATTGGAAGAGCCACATGAAGAATGCAACATAACACCTGATAGAGATGCAATAACAGAGATGGATATTCCAATTACTGATGAAGTTATAGACATTGCAAAAGTTGTGGTACTTGAAAGTAATGGTTTTGAAAATGTAAAAGAGACAAAAACCATACATATTGAGTATATTGTGTCAAGGTTAAGAACAATAGCATGAGGAATCATATAGTAATGCAGATAGCATTGCAATAGCCAAAATTTTTGATACCCTCCCAACAAGAGATGATGCAAAAACAATAGACTTGGAATTAGTGGAAGAAAAAGATAAAAAATCCAACAGAGCGCTAGCTAATGCTGCAATAAAAGTGACCAATTATTTTCTCATTAATATGATAACACAAGACAATTGTAGAGGGGGGATAGACATTGTGGAAATTATATTGCTCAGTATCCAAATTGTTACATTAAATAAATAAATAAACTTATTGAAGTTGTGGAAATAATTTATGTGTGATTTGAGATAATTTTGTGGTTGTTGTAGGCTCCCTTGGCACTATGTTCCTAGGAGGCACGGCCCACTCTGAAGAATAGAGGTGCTAGTATTTTAAATTCGTAGAAATTTTATTTGTTTACATTATTTCCACACCCTCAATCTTCTAATAATTATACAGATAACATCTAGAACTTTCCAGTCCTTACCATATGTGTTTCCTCATATATCAATTTTATGCCAATTAATGTGTGATGGTCCTTGAAAATAGGTTGTCTGACTACTAGTTACGCTGCCTTATCCAGCATGAAATGCAAACCTATGAAAATTTTTGAATCATAGAGAATCCTCACATGAGTGATACACATGCTAGGAATGGCCACAAAGTTTCTTCTGTAGTTCTCCCTCTAATCACATCCTCAATTTCCTAATACTTGTACAGGTGTGTTGCAAAATTCTTGTCCTGATCAAATTTCTACCCAAATGCCATTTTATACTCTATGCAATCACTCCGAAACTTTAATTTATGCTATAAGTGTTGCTTGTTGTAACAGAAAAATGATTCCAGTTACTTGCCATAAAAACCAACTAGAGGATTTATTGACTTCCAACATCAATCATGATGCAAGGAGTACCTGAATTGCTGAATGATGAAATACAGTCAGGGAATTCATACAAAGAACAAGTATACAAGATCCTATGATCTGTTGATGCAATTAACTAGGAGTTCAGCTAAGGGAAATTGATTCTTAAGCATCTTGGATCCTAGTTGCAAACCCAATACCAAATAATAGCCATCCCTAGCCTTAAGAAAATGCCCGCCACAAATTGTGTGTTGAAGAAGATGTCTACACCATATGGGGGTATTGTAGATTGATATTTTCCCTACCTGATCATGTCTTCAAATGATCTTGGAAGTAGCTAAGGAAGAAGTTATGAACCTTCCAAAAAAGTGTTTTAGGCAGATTGGACCAGACTAAGAAAATTGTCCTAGTGTTGGAAAAACTGGCTCATGTGGCCTTGGAAAAATACCCGTCGTACCTTATAAGTGTATGATAAAAATTATCTAATTATATCATCTTACAACTTGTTGAAAAGGCTATATCACCATGGTCTCAGTTCTCAAAAAATATGTTTGATGGCAAAGATAATGGTCTGCCAAAACAGAGTTTCAGGCTGTTTTGCACTATTCCAGTACTCGCAAAACTGCCTCAGTGTCCTTAGGGAAATGCCCGCCCTATCTCATAGGATGTTGCGAAAAATAATATGAAAGTGTTAGGCTATATCTTGTTGATGGGTGCATCTAACCATGGTCTCAGTTATCCCATGGAGTGTTTTATGACAAAGTTATAAATCTACCAAAAGTAAGAAAATATTATTTTGCATTTTAAGAACACAAGTGTTAGATTCGGGAAATTGAAAAGGCATTTTGAAATGCCTGCAAGGAGGGGTTATTTTGATGATAAAATTCATCAGGTAGCATAGTCATGTTCCTTGGTGAACTAAATATCCATCCATACCTTCAAGTTGTCTTATGATGGTCTCATATTAAAAATATCAATCTGCCAAAAATAGGAAAAACAATATTTTGCATAATGAGAACAAAAGAAAATTGACCAAGTGTTAAAAATAGGAGTTTGAGTGTGTGTGTCAACAGATTTATCTTGTGATATGGTATTGTTCATTGTTGAAATGTCTATCTATCAATGAATGTAGGTTTCCTTATGGTGATCACATGAGGGAGAAATCAATCTACCATAGTAGAAGAAAAATTGGTTTTACAAGTTAAAAAAAAAATTGTCTGTGTTAAATTAAACAGTTTGGAAGCCTATTTTCAAATGATCTCCAAATAATGCGTGTGTATCAAAAAGTTCAAAAGGTGACATGGATCTAATACTTGTTGAGGTGGCTATCCATCCATACTTTTAGTTTTTGTTATGATGGTCATATATGCAAAGATGGACCTGCAAAGTTAGTGAAAAATAATAAACAGAGTTTATTAAATAAGAAGCTACATGAATGTATTTAGAAAAATAAACAAAAATTTAATAAAAAGAATTGAGATAGAGTTTTGAAGAGACACATTACTATTATAGAGATGCAATGTTTAGAAGAATTTTTAATTGATTATTTCATTAAAACAATAAATAACAAATAGAGATTCGAAGAGGTGTCTAAGCATGATGACATGTCTAAGTAGCCTCAAAAAGATGCCCGCCCTAAATTATGGGTTAGGGTAAATACCCGCAGCACATGGGGGTCTTGTAGTGTGTTTGTTTATCTACCTAACCATGGTATTATTTCTCCTTAAAGCATGTCTGAAGAAAAAGTTGAATCTACCAAAATGAGGTTTTAGAATAAATTTTGGAGAAAGTCCTGAAAATAACCAAGTGTTGGAAAACTGGCTCACATAGCCTTAAGAAAATGCCAGCCATAAATTGTGTGTTGAAGAAAATGCCCGCACCCTATGGGGGTCTTGTAGATTAATATTTTTCCTACCTGATCATGTCTTCAGACTGTCTTGAAAGTAGCTGAGGAAGAAGTTATGAACCTGCCAAAACAATGTTTTAGGCAGATTGGACTAGACTAAGAATATTGTCCAAGTGTTGGAAACAATGGCTCATGTGGCCTTGCGAAAATTCTCGTCGTACCTTATAGGTGTACCATAAAAATTATCTGAAGTTATCATCCTACAACTTGTTGAAGAGGATATCTCACCATGGTCTCAATTCTCAAAGAAGATGTTTGATGACAAAGATAATGGTATGCCAAAACAGAGTTTCAGGTTGTTTTGCACTATTCCAACACTGGAAAAACTGCCTCAGTGTCCTCGGGGAAATGCCTGCCCTATCTCATAGGATGATGAAAAAAATAATATGAAAGTGTTAGGATATAGCTTGTTGATGGGTTCATATAACCATGGTATCAGTTATCCTGTGGAGTGTTTTATGACAAAGATATAAATCTTCCAAAAGTAAGAAAAATATTAGTTTGCATTTTAAGAACACAAGAAAATTGGTTGTGTTAGATTTAGGAAATTGAAAAGGAATTTTGAAATTCCCACAAGGAGGGGTTAATTTTGATGATAAAATTCATCAGGTAGCATAGTCATGTTCCTTGGTGAACTGAATATCTATCCATACCTTCAAGTTGTCTTATGATGGTCTCATATGCAAAATATCAATTTGCCAAAAATAGGAAAAATAATATTTTGCATAATGAGAACAAAAGAAAATTGACCAAGTGTTAAAAATAGGAGTTTGAGAGGTCAACACTATATAAGGAACCCTTTGGATACATTGAAAAGGCAGGAATTGAAGAGCAAGAAAACTATAGTCCATTGTTGTCGGAGCTTATACTTGAGTCTTCAGCACTTTGTGTTCTTCCCAAGCTTGCCTTTTGCTTGTGAGCTTGTTATCAAGAGATGGAGGATTGAAGTGGTGGAGGCCCAGGTGGAGGACTCAGTTTCTTTGGTTAGCAGACGTGCCGATAGAGGTTGTCACTATTGTAATCTCTTATTTATATTAATAAAAATATATTTTCCTGTCCAATAATGTGTATTTAAATGAGTATTGAATCCATGGATGCTTTTAAATTCTTATATGTTATTGATTGTATATGCTAGAGTATGTCTAACACAATTATATACCATGCTTCTCTTGTTTTCTGAATGTTGAGAGAGCAAATTGCTAATACAAGCGAGAGTGGAAAAGCTCAACAGGGATCTACATCAACCATCTGGAATAAGGTATGTTTCGAGATCCTTTAGTATTAGATGTTTGGTTTCTCTTGCATATGGGAAAGGATTGATTTCTGCGGTTACTCTGTCTGTTGTGGTACCCCAAGCTATAGGAATTTTTCTCCATAACAGAATCGATGACCATACTGGGGATGTTCCTTGTTTTTCTTTGGGGTTTGGGGGCACAATGTCCTTGATATTATTGACTTGCTCTTTGTTTCTCCTTGTTTCTATGTTGCATTTTATAATATGTTTATCTATTGAAACTCCCCTTTATTGGTTTGACCCTTGGCCTACTTTTTACCACTATCTTCTCTGTATATGCAGTTTTTTGGACAAAAGTCACGTACATACGTAGAGTTTTGGCCAAAAGTCACATATACATGTAGGTTTTTGGCCAAAATCTCCGTATACATGCAGTGTTTTGGCCAAAAGCCGCGTATATACGTAGTTGTTCTTTAAACAGTCGTGTACATCCTCGTTTTTGGTGAGTTTGATGTTGTGGGAATTTGCTAGGTGGGTTGTGAGTGTGGTTGGGTCTTCCTTGGTTCTGATGTTGTCTATTGGATGTTCTTTTGTGACCAGAGACCATATTTTCATTGATTTTTCTTTGAAAGTAGTGTTAGTCATTTATCCTTTTTGTTTTTCCATTAGTGCATTACTCTTTTTTGTCTCGGTGTCTTGTTGGGCTTGTGTCTTATACTTGCTATAGAGACTGGGAGTTTTAGATGACTTTTATTGCATTTTTCATGCTTTTATATTGAAAAATACAAAGTAGTTTCACTCTTAGTTGCATCTTAGATATGGATTTGAGGAGGTACTTGCATTGGATTGCTTGGATGGGAGTTATGTTTAGTCTTTCATATAGGAAGTATTATATTGGCATTCGAAAAGGAATATATATATTTATTCATCTCATGTAGTGGAATACCCTATTTTTCACTCTACAAGATTACACTTGGCATTGCTTGTTAGGTGGACACTTTTATTTCAATGCTGAGTCTTCATATCATTAGTTGCATGTCCATTCCCTTTTTAGTAATTACAGCCAATTAAAATCAACGCATAATAAAATGAATTACACTCTTTTATTTTATAGGGTGCATCAACAAGATTAGGTTTTAGATTCTTGGAATAGTTCATTGTGAGTTAATTCTCCAAGACTACTAAACAACAAGTAGGTGTCTGTCCAGGTGAGATAGTGAAATCCTTCGTATATTTAGTGTTTCTCAGGACGCCCCTCTTACATGGGAGTTAAGCATGAGGCAGTGCACATGATTGTAATTGGGATGACCCCTGGTCACTTCTGTGAGCACCGAAGATATTTCTAGGATTGTATACGTATCTGGGGGCTATTTCAAGAGTTTCGGGATTTGCTACCCTGCCCATACGATCGATCCCACATGCGACTGTCCGCTTGAGCATTGGTTATATTGGGGTGACCTTAATTTCCTTACCTAGGTATCACAGGGGGTACATGCAGAGGTTATTTTGTAGGTGTCCCGACCAGTTAGAGGTCGGATAGCACAGTGGCTTTATGCGTTGAAGCTAAGGGCCACTATAATTGGTTGCGTACCTCTGCTTGTAGTGTATGGGAGTTTCAGGCCTCTCTTGGGTGAGACATACCTACTGCATTCGGGAGCTCACGTATCCTTCCCTTGGTTTCCTTGTATTTTGGCTGTAGATTTTCTTAGGAATGTGCTCTATGTGCAGTAGTTGGCCTCTAGGATCGCGGTTACTTAAGTGTGTTTATGCTCTCTTGAGTTTGGGTCCTTTAAATTTTGGCATGCTTGGTATCCTATCACATGTCCTTGGTTCTAGTTGTTAGAATAATCAACCCATAGTTAGCTACCTTAGACATTAATTAATCCAATTTTTGTCTTATTTGCCTAGTTTCCATATTCCACCTTATGCAAGTTGTCCTCCACACATCCCTAGTGGTCAAACTGTTGGGACACACACCCTAACAATCCCTAAGGTGAATAACTCTGTGAGCCCTGACTCAAAATAGTCTTAGGGGTGTCGGGGTTGAGTCAAAAATATTCTATTGTAATAAACCCATGGTTTATGTCCAGGGTTAGGGTTGGGGTGCCCATGGTTTGGTTCCATGTTTTGTAAACAGTGCGTTGAATAAATAGGCACTTGTGTAAAGAAAAGAGGTTAGGTTTTATGATGTAAGAAAGATTAAGGTGAAGCTAAGGTTGATTTTGTAAGGAAAGGTTAAGTCCCAGCTGTGTGCATGGACGACCTCTGCAGTTGTGTGCGCAAAGGGTTTTTGTAAGGAAGATTGAGGAAAGACCTGCAGCTGTGTACGCAGGGGCCTGCTGCTATGTGCACGGATTTTAAAGACTGAAGGGATCTACAGCTGAGTGCGCAGATCAAACTGTGGTTTTGTAGCAAGTTGAATAAAACACAGTTGTGGACATAGCCCCTACACTAGGGGTGAACCACGTTATATCTGGTGTCGTGGTTTCTTGTGTTGTTTCTGTTTTTGTTGTTTTTATGCATTAATATTGTATACATCTGATAATTAGATCGCTGCTAATAGTAAGATTCACTGTGAATTCCCTGTAGTGGGTTGAGCAAGTCACGATTGTTATTTATCTGTGAAGTTGTATGTGAATGAATGGTAAAGATTGATGAGTATTGGTTAATAAGGTTATTAAGGCTAAGGTACAGTAATCCCCCTCTCTGCTTGCAGAAACCTGATTCTGTGGCACCCCATAGCTGTTTTGGGTGAGATTGCAACCTGCGCGCAGGTTGTTGCCGAAAGGGCCAACATTGTGGGTCTTTTGTTGGTGCGACACAAAAGGATTAAACCCGGGTCTGCCCTATTTCCCAACAAAGTGGTTCCATTTTTGGTTGAACTCAGTACCTGCTCAAGAGGGGTTTACATCATACCTCAAGGGCTATGTTCTGGAGGCCCTCTATGAAGGAAATTGGTGATTGGTTCGCTGAGACTTGTCTAAAATTCGCGCAGCAAGAGAATACGAATCCGTGTCGAAGCGCAAGTGACTTTTTACAAAGGTATGTTTTTTGTGATTCTTATGAAATTTTCTTTGGTAGTATCCACATAGAGTTGCACCAGTGGTTGTCTAGGTTAACAGAGAGGAGAATGAATTTTCAAGTTCGACGAATCCCTGTGTGGACCCCCGCAAGGGTCAATCTTGTGCAACACGTGAACAACGAGGTATCCCGCGCTGTTGACTTTTGGACGACGCGTACGTTGGAAGCCTTTGTGATAGAGTTTTCCATTGACACAAGCACCTCTTTCAGCGAAGCTGAACGACAGTTTTTCAAAGGCCCCCGTGGTAAGTTTTTAAATTCCTTAAGTTTGAAGATTAAAATACTATTGGTTGAAAACGGTATATTATTATTTGAATCAAACTGTTAGTTTAGTGGTACTAACATATGTTTGCAAGTGAGAATACCTTCGACGAGCAAAGTGGGTTGCTGCGAAACGGAAAAAGGTATAAGAGAGATTTTGACTCCTATCCCTTAGGTCAGGATACCGCGTCCACCCCTGTAAACCCTGAAGAGTCAGATTCCGCAGAAAACCCTTCGGTTGGAAACCCTCTGGTCACCCCGCAACGCCGCTCCGCTACCCCTGAAATTCCATCGCAGTCTGAGAGTCAACCAAGCCCAAGTATTCCTGCCACAGGCCAGTCTGCCCTCGTAAATTCTTCCCCATCGACGTCCTGTCTCCCTCCCAGAAATTCCATGGCCCACCTCGTTGACGACATCAAACTCCCCATCTTCAAAGGCACGGGATCAAAGGACCCAGAACAGTTCTGGTTTCTCTGCGAAGCAGTATGGAATGTGAAGAAAATTATAGATCCGGATGTGTGAGCCACGCAGCTCATTACTTCCTTTCGGGACCGGGCTCTGACATGGTTCATGAAATTTTCCAGCACTCAGAGCCCCGCGTTAGACGAGATCAAGGCAGCCATAATCAAAGAATTTAAAAAGCCCAAATCAGAGTCACAGAGCATCACTGAACTGAAGGAGATTCAATAGCGACGCGGCGAATCAGTGTGGGACTTTGATCAGAGATTCAAAGTTCTACTGGACCAAGTTAGCTTTACCATTAGCCCTACGCAGCACAAGGAATGGTTTATTGCAGCATTGTTACCACATATCAGAACTCCACTCATGCAACAGAAGGTTGCTGACCAGCAAGAGGCTCTGGAAATCGCAATGAAACTAGAGACTGCCCCTGTCGGAGATGACTCTGGCCTTGCTCAAATCCAAGTGCAGCTAGCCGTGATGGCCCTAGAACTTTGCGAGATGAAAAAGGGCAAACCTGAGCGCGAAGAGTTTTGGTGTACGCAATGTCGGACCGAAGGTCATGACAAGGAACGGTGTCCTCTGGTAAAGAAGTACTTGCAGATAGGCGCACCGAACCCCTTTCCACCACAAGTTCTCTATTGTGAGCTCTGCAGAACGACAGGCCAGCACCACCCTGAGAACTGTTATCTGCTGCAAAGGTATAGACAAGGACGTAAGAACTCCTACTGTAATTTTTGCAAATCTGTAGGTCATAATGAGGATGAGTGCCGCACCTATGATGCTTACCGGATGCACACTGAAGGTCCAAGCAATGATAGTTATGGTTACTAGGGGGGTGCCTCTGGCCAAGGTACTTCTGGAGGCCGGGGTGGTATGGCCGGAAGAGGCTGAAACCAATTCGTGTGTTACAATTGTAACCAAGCTGGGCATTTGGCTCGCGACTGTCGGAACCCCACTACGACGTGTCGGTATTGCCGCGCACTAGATCATGTGATTGAGCAGTGCCCCCAGTTGATCGCTAAGATTCAGGCACGACAGAATACCCCTACTCAGAACCTCTAGATGATTTCTGTTGAGCCCCGCCCTGCTGCAGCCATCAATGTCGTTACAAGAAGTGGAGCTACGACACACATCCAAAATACGCCAAACCGACCTACCGAAGCTCTAGTTCGTAAGGCTCCTGAGAAAATCCCTGCATTTGATATCATCCGAGAGAAAGAGACCTTCATGGACGCCAAGAAATATTTTGCTGGTCCTAGCTCATCCCATGCGCCTGCGCAGCCTCAGTCGCTGCCCTGTGAAGCTTCGCTGGATAGAGTAAGTATATTGTCTACCTTTTTACACAGTTGCCTCAAACTCTTAAGAAATCAGGATGCTCTGAATGAGCTGCAGAATGTCATCGCTTCCTGTGAATCTCTGCAAAGTTGTGGTCGGGACAAAACTGTTCATTGGGTCAGCAGGACTGGCCGGGAAATGCGATTGAATGCTCAGATAGGGGCATATGATATGACCGATGTTATTCTGGACTTAGGGTCCGATGTAAATGTTTTAACCAAACAAACCTGGGAACAAATGGGGAAACCTACCCTTGCCTGGTCCCCTATACAGTTGAGGCTAGCCAACCAGCAAAAGATTGTACCTTTAGGAAGATTCCTGGATCTCCAAATAGATATTGACGGAGTCAGCACCTTCGCGGATTTCGAAGTAATTGAGATCATGGACAACAGAAACCCTTACCTGGCCCTGTTAGGAATTGAATGGGCAATGGAAAATGCCGCATTCATCAACCTAAAGCAAAGACAGATGGTCTTTGAAGGGAAAGACTTCAGGGTCATCCTGCCCCTGGATCCCTCCCAAGGGGAACGGTACATAGAACCACTCCGACACGAGGATCAAGCTTATGCGGAACCCATCTCCGCTATCACTGCGCAGGAAGAAGGCTATGAGGATCCTCCGGCCACAGGGTGGGAGTCTGGTAGCTCCTGTATGACGGACTCTGAAGATGAATTAGAAAATTGGCAAAACCGATTATCTGCGCACAATGGGCACAGCAATATCTGCCCTACCAAGTCCCTCAGATGGGTCGGCTCACAACTCAGAACTATACCTGTGTATGATGGTTCGACAGATCCTGAACCGTTTATTGTACAATTCTCAGATCAGATACCTGACATATAGAAAATGGAGGCCCTGGAGTTAGCATTCAGAGCCACATCAGTCAGATGGTGGACGAGCCACAAGAAGCAGATTCCTACCTGGGAAGCATGTCATAAGCTCCTGCGCCTGAGGTTCCGGGACCCATTGGAGAAGGCGCGAAGCAAGTTTGATGGAAAAACTTGCCCCCAGGACCACTTAGGCCAATGCTATGAGGCATGGAAGTATGTACCCCATGATGAGTGGGTACATAGATTTGTGCACACGCTGGGACCACTAGCGAAGAACTGGTATGCGGAGGCTGAACTTCGCCAAGATACTGTAAGTTGGGACTGCCTTGTTCATAGTTTTATCCATAATTTCTCTACTAATGATGTCTGTCCAGCCCTAGATGCAGCTATTAGGATCATCCATACTAAGGTATTTAACGAACAAGAAGTGACAGAACACCACCCTGATTGGGCCACACAAGAAGCCCTCGCAGTCGAATGTTATAACTTCACAGTCAATGAGGATGAGGACCCGCGCCGTCTTGATATCCCTGAGTCCGAAGGATACTACAATGTGCATGGACCAACAGTCGAAGTTCCTGAAGTGACACAGCCCTTGAAGACGTGCACAGTTAACATTGGATCCGAGGCACAGCCTAAGTTTGCTACCATTGGCGACTATTGGGATGAGGAGATGGTAAGCAAGGTAACTCAACTTCTCCACGAATACCAAGATCTTTTTCCAACAAAGTTCTTAGAAATGAAAGGTATCCTGGGAGATATCGGTGTAATGAAGATCCCCCTGAAACCTGATGCGAAGCCTGTGAAGCAGCGTCCCTATAGATTAAATCCAAAATACAAGGAAAAGGTTAAGCTGGAGTTGGATAAGATGCTTGTTGCAGGAATAATCGAACCTGTTGAGGAATCTGAGTGGGTCAGCCCTATGGTCGTCCAGGAGAAGAAGACTAAGGGTGAAATCCGAATCTATGTCGATCTAAGGAAACTCAATGATGCCTGTCTACACGACCCCTTTCCCACCCCCTTTACAGATGAAGTGCTCGACAATGTCGGAGGTCAAGAAGTGTACTCTTTTACCAATGGTTTTTCGGGCTACCATCAGATCCGGATTTCTCCAGAGGACCGACATAAGACAACTTTTGCTACCGAGATGGGATCCTTCCAGTATACTGTCATGCCCTTTGGGTTGAAGAATGCACCTGCTATATTTTCTCGCGTAGTCATCTCCGCATTTAAAGAATACATACATAAATTCTTAGAAGTCTACTTTGATGATTGGACTATTTTTGGGCTAGTGAAAGACCATATAACTAGTTTGAGACTTATGTTGGAAAAATGCAGACAGCACCAAATTTCCTTGAACTTAAAAAAATGCATCTTTTGTGCACCCTTCGGCATTCTACTTGGTCACGTGGTATGTAAGCAGGGATTGATGATGGACCCTGCGAAGATCGCTATTATTGTGAACCTGCCACCTCCGAAGTCCGTCAAACAACTTCTCACGACGCTTGGTCACACTGGTTACTACAGGAAATTTATCCAAGGATATGCCAAGATTACCGCCCCAATGGAAAGGCAGCTGAAGAAAGATATTAAGTTTGAATGGACACCAGAATGCTAAGCAAGCCTCGACATTCTGAAGGAAAAAATGGTCACTGCTCCTATCCTAGTATTCCCGGACTAGAACAAGGAGTTTCATGTGCATGTCGATGCATCCTCTATTGCTCTAGGTACTATGCTTGCTCAGCCAGGCCCAGGTAATATCGATCACCCTATTTCTTTTGCCAGCAGAAAGTTGTCTACAATAGAGAAAAATTATACTACAACAGAACACGAAGGTCTTGCTATGGTATATGCATTACAAAAATTTCGACATTATCTGCTAGGATCTCACTTTAAGATGTTTACTGACCATTCTGCTTTGAAGTACTTGGTTAACAAACCTGTGCTAGGTGGAAGAATATGAAGATGGTTAATTCTATTTCAGGAATATGATTTTGAGATCATTGTTAAGCCTAGAATACTTAACCTAGGACCTAACCACTTGTCGAGGCTCGAGTCAGGCGATGAACCTACCAATTTGGACGAAGGTCTCCCCGATGCACAATTGTTTGCCATCCATATAGTTGATGAATATTTCCAGGATATTGCCCAGTATTTGTCTACCGGTCTTTCCCCCCCAGAGATGACCACACAGCAGAAGAAACAGTTGGTGGTTCGAGCCGCGGACTTCACTTTAATAGTAGGACAACTGTATAAAATGGGACCAGATGAGATACTGCTCAGGTGTGTTTTGGAACATGAAAAACCTCTAATATTGGCTGAAGCACACTCTGGCGTAGAAGGAGGTCACTATGCAGGTAAAGCCACAGTGCAAAAGATTTTGACAGCCGGCTTATGGTGGCCCACACTTCACAAAGATGCCAGAGAATATTGCCACAGCTGCGACATCTGTCAGAGGACAGGTAAACCATCTAGGAGGGATGAAATGCCCCTAGCTCCACAAGTAACATTACAGGCTTTTGAGAAATTGGCTATTGATTTTGTTGGTCCTATCAACCCCCCTGCGAAACAGTCAGGAGCCAGATACATCATTACAGCAATTGACTACCTTACCTGTTGGGCCGAAGCTCAACCAGTGAAGACCTGTAGCGCTGCTACTGCTGCGAAGTTCATCTTCGACAACATCTTATCCAGATTTGGGTGTCCCAAAGTTCTTATGAGTGATCAGGGGTCACATTTCTTGAACAGGACTATTGAAGTATTGACCGAAGAATTTCAGGTATATCATCAAAAGAGTACCGCATATCACCCACAGGCACACAGGACTGTCGAAGCCTTTAACAAAATCCTTGAACATGCCTTGACAAAGGTTTGTAACACTAACAGGAATGATTGGGATCTCCGAATCCTAGCAGTACTATGGGCTTACAGAACTACTTGCAAAAAGTTGACAGGCCATACACCCTTTCGACTAGTTTATGGGCAAGAAGCTGTCATGCCCATGGAATACATTGTTCCCAGCCTCAGGATATCTGCTTTCACCGAAATGGATGACCCAGCCACAATCACGGAGAGACTGAAACAAATATTAGCACTTGAAGAAGATAGATTTGTTGCAGGCTTCCAACAACAGGTGCAGAAAGCTCGCGAAAAAGCATGGCATGACAGACACATCATGAAGAAACATTTTCGGTAGGGTGATCTTGTGCTCCTTTATGACAGCAAATTCATGAAGTTCCCAGGAAATTTTAAGACACATTGGAAAGGACCGTATATAGTACAGAAAGTTACTGACGGGGGCGCAGTCCAGCTAGCTAAGTTAAATGGTGAGCTTTTTCCCTCTATGATAAACGAGAGCCGCTTAAAAAAGTACATGGACAGGCCAGGTACTCAGAATAAGGAGATAGCACCAAGAAAATAAGCATAGATGCTCATAGCATTATGGGTTATCGTAGTCTGTTTTATCTCAGGGATGCGAAGCTACAGGTTGGTCGTAGGTCGCAGGGTCATGCTGTGTCGAAGTCGAAGGTTGTTGTTATGTTGTAGGATCCAAGGTGTGTCGCAGCCTAAAATGGGACGGATGGGACACACTGCATTCGGTGGCGCTGGCACGAACGCTGCTCTCATTACTTATCATAATGAGATTTTGGGAAAATCCGGCGCTGTGGAGACGATTTCCGGCACTCCATCAGATTTGGCGTCATTACTACACCATGATGACAAATTCCACCTCGGGATTCTATAAGAAGCCATCTCGACCTGGGTTTTCTGCCTTAAGCACGTCTGTGAGATATTCAGCCTGAACCATGTCGAACAACTGTAAAGTTCAGGTGCTAGTACGAGAAGTAAGGGACAGAGGTCTGCAGCACCTTCTGAGTACTCCGCCAGTACATTCCTACTTGGCTAAGTACATCAACAAATCGGAGTTTGCTCTAAATTTGCGAAGACAAACCAGAGTCTGCTCTAACGTAAAGCAGCAAAGGGCATGAGGCCTCACAGAAAGACTCTGGGGAATCCCGCCATGCAATCTATCGGCGTAGCAGAGCCATAGCAGCTGTGTGTCTCATATAGTGCGACATGCAATCCCAGGGGACCCCAGGCTGTGGATGATGAAGGGTCGACAACCACGATGGAGGATGGTGTTGCAGATGGACCCGAAGGCCTCATCTGCAAAACTTCTGCAAAGGACAGAAGTAAGCAACCGGTAGCCGCACGAAGAGCCTCAGCTAGCAGCGCACTACACTTCGTCGGCAGAATTCCACCACCAGAAGAAACTCAAGAGTGTCCCGGGACGGGCCACTGGTGAGTCTTAGGGGCTTGTTGGGACGTGCACCCTAACAATCCCTAAGGTGAATAACTCCGTGAGCCCTGACTCAAAATAGTCTTAGGGGTGTCAGGGTTGAGTCAAAATATTCTATTGTAATAAACCCATGGTTTATGTCCAGGGTTAAGGTTGGGGTGCCCATCGTTTGGTTCCATGTTTTGTAAACAGTGCGCTGAATAAATAGGCACTTGTGTAAAGAAAAGAGGTTAGGTTTTATGATGTAATAAAGATTAAGGTGAAGCTAAGGTTGATTTTGTAAGGAAAGGTTAAGTCCCAGCTGTGTGCGTGGACGACCTCTGCAGCTGTGTGCACAAAGGGTTTTTGTAAGGAAGATTGAGGAAAGACCTGCAGCTGTGTGCATAGGGGCCTGCTGCTGTGTGCGCGGCTTTTAAAGACTGAAGGGATCTGCAGCTAAGTGCGTAGATCAAACTGTGGTTTTGTAGCAAGTTGAATAAAACACAGTTGTGGACGTAGCCCCTACACTGGGGGTGAACCACATTATATCTGGTGTCATGGTTTCTTGTGTTGTTTTTGTTTTTGTTGTTTTTATGCATTAATATTGTATACATCTGATAATTAGATCGCTGCTAATAGTAAGCTTCGCTGTGAATTCCCTGTAGTGGGTTGAGCAATTCATGATTGTTATTTATCTGGGAAGTTGTATGTGAATGAATGGTAAAGATTGATGAGTATTGGTTAATAAGGTTATTAAGGATAAGGTACAGTAATCCCCCTCTCTGCTTGCAGAAACCTGATTTTGCGGCACCCCATAGTTGTTTCGGGTGAGACTGCAACCTGCGCGTAGGTTGTTGCCGAAAGGGCCAACACTGTGGGTCTTTTGTTGGTGCGACACAAAAGGATTAAACCCGGGTCTTCCCTATTGCCCAACACAAACTTGCTAATTTTGAGTAATGGAGCGCTTGGGAAACCTCTTAGAATCAAATCTACTTTATTCCTGACATCCCTAGTGCATGTCTGCTTTTTCTGCTTTATTGCCTGCTTTTTCAGTGTTTTAAGGCAATTGGGAAAGTTTGACTAGGTGAAGTTAACTTGTTTTTTGTCCTCATCATCCTCCACTCTTTTCTCCTATGAAAAGCATGTATGATTTGTCCTTCCACCATATATTAGCTTGCCTAATTGCTTTTTCCAATTCGTGAGCTCCTAGACAGATTTGGAATGTGCTTTATGCACCTATAGGGGATTTGCTTAGATTTAGTAAGCCTGCTTTTGAATAAATTCGAATGGAATCTTCATGCATTTGAATCTCTCATGTAATTATTTATTGTGGAAGCCTATGACTTCACAGGGTTGGCTAGTGTACACTGATTCAATATAGTTTAGTGTTCAGCTCCATATTCAGTCTCTTTTGTGAGTAATTTGCATGTGTAATTGGCAATTGTTGTGAGTGTAATTGTTCTAAAACCTAGGTTAAATTTCCACATGGTATCAGAGCCTTTTTAGATCGATTTGTCTCCTTCCAATTTTTTTTGCAGGTTCAACATCATTGACTGGGAGCATTCTGCTGACTGACGAGACAATTTTTGAGCTATGGATCAATCTCAAAAAATCATCTTGACTCCATTTAAATTATTTGAATGGAAAGCAGAGATGGAGATACTGTTGAGAACAAAAGGCCTCTATAGAGTGATTATGGAAACAGAAGCAGAGCCCAATGCAGCTGCAGAGAAGATAAAATGGCACAACAGGAGGGATGAGGCCTATGGTCTCCTGTGTCTGAGCATATCCAGAGACCTACTTTTCCATCTTGATGGATTGACATCACCGAATGAAGTATGGGAGAATCTTGTTGATCTTTTTGGTAAGATAGATGAGATGAGGGGACATCAAATTGAAAATGAATTGATCTCCCTGAGTCCCAATAGCTTTGAATCCCTGCAACTCTATTTTTCCAAGTTCAAAGCACTTGTTATGCAGCTAAAACAATGTGGGATCGAAAAGAAGGATGATCAACTGGTCTTGGCCATAATCTCAAAGCTTGGCCCTGACTATTCAGTGTTTTTTTCAACCTTCTATGCCACAAAGTTGACAGCTCGAGCCTGGAAAATGCCTAGCCTTGCAGATTTCATGGAATCTCTCACACAAGAACAAGATAAATTGGTGATGATGGGCACCATCAAACCATCCAAAGACCAAGATCTGGTTGTTGGAGATTCAAGGGTGGATTCAAAAAACAAGAAGAAAGCTAAAAATCCACCTGAGCAAAAGAGAGATGAGAACAAGTCTCCAGAGGAGCCTCAAGGTTCCAAAAAGAACCCCCAGAAGAAGAAGAACAAAGGAGAAATGAGCAAGTGCACATACTGTAGTAAGGGCAATCATTCTGAAAGCTCCTGCATGAAGAAGCAAATTGACATGCTGACCCAACTCCTGGAGAAGAATGGCATCTCCCTTCCAGACAGCTCAAAGAAGAGGGAAGGAGGATCAAATTCAAAAGACAGAGAGAGAGTTCATGCATTGGTTGCTGGCACATCAAGCTCACCTAGTTTCATCATTGATTCTGGAGCTTCAAGACATATGGTTTCGACCAAGGAGGCATTCACCTCACTTGACATGTCAAAAGGTCCACCAATAGTACTGGGAGATGAGTCTCTCACTGAAAGTTTGGGCAAAGTGAGGATTGATCTTGACCATGGTAAGTTCAGCAATGCGTTGTATGTTCCAGGTCTTGCCTCTAACCTCTTATCAGTGTATCAGATGACCCACATAGGGTCTCCAAAGAAGGTCATATTCTCCCCTGATGAAGTTGAGATCGCAGAGATCTCAAGTGGTAAAGTCATTGCAAAAGGAGTTGCAAATCATACTTCGAAGGTATACATGTTCTCACACTTCCTACCCTACTCAAACCCCTCTGCTCTTTTGATTCATGCAAATGAGGCAAGCAAGATTTGGCATGAAATATTTGGCCACCTCAATTACAAGTATCTTTCTGATCTTAGTGAAAAATAAATGGCCATAGGGTTACCAAAGATTAAGTTTTCCAAAGGAGTCTGTCAAGGTTGCATCCTAGGAAAACACCCAGAGCATAAATTTGAGAGAGCTAGTCATGAGAGAACCTCTGCACCTCTTGAGTTGATCCACAGTGATGTTGCTGGCCCATTTCCTCATATGTCAATGAGTCAGGCCAAATATGCATTGAATTTCATAGATGACTTTTCCAGGTATTGCTGGGTTTACTGCCTAAAACACAAGTCTGAAGTTTTTGGCCTCTTCAAAGTTTTTAAGGCTTTGGTTAAAAACCAGTCTGGGAGGAAACTCAAGGTCCTCAGATCTAACAATGGTGGTGAGTATGTAAAGTCTGATTTTATTCAATATTGTGCAAATGCAAGTATTCAAATGCAGCATTCTATCCCTTACACACCACATCAAAATGGTGTTGCTGAGAGGAAGAACAGATCACTGAAAGAGATGACAACCTGCATGATGGAGGCTAAGACTTTGACACCAAATAATTGGGCCGAAGCTATAAACTGTGCATCCTATATCTAGAATAGGGTGCCTCATAAACATCTTGATGGTATGACTCCTTTCGAAGCATGGAGTGGGCACAAGCCAGATGTGACCCATTTCAGGATTTTTGGCTCAAGGGCTTGGGCTAGAATTCCAACAGAAAAGAGGAAGGCTTTGTAGACCCAAAGCCAAGAGTGTATATTTGTTGGGTACTCTGAAGATTCAAAAGGGTACAAGCTGATCAATTTGAGCACAAACAAAGCCTTCATTGAAAGGTGTGTTCAGTTTCAAGAAGAGCCCCTAGCAGCAGTGGAAGTTGGAGAATCCTCTTCACCACCAGAACCTCTGAATGTAAGTGAAGAGATAGTTGAACATGATGATTCTGATATGTCTGATAATGATGATTTGATTGCAGATCCTAATAGTCCTATGAGACCAAAATGGGCAACCAAGACCATTCATGCAGCTGGAGAACTAGATCTCAGTTTGAGAGTGCTCTGTGAATGAAAGATCCTATGTTTGCAGAGAAATTCTATCTGATGGTTGAATTAGATCCATAGACATATGAGGATGTAGCAAATGATCCAAGATGGCAAGCAACCATGAAGGAAGAGTTCAGCTCACTCCAGAAGAGCAACACTTGGAAGCTGGTTGATCTTCCCCTAGGGAGGAAGCTAGTTCAGTGTAAGTGGGTGTACAAAACCAAATTTTCTACTGATGGTTCACCTATGAAGGACAAGGCCAAATTCGTATCCAAGGGCTACTCACAGGTTCATGGACTAGACTACAATGAGACCTTTGCACCAGTGGCAAAGATGGACTCCATCAGGCTAGCCTTAGCCATTGCAGCTTCAAAGCCATGGGAAGTACATCACATGGATGTGAAGTGTGCTTTCCTGAATGGAGATCTCACTGAAGAGATATACATGCAGCAGCCTTAAGGATTTGCTACTAACCCATCTCTTGTGTGCAGGCTAAAGAATTCATTGTATGGGCTTAAGCAAGCCCCCAGGGCTTGGTATGCCAAGATTGATAGCTTCCTGCTATCATTGAATTTTGTTCGATGCAAATCAGATCCAAATGTCTATTTTAAGCTAATTCATGGTTCATTAATGATCATTGTTTTATATGTTGATGACCTTCTCATTACAGGAAGCTCAAAGGATGAGATTGCCTCCTTGAAGGATGCAATGAACCATGCCTTCTCAATGACAAATTTGGGCTTGTTGAGCCAATTCTTGGGGCTCGAGATTACTCAAACCAAAGATGGAATCAAATTGAATCAGTCCAAGTATGCCTTGGATTTTATGAACAAATTCAAAATGAAGGATTGCAAGCCAAGCAAGACTCCTTTTCTTTCAGGAGTGAAGCTTGAAGAAGCTGATTCTTCACCTATGGTAAACAATACACTGTATAGGCAATTGATTGGATGTTTGTTGTATCTTACACATACTAGACCTGATATTTCTTATGCAGTAAGTGTGGCTTCAAGATACATGGATCAACCTCATGAGATCCATTGGAGAGCATCCAAAAGGATCCTTAACTTTGTTCAGGGAACAAGGACACATGGGATCTTCTATAAAGCTAAATCTGATCTTTATTTGATTGGGTTTACTAACAATGATTGGGAAGGTGACAGCACAGATTGAAATTCAACATCAGGATATGTGTTCATGTTTGCAGAAGGGCCAATTAGCTGGTCAAGCAAGAAACAGAGTGCCATTGCACTCTCATCTACAGAAGCAAAGTGCAGAGGAGTTGTAAATGCAGCAACTCAATGTTTATGGTTGCAGGGGTTACTTGGAGAGTGTGGCTTCGAATCAGAATACTCAACTACTATCTACTGTGATAATCAGAGTACCATTCAAATCTACAATGATCTAGTTCAGAAGAAGAGAACCAAACACATTGAGATCCATATAGACAACTTGTGCATGATGGCACCATTCACCTACTTTTCTGTTCATCTTCAGAACAAGTAGCAGATATCTTCACCAAAGTTTTTGTGAGAATACATTCAGCAATCTCAAATCACTGCTAGGGATTTT
>LPNX010506482.1:159527-190894 GCA_001517045.1 Pseudotsuga menziesii | reverse complement strand
AAGCATGTATGAGTTGTCCTTCCACCATCTATTAGCTTGCCTAATTGCTTTTTCCAATTCGTGAGCTCCTAGACAGATTTGGAATGTGCTTTATGCACCTGTGGGGGATTTGCTTAGATTTAGTAAGCATGCTTTTGACTAAATTCGAATGGCATCTTCATGTATTCGAATATATCATGTAATTATTTATTTTGGCAGCCTATGAATTTACAGGGTTGGCTATTGTACACTTATTCAATACAGTTTAGTGTTCAACTCCATATTTAGTCTCTTTTGTGAGTAATTTGCATGTGTAATTGGCAATTGTTGTGAGTGTAATTGTTCTAACACCTGGGTTCAATTTCCACACTAGTATGGACCCTAGTGTTGAACTTGGGGGCATCACAACCCCTTACCGTGCTCATAGATTTGGAAATGTTCACATTCCTCCCTCTACTCCATTTGTGGAGGATGTTGACTCCCTTCTCTCAGTCTTTACACCAGTGGTTACCTTCACGGTGATAGTAGTGGACGCGTGAACGTTGGGTATACACCTTACTTTCCTTTTTATGTCCGATTGTTCACCACATTGTTTCCTTTGGGTGCAGTTGTCATGATCATTCCTCCCTATATCCTATAGTTTGGATTCTTTATTAACTATTTTGGGTTGTTTTGGATTAATATGGTTGTCATGTAGGGTCCATTTTTTGTACACTCTCTCTGAGGTTTCGACCCATTCGTTCCTATCACAGGTATCATTTCTAAACTGGCATATAGGTTAGGATTTCACATCTGCTTGCATTTTGCATGACCTTATGACTATTTCATTTTAACCTTAGGTACGAACCCATTCCATGGTATCACGGAAACTTCATGCTATTGTTAGAAGTGGTACTATGTGAATGGTAGAGATTTCCTATACATGGGTGTCCTAGTTAGCTCCCCTTTGCATTTGGTACCCATGTTGTGAGTCCTCTCTTAGATCTGGGAGTCCTTTGTATAGTGTCACCATGACTTTGAGCAAGAGCTTCATACTCCTCTTGACCTTTATGCTAGCCATTTCCTTGGGACCCCCTTGTATATGTCAAGTTGTAATTGCATTATCATGAGTTTTTCTTGCCTTATTGAGCCTTATGTCAGCTTTCCTGACTTTGACTATCAGCCATATAGCCCAAGCTTGTCTCATGTCTACCCACGTAGAGCCATTTTACATATCCTTTGCAGCTTGATTCCCCATGTTTTACCGAGAGGGTACTTTCCCCTAAGTGTCGTTATCCTACACATGTGTCCTTGCATTGAGCATAGGTATATTCCACTGCTTGGAACTAGTTTGTTTTCCCCTTGACACTTGTCTCCTCCTAGTTTGTAACTATAAAGCACTTTTATTATTTTTCAAGCTTTTCAAAATATTTGAAAAAGACCAAAAAAATCAAAAAACCAAAAATCCGAACAGGAAAAGATATTATCTGTGGTAGCAGTCGAGTCGTGTCGCCTTCGAACAGAGAACTGTATATCACATCCATTGGTTGGGTTAATAGTTTGACTTTAGGAGCTGTACTCGTTTCTCTAAGTTTATCTCCACCGACTGATTAAGCTTCCAGTCCCTATGGAGCCTCTGTCGATGCCTCCTATGTCGCAAAGATGTCCCAGTTTTGTATATTGAGTCTATGTTTCCTACATTCAGTCACCATTCACTTTTATACTCTTGTTCGAAGGAATTTGAAGCCTAAGTCGGCCATTCCTCAGTTTTCGTGACTTTGCATGTCGGCCATTCTCGGTATTGGTACTGGTTCGAGCACATTATGATTGAGTCCTTCCACATTATACAACTTTACTGAGTACCTCATGTTGGATGATGAGGGATGCCTTAATGCCCTCCTTCCAACGGATTTCATCCCATTGACTTTAGATCATTTATTCTGGGATAGGAATCTATAGTCATTTTTTAGTACCATGAGACTTGCAGTCATTAGTGGCAGGTTCTCTCGCCATCGATAGTTTTGGGAATACATCAATGTCCCTTGATCAATGGATCCTTTCAAGTGTTCGACCTCAACACATCTATTCACACTTGTTAGTTTGCACTATAGTACCTTGATTCCCATTTTCATTATTGGTGGGTGATCTCGCGTCTATTAACAGTATACATCAATGACCGGTAATCAGATGATGGACTACTATGTTCAACCTCGACACCTTTATTCACATAGTAGGACATGTACTTGTAGCAGTCTGTGTAAAAGACTTTCCAGATTAGTGGCATTTTTGATATGCTACCTCCTTGATAGTGCTAGTGTTCATGAGATTTCAGCTCTCGTGACTTGATTCCAGTGTATGTCAAATATCTTCAGCCAATATGGAGATCTTGATCCATTATATATCTTCATCTTTCATGGAGATCATGATCCTTTGTATATCTTCATCATGGATATTTTGTTCTATATATATTGTACGTGGCAATGACCACGCATGTCATATTTTGTATCATGCCTTTTCATGGCCATTGTACTCTTATGTATCCGAGACTGCTATATCTACTTGCAGTTATGTGCAGAGTTTGATTATTGTATTATGCTATTGGATGGCTGGTTCTTCCACCTGGTTCTTCATCACTCTAGTTATAGGATGGACTTATAATGTATTTCGGCCATCGTATCACCCCTTTGACCTAACACATTAGGGGGCATCTGTTACAACTGATTTTACCACACATGGTGGATCACACCTTTATGGCCTTCCATGTCCCTCTGCAGACTCTTTGGACCCCATGGACCATTTTTGTACCTTTGATGTCTCCAAGATCATCCCTAAAAACATGCATTATTTGTTATATGTGACTTTTAAACCTATTCTTGCGTATATACGCGGATATGACCCTCAAACCCGCATACATCGGGATGTGTGCAAAATGCCAAATAGTTTTGGAGTTTTCCTTGATGTGGATCCAAGTCACTTGACTCTTGGCCCTCCATATGCATTGAGATCACTTGGATTTGACCTTCCATTACCCCATCAAAGCACTATATAAGGAACCCTTTGGATACATTGAAAGGGGAGGAATTGAAGAGCAAGAAAACTACATTCCATTGTTTCCAGAGCTTATACTTGAGTCTACATCCCTTTGTCCGTTGGAGCACTTTGTGTTCTTCCCAAGCTTTCCTTTTTCTTGTGAGCTTGCTATCAAGAGATGGAGGATTGAAGTGGTGGAGGCCTTAGTGGAGGACTCAGTTTCTCTGATTCGTAGACATGCCGACAGAGGTTGTCACTATTGTAATCTCTGATTTATATTAATAGAAATGTCTTTTCCTATCCAAAAACGTGTATTTAAATGAGTATTGAATCCATGGATGCTTTTAAATGCTTATATGTTATTGATTGTAATGCTAGAGTAGGTCTAACACAATTATATAGCATGTTTGTCTTGTTTGCTGAATGTTGAGAGAGCAAATTGCTAATACAAGCGAGAGTGGAAAATCTCAATGGGGATCTACATCAACCATCTGGAATAAGGTATGTTTCGAGATCCTTTAGTGTTAGATGTTTGGTTTCTCTTACGCATGGGAAAGGATTGATTTATGTGGTTACTCTGTCTATTGTGGTACCCCAAGCAATAGAAAGTTTTCTCCGTAACAGGGTCTATAAAAAAAATGAATTGGCTAGAGTCATTGTTGACTGGACCCGCTTGTTGCAATTACTCTGGTTTGAATAAAAGGAGGGGATTGCAAGGTTGTTAAATTCATTCATAAGGTACATGACCCAAAGAATAAAACTGTTATTTTGAGCCTCAATGCTAGTTTGTATCCCCAAAAAAGTATGACTGATCTCTCTAGTTTTGGATATGGTTGATAAAGAATTTCAGGCTCAATCCATGCTCAATCAATCACCAAGAACCTTGTCACAACTATAGCAAATGTGCTAAGTGATACAGCTTGGCATGCTCCTGCAAAGGAGCTGTAAAGTGGCAATATAAAAGATAAATGTATCTATGTTGACATCATATAGGCAACTAGGTTGCAGTAGCAGAGATAGTTGCAATGAGGTAGTCAATTTCATGGCAATTACAATTTATCCATGGTGACATCATATATGAACAAGTGTAAACGTCTCTATGCAAAATATAGGGGCACATGGATGGCCTAGGGCGGGGGTATAGGCGTCTTCTGTCATATACATAAAATATTATACCACACATAGCCAGTCAAACCCAAGAAGAGAGATGCAATAGCTGGGGCAAAAAATCAAATCTATTTTATTACTATTGAGGGTTTCCATTTCAGGATTTCTCTTTATGATCGGACAGAAAATAGAAGCAATATTTTGCTTTGACCTTCAGTGCCAACTATTTCATGCTTGCTGGCTTGAATATGAATCAAGAATATGAACCGAGGGAGGGCTGGAATTCACTTCTCACTCAGAACAAGTTTACTCCATTATGCAAAAAGCCAGATCTTCTTATAAGCTAAATGTGGACGAAAATGCATGAGTTAACCCGTGTGTAAATAGCTAAGAGCCATTGAAAGTTGGAATTGGTTTGGCGAGTGTGCAAAGATAGCCATATATCATCGATATAGAGACGATAGTTCGTCGAAAATTAAACAACGTCGATATTGCCATGGTTTTTCCACCATGATTAAAAAAAATGAAGTATTAATCCACGAATGTTCAAAACGTGGAAATATTTCATGGAAAAATCCACCCAAATGTATAAGTGATTTTATGGAAAAGGAAATAAAAAGACTCTTACCAGTCGAAACCTTTGGCACTTCATGTCTTAAAAAATTGCAAAAATATAATGCTTCTCAGCTTACCCTTAATCATTGTAGAAAAAACCTACAACTCTACAGTAGTGTCGAAATCTCTCATCCACCACTGCTCAACAATATACACAAAAACCACTCGCTACATTCCAGTGAATTTGTGTGCTGATGATTATTTTAACTAGAATAGTCCGTACTTAGGTCCATGCAATGTTACAATGTGTCTATTAAAGGTCATTTTGTTTTCACCTTTTGAGGGTACTTAAGCCTGTCCAAGGAAATATATGCTTAAATCTTGGGGAGCGTTATTCCACTTCCATGCTATTGGCATAGTGGAGAACTATGCCTCTATCCAAATAAACACCACTTTCTAGTATCAGTTTTTCCAATGAATCACATAGAGGGAGGAAAGGGGAGGGAACGAGCTATAAAGTTGCCCCTCCAGAAATCAAAACAAAATTTTGTTTGAATTTTTGAGTGGCTATAGGCCAGGCTGCATCCACAATCTATATATCTCGTCAGTAGAAGGTCAAGAAGGAAGGAGAGCTCGACCAACCTCACACAACAAAGAGAAGAAGTGTCCCTAATACATCTCCATCCACATGTCACGAAGATTCACTCACACATCCCGCCTGATACGACCTCAACTATTGAAATAATGAACACTTCGCAAGTTTGGAAAGTATGCATGCATGCAACCATAAGTCGCTTGAAAGAGATCTATCAAATTATATCGTAATGAAGGGTGGCAATCTATTAAATTTATCAATGCTTATGAGTTTATCGATGTTCATATTTGACTATACAATTATTTTAATAATAAAAAATGATAATAATTTTTCAAAGTTACAGTAGGGTTTTAACGAGCCACCAGTCCAAATAAATAAATAACCAAATACTATAGTACTATAATTTTTTATTGGTATAGTACCAAATAATAAAAAAAGGCCCGATGATACAATAACACCACATTACAACTAGTTGCATGCATCCAACGATACAACAAACACTAGTAGCTCCACGTCTATTCCTAAAAAAATATAGTTTGACATGATATGACTTGACACAACAAATACTAGTGGCTCCACGTCTATTCTTAGAAAAAATATAGTTAAATATGATATGGCAATGTGTAAGTATGTATACGGTGCATTAAAAATTGGATACCAAAATTATGTTGAGCATAGTAAATAGATGTAAGTAAAAGGACACAAATATGTAAACCATAACGTCTACATGTGCTTCACTTTTGCAAACCCATACAACATATTAGTATAATATAATAATAATGGAAAATAATGTCAGGATTTGAGTTATTAGTAGCCTGATTTCTCTCTCAACATTTGTATAATGAAAAAATCAAAGTGGTCATCATGCATGAAGCAAAGTGGCAACATGGTTTTCGATTCTCTGATTCTCTTATAACATTTGTATAATGAAAAAATCAGATTTTCCATCATGTATGAAGCAAAGTGGTAACATGGTTTTCCACTCTCATGCATAAGGTGTTAAGCATAAAGAGCTAGGCGGTACAGTGTGCAGTCCAAATGTCAAATACATGCATTATGTATCTCGTTATCACCTACCAACGTCGGCCCTAAAGTATTTTAGGAAGTTTTCTATGTTCTTTATTCTTCTCTGTAAAATATTTTGTATCTATCGATAGCTAGTCCCAACAGAGGGCCCTAATAGAGGATCAGTAGCAGATGTAGAAAGCAAGAAAGGCTTTGCAAAATCTGTGAAAGAGAAAACTAGATAGCATTCAAAGGTAACATTAAATTTACTATGGCATCTAAGCTCCAAATACATATTAGGCCAAGAAAATATAATTGCATTTACATTTGTTATCCAAGATGAAGGCCAAGCAAAATTTTCTTATGGAGCAGGAAGATTGAGGCTTACCCGTTGTTCATCTACTCTCAATTGCTTTCCATTTAATTTCTATGCTTACTACTTTCAACTACTTTCCATTTCATTTCTATGCTTACTGCAAGCGCAATCCCCATTAATATGCATATGGTATCGGGGCTGTCAATAACAAATACTTGCAAGCATAACATCATAACATGGGTGAGGATTTTCAAGCCTTTTGTTTTTTTTTTTAATTATTTTAAATATAAATATCAATATTTTAATTTTATAAAATACAATCCTCGGCAGTGCATAATTACAGTCGTATACCCTCTATGCCTTTAAATTCAAAGTCGACAGGAGCCAAGGTAAAATATCCATCATAATAGTTAACCTAAACATTTCTCCCTAAAGGAAAGTCCATCCTACGACATTTTTTTTCTAGAAAAAAATTGGTCCCAAGTCCGTCCTACAATAATCAGATTCAAACATTTTATAATTTAGATTCCAATAATATTAAATTTAACCTAAACCACAAATGGTTGACCTCAGGAAGTTTCAAAATCTTCAATTTCATATATCTTCACACTCTCTAATTTGCTCTTATAAATCTTAAGATGAAAAATTTTTAAGTGTAAGAAAATATCACTGAACGGAAAATAGTTAAACAGGCTAAAAATATCACTTAAGAATTCTTTTTACTAAATTTCAACACTGATAAATAGAAGCAATCAACAATACATTCAATTAAAATTTTGTGGAAAGGGAAATAAAAAGACTCTTACCTACAGAGAATTGCAAAACGTAAAATTCATAGCGTTGAGAATTAAACGAGAAGCTGCTTGCCAAACTAATTTTTTTAATTCATCAGGAGAGCTCCACAAAGTTAATGAAATATCATGATTGTGTCTAGGTTAATGAACACTTGGTGTGATTTTTTACAGTGAAAGTTAGCTTTTTCTTTTCTGAATTTTGATTTTGTTGAAAGTGAAAGAGACTAAGGCATATTGTTATTTACAACGAATTTTCTTTCAACTTTGACAAACTAATTTACCTTTTATACTTGTCAGTGCAACAAGTTCCAAAACAGACATGCTAGAATCCATTAACTCGACAGGATTTCACAACTACGAAAATGTTGCATATATTTGTGATGAAATTAATTAAAGCACTGTGTTAATTGAATGGAACAATTGTAATGTGTGGATGGAGACGTGGCATACACTACTAAATCAATGAAAATAAGGAAGAAGTTATTAAACACGTACTCGCCACCTTCTGTAATACTAAAATTTGCTTCTCGATCTACTCGATTTATTTCACAAGAATCTTTGACTCCATGGAAAGGGACATACAGCTACTACTCAAAGAAATTAAAAGGAATCTTTTCAACATAATTGTAATCTGGACCTTTCGAAATGAAAATTATAGTATTTGTGTCGAGACTTATCAAGAAAAATGGATTAAGAAAAAATATGGCTCTCCCTGGAAATAAAACCATGCACACTGTAAGCCTATGGAAAACTACCTAACAAGTTAGAATTTAACTTTTAGTATTTCAGTCAGTTGGAAAGGAAACAATGATGCTAGTAAATCCATTCATGAGGAAAACACAAACATCCATAACACAAACATCCATGGCACCAGAATATGAGCATGGATTTCGATAAATGTCGAATTATGAGAACAATAATAACTGACATACTTTGTTTGCTTGAATAGAAAAAACTCATGAAAGAAATTTTCTATACATAAACATTTATTGGATCTCAACTAACATGCATTTACATCTTCAAAAAAAGTTAGTTCTATCATTGCTTATACTAATAGTTATAACACAGAAGAGGAGGAAACTGAAATAAAATCTTCTTGCCACTAAGTGCTTAGACCTCGAGCATTCGTGAGGTAGGATAATTGCAAAACTAATAAATGTGTGCTGATGCCAGGAGTCAAATCTGTTAGAATGATCATTCTCAAAGGCTTTGTAAGCCTCCAACTTTTGGATCGGATCGAGCTACATTGGCCATCAAATTCCATTTGCAAAACCATTTACAGAACAATCATTTGGAATTAAATAGGAATCTATATCCATTAATACAAAAATTTGAAAATTTGTATAGCCACATATAGACCATTTCTCTTTCACACACACATACCATGGTGCCATAACTACGTGCCAAGTGACATACCTTCCATAACTAAGTGTTGAAGACCAAAGTAAATAGTTTTTTATGGTGAGAAATCACAAGCCACCTTTACAATGACATATTTATATTAAATGTTTATAAACATTGTTAGCATATGTCAAAGGAAACCGATGTATAAGCAAGCCCTAATAATATTTGAATTGATTCAATGAAGATGAATAGAGTGTCTAAACTTAATTTGAAACTATTATTATTTTGATAAAAAATATCTAATCAAATTAACTTCACAACAAACCAAAAATATCAAAAAGCATAAAATATTTAACATAGTATTACATTTACAATAACAAGAATGGAAATTATTATGATATGAGGTATTTTGTATTGGGTTGAACTTTTTTATAAATATTAAACTAAAGCACATAAAATAACATTGTATACACAAATACATTGATACATCAAAGGTAGCATCAACTTTTCTCCATCAACTTTGATCATCACTGCCATGCTTAATCCATGCAATCATATGGAATTACAGAAGGAACCACTCCTACCACGTTTAAGACATGCATCCTGGGAGTGTGGACCTATCCATTGGCTTGTGGTCCCATGGTGTTTACCGCTAGTTCACCCTTTTTGGACCGATTTTTTCTCCATCTTTTCTTCATTTGCTTCTTTGACATTGTGGCATAACTCCATCCACAACATCATATTGAATAAGTGTTATACTTAACTCCTATCTATGCATGTAAGATCTTACTTGTTGATCATGTCATTGATGGCGCTGCAAAAAGGCAATTATCATTTCAATGTTCTCTACAATTGGCAGCCATGCATAATATCTCTATTCATTAAGCCATGTAGAATCTTTGGTGAGTAATACCTGGTGTTGATATTTCGAGTTGTGGCAATAGTTTCCTTCAGTTTTAGACGAAATACTTTTCAAACGGGTAAATATGTCAAGAAAATAGAGACAGAGCGAGAGAGATGGATCTGGCGAGATCGATGATCCCAATCACCAAGAAATAGTGGAAATAAATGTTCCTGCTAATTGGGCATGAGAATGCATTTATAATTAATCTTGAGAATGAATTTGTAATGAATCCTGAGAATGCATTCATTGATGTATATGGGAAGGAAATGAAGGTTTATCTAGATGGGAAGGAACTTGTATGTGCCAATCTTGGAACATCACTTGCTCAAACGGTAAACTTTACTACTTGGAACAATTTTATATTTCAGAACATAGAGACTAACTGGAAAATGAGAGGTATGAGCTAGATATCAATCAATTGGCTCAACTACTCCAACAATTGCAACTAAGGTATCAAATTTGAAAGAAATGACCATCAGGAAGACTGGTTGAGTAAATTCCTGACATTTTGAAAAGTATACATAGCATGTTGAACTAGCATATTAGCTCAGTGGTACAACCGTACAAGCGATCATCAATTATTTTGAATATGCCTTAAATATTTTTAGTTCAGACTAGTATTTTATCTATTTCAAACCCCGATTCTCTTTTTATTAATCAGATCTACGAGGTTTGTGTGTATTAGTATATTTTTCTGCTAAAATCTCTATTAGTTTTTTATACTTGGGTTAAACACTTTGAAACTTAGTAGGAAATGAGGGTCTCTATATGATATGCTGTAGGGTTTTTAGTGTGAGTTGTGGAATCTATTTAATATCTGTAACCAGTGTGAACCAGCAATAGTGAAATCAATGAACTAGCACCACCCAAAAACAACAAAAGAAAGAAAAATAATTGACGTTGGGGTCTAGGAAATGGAGTATGGGAATTTTGGTTTCATGCACATGTAGCACAAATGCATATGCTATTGCAATATAGCTTAGAATTGATACAACATGCATCCTGTGTATGCCCCCCTACGGATCTTCCCTTGGTCACACTTGTCACGTATGACGCATCCCTCTCAACAAAGCCAGTGGGAACTCTGTTGAGATTGTTTGGGTGCATCCCCTCAACAAAGCCTGTGCGAAATCTGTTGAAATTCCCTTGGATATATTACAACTATTTCAATGCAATGTACGAATTTGATATTTAGATCATAAAGAAAATAAATATGCAACATGGTACAAATCGTGACAAGTTTTAGTTGCTTGATACCGGAGATGCATGCATACAATGTGGTAGAAGAAATTCAAACCTGAAACTAGTCTGCATGCATGCAATGTGGTAGAAGATACTCAAAGCCCAAATTGGTATACATGTGTACTACATGTAGTCTATACAATTGCTTTTGTGTTTAGTGCAACATGTACAATTGCACATACAGTTTTATACTAGCTTGACAATCAGTTTCTTCATAGAATTTTTAGGCTCAGCATGTGTTACATCTAGTGCACCTATTACTTCTCTTTTGTGAAAAATTAAATGATGGCCTCGACATATTCTCGATTGAATCTTCTGAGAGGTGAAAGAGATGAGCAACACCTAGCTATCATGAAATTAATGAGTCACCTTTTAATAACATGTGTGATTCTTGGTTCTTTGTTCTTTGTTGGCGAATCCAAAACAACTTGATAATATGTTTTATGAGTTCAATTGCTATCACAACTATGTAGTAGATTAAAAGAAACACAAAGAATGCTTACTTTTAGTGTGATAGTTGGTGATATTTCTGCAGCAACAGACCTCAGTGCTAAGATGGACTTCAGTCCATAGAATATATTTAGATTAAAAAACAGGAACTTTACAATTATTTCAACAATATCAAATGATTTAATCAATCTAACTACATGTATTGTCAAGTCCCCAACCCTCCGACCGGTGAAGAGGACGCGACCATGGCGTTAACCATCCAGGCTACCAGCCCCATGAACATGTGAATTCATAAAAAAATACTGAAAACAATGAAACAGAATGCTTTGAACTAGAACATGCATAGATGCAATTGTTTATCATACACAGCGGAAACAACATTCATTCAACATGTTCATCATAGTCATTAACAGTAAATAAGACTACAGAAGTAAAATAGAAAAAAGTTACTTATCTTATAAGAACTCATTCCGCAACCAGCTACGTCACTACAACGTTCCACCTAGCCATAGGCCAACGTGCTCCTTAATCTCTCAGCAACGCTGCCACCCCTGAGCTGGGCATGATTCTCCAAGGAATAAGGGAACAAGCAGGCTTGCACATAGCCAAGGATACACAAAACACATCCAAGCCAACACAGTTGGGTTTATCAGGCCATCAACAAGACAACCAAGCCAACATGGTCAGGTTTATCAGGCCATCCAGGAGTTGGGAAAGGCTAAATGCTAAGCTAGTGAGCTCATTACAGAGCTAGGAACACCTACACCAGAACTAGCCTAACTTCTAAGACACCCACACACACCCAACACAAGGAATCAGTCCCTTCTTTGCTACACAGTCCCTCAAGCCCTGCATTCCCTTCCAGTTCTATTCAGGGTTTGTGGAGAAGAAAGCCAGCCCTCTAGCTCTATCTGTGTGGTTTCCAAACACACCAGGTTTATCAAGCAAACCAAGCCCCCATCCCTACTCCCAACATAGTCCAAATACCAACCATTGCACTCATGCAATCATTCAGCTGTCACAGCTTAAACAGGGAAAACGACTCCCAAGCGAATTTCAAGAGTCCCGAAATGTATCAGCAAGCACAGCTCACAACATGGGGAAAACCGCAGCCCATCCTAGGCAACAAAGTCATCTGGAAAACATACATAGACCACGTGGACAAGGAGAAAAATACAGACTCCCTACCTATGCATGAAATAAACAGACTCTCGTCCCCAAAATATAAAGAATACCACAACATTCACAATGTAAGGGCGACCACAGCAACACAACAAATCTTGAGGAGAACGGCGACAACCATGACTCATGGGTAGAACAACAGTTCCAATCTCAACATTAAAATGATGGGGAGATTACACATCCATACCAGTTTGTAAGGAGAACATACAGCTGATAACGTGGATGGCCCTTCATAAGAAAAACGTGGGTGAAAGAGCCCGGCTCCCAGCTCGCTACATCAGTCGAAAACCAGGAAAAATTCCTATGCGTGAGAATAATGAACAGACATTGGTTCATGCGTGAGGATGAATAGCTCCGCCTATGCGCGCGAATGAAAAGACAACCAAAGGTGTGTGAGAGGTTCAGCACTGTCGTGGAGAGAGTAGTATGTCCGCGGGAGTGATGGCAGTGGTTTCTTTTGCCATTGTGAAGTCTACCATGGGTGGAGTGTGCGTGTGGGCAAGGACTGACAGTCTTGCCACACCCACTTCCAAACAATAACTGCCTCAACTACCAGCAGCAATTATTAATGGAGGTGGTTGGGTAAGGCAAGGTGGTGACACATGGCTTTTTCTCCTCATGGCTCAAGGTTTAAAATTCCCCCACCCTTATCCTTGTGAAAATCATGCCCCTTCTCAATTTAGTTGCCGCGAACGTAGCTGGTTGTGTTCATTTAATTAAAGATGGATATTTACATGATGCTAAAACTTAATATATGCATGTTGCATGCCCCGATATACCATCAGTGACAATTTAAATCCGAAACATAGCATAACCAATCAATGGTGGGGCCTTGGCCTTTAGCTCCGCACCATGATTATTTACGATATATACATCATATACATCTAATGCAACGGGGTCAAAACTGGGGTGTTACATGTATATTTTTATCTCATTTGCTCATGTAATTAGTAATTATACAACAAGTTTATGTATGCAGTTTGGTATTGCACATTACCACAGCAAACCGGTTGGAGGCAATGATATTGTCAAACTCTAGATTTTTCAAGCGCATACTCAATGAATTTGCTAGTGTCATATCTTGTTTCCATGTAGTATTCCACTTTCTTTTTTATATGATCGATTTCCGTCTTATATGCTTCTATCTGGTCATATTTAATTTTTATTCATTTGCTTGAGTGGTGGCCACTGTCACGGTGGCCATTGCTATCGAATTCATTTCTTTCATGTCCATAGTCGTGTTGTTAAGCAGGTAAAATCCCTAAATCTCGGTCCAATTTGATTACCTTATAATGTGGTATTTCCTATCCCTATATTGCCACAGGGTCATCCTGAGAGAAAATGTGAATGCCTTATCCTATATCGGGTGGGAACAATGTGTCATAGTTGGAGCTAATATGGTACATAGGGTATGGCCTTTCACTAGTGATATATATATATATAGGGTCCTAATCTGGTTGGTACTTAGCGATCATAAAAAAAAATCTAATCAAATTAACTTCACAACAAACCAAAAATATCAAAAAGCATAAAATATTTAACATAGTATTACATTTACAGTAACAGGAATGGGAATTATTATGATATGAGTTATTTCGTATTGGGTTGAACTTTTTTATAAATATTAAACTAAAGTCCATCAAATAACATTGTATACACAACTACATTGATACATCAAAGGTAGCATCAACTTTGATCATCACTGCCACGCTTAAGCCATGCAATGCATGGATTCCAGAAGGAACCACCCCCGTAACATTTAAGCCATGCATCCTGGGAGTGTGGAACTATCCATCATCTTGTGGTCCCATGGTGTTTACTGCTAGTTCACCCTTTTTGGACCGATATGTTCTCCATGTTCTGTTCATGTGCTTCTTCGACAAGGTGACATAACTCTAGCCACAACATCATACTAAATAAGTGCTATACTTAACTACTCTCTATGCATGTAAGAGCTTACTTATTGATCATGTCGTTGATGGAGCTGCAGAGAGGAAATTATCACTTCAATGTTCTCTACATTTGGCAGCAATGCATAATATCTCTATTCAGTAAGCCATGTAGAATGTTTGGTGAGCAGTACCTAGTGTTGAGATTTCGAGTTGTGGCAATAGTTTCCTTCCGTTTTAGATGAAACAGTTTTCGAATGGGTAAAAACATCAAGAAAACAAAGAAAGAGCAAGAGAGAGGGGTCTGGTGAGATTGATGATCCCAATCACCGAGAAATCATGGAAATAAATGTTCCTACTAATTGGGCGTGATAATACATTTGTAGTGAATCCTGATAATGCATTCATTAATCTATATGGGAAGGAAATGAAGGTTTTTCTAGATGGGAAGGAACTTGTATGTTCCAATGCTAGAACATCACATGCTCAAACGGTAAACTTTACTACTTGGAACAAAGGTATATTTCAGAATAGAGAGACTAACTAGAAAAAGAGAGGTCTGATAGAAGGGCACACAATTGCTAGATCTCAATCAATTGGCTCAACTACACCAACAATTGCAACTAAGGTCTCAAATTTGAAAGAAGCGACCACTAGGAAGACTAGTTGAGGAAATTACTGACATTTTGAAAAGTATGCACATTCTGCAAAGTTTGCACAACATGTTAAACTAGCATCTTAGCTCAATGGTACAACGATACAAGAGATCATCGGTTATTTTGAAGACGCCTTAAATATTTTTAGGTCAGCCCAAGATTTTATCTATTTCAAACCCCGATTCTCTTTTTTTTTAATCATATCTGCGAGGGTTTTGTGTATTAGTAGATTTTTCTACTAAAATCTCTATTAGTTTTTAATACTTGGGTTAAACCCTTTTAAACTTAACGTGCAACAATGTTCTCTATATGATATGTTGTAGGGTTTTTAGTGTGAGTTGTTTGAATCTATCTAATATATGTAACCAATGTGAACCAACAATAGTGAAATCAACGAACTAGCACCACCCAAGAACAACAAAAGAAAGAAAATTAATTGGCATTGGTGTTTAGGAAATGGAGTATGGGAATGTTGGTTTCATGCACCTGTAGCACAGATGCATATACTATTGCAATATAGACCCCAAAATCAATTAATTATGAGTATTTTAGCTATATCTAAATAATAAACCATTTATTCTTCCTTAGCTCTAGGGATGATTTTAAGGAACCATACTTATTTAAAAGTGTATAAATATTGGCAAATATTACCAATTCTTAAAACGCCAACTATCAAATGATTGGTGATATTTTTTAAAAAATATTTTAATTTCCAAGGATTTTATATTGTTTATATAATGATTTGGTGATTTTTAGGGTGAAAAAAATTTACCCCATCAAAATTGGGCGAAATAGAGCTTCAAAAAATGCGAAATGGCGAATCTTTTTTGGGAGAAAAACATGGAAAATAGCCCACTAGGCTAAAATTCGCCCCTAAAATTATCCCTGCTTAGCTCCACCCTATTAATAGAAAAACAATTACATGGAAAGTAATACTTAATACCATCTCTAAGAGCGCAAACATTGGCATTTGCAAATTTAGAAAACCATTATGCAATTTGGCTACACCACTATGGAAAATTACCAGATTCAATGTCATTAAAACCAGTGAGAAAATTTCAAAATTACATGTATGAATATTGAATATGCTCTTACCCTTATAAATATGCTATAAACTACTTCAAATATACAACAAAAACCTACAAAAACATTGAAGCAAACTATTCTTTTTTGCTATGGTTGCTTTATGTCCAATGGGTTTGAATTGAAAAATAAAATCAATAAGGCTCATCATCGTAGTTAATATTGGAAGTCAAGCCAAAGAGTAATCGCTTGTGGACCTTCCTAGTCTACCTCACCTAGGTTTTCCTAAGTCTGTCTCAACCTGACGTTACCCTACTTACCTAAGATGATTGTATTTTTTGTTCTTCATGTTGTTGGTTTATTCGTTATGGGTTGCGCTCAATCCAGGAGTGTTTTCCATCAACTTGACTGGTATCAAAGGAAGGAGGGGTCATAATCTAGTTTGATCCGGTTTAATCTAGTCCAGGAAGGGATGGGAAGGAGAATAGGAACGGAGAGGGAGAGAAAGGGTATATTGCAGCTAGTTATGGACGTCATCTATTATGATTTTTTGAAGTTAGTGCATAAGTTTTTTAATGAGTAGAAACTTGTTAGTGTTTTATCAAGAGTAATAACATAGAGAATAGGTGGCATTGAGTCACAAGTTTATCCCACAATGGAAACTAGATATAAAGTTACTCTTACCTAGATGTAACGTATTAAATATGTTCCACCTAAATAGACATGGCCATTAGAGCAAGGAACTAAGCCATAATAGTTCCAGTAGTAACCAAATGCATAGGACCAGAGCTTTAGAGGCATTTACATTAGAGAAAGAGAGCAGAATAGGAGACACTCCTATGAGTAGACTAGTAGGTATGATTACATAGATATGATTATGAGTAGGCTAGGGCCTAAGAAAACTAAGATAACGGGGGTATATGACATCCTTCACTTTTGTATGAGGAATTATGGGGGTTCCATAGGTATAGACACATCCTATAGGTGTAATTCCTAGCCATACTAAAGAACAGAGGATAGCTAAATTTAACTAGGAGATAGATAATCCATTTCTTACATAGATTACATTTAGGGAGATGGTAAAGGTGTGGGTAAGGAGGAACAAGTTTGATGATAATGGCTTAAAAATGTTTTCACAAAGCATGAGGCTTTGGAGGAGGTAGAGAGTCTATAGGTATAAAATAAAATAGGTTACATTGTAGTTTTGGGAGATAGTGTTATCATCCCAAATGGCACTTCTCCGTTCGAGTACCGACATTCTTCATGTTGGTACACAAAAGGACAAATTAGGATTGAAGTGGCCAAAACACTATAGATGGGCATGACCTGGAATGCATTATCCTCAAACCGTTCGTATATATTTTTATTCTAAGTTTTGAGTTCCATACGCGATTATGTGCATTGCAACTTGCGTACCATATGCGAGTATTTGCATTACAACCCGCGTATACTTGCATACGCAAGTTCCCTTCGAGAAACACATGTATCATACGCAAGTTGCCTATATTAATACTCGCATATACCTTAATTCAAATTTAAAAAATATAAATTGAGATTAGATGAGATTAGTTGGCTCCTAATCCATAACTATCCCAACTATCTCAACCGTTCCAACCTTCGAAACCACTATATTTCCCAAAGTATAAATAGAGGCCTTGGGGTGGGGACTAATCAATCAATTTTGGAGAGAAAAGTTATGTTGGTGGTATATCTTTAGAATCTTGGAGTAGCAGAACTTAGATTCCTTTGGTTGCAGAGGATTCCTTGGCTCAGAAGCTGGGTTGTACTCTTATCTCATTCATCGATTGTTAATACAGAGAATTCTTCTTCCAATCGTGTATTGAGTCTATTTCATGTGTATTGGTTAATGAATATATTTGTTTATATGTTTAATATCTTGTTCATATAACCTCTGATATGTTTATGCATGAGATATTACTTGAAGGATTTTCTCTTTGTAGGTGAATAGGTGCATCCCTGGAAGCTTTGGAGAGAAGAGGAACAGGAGAAGATCAATCTTGGATCAACCGTCGTTAATCGGGTAAGTCAAGACTTTCTTCCAATTCCCTTTCCATTCTCTGGTAAAGTTGATTGTTTGCAAGTTAGTAGTAAGTTGGTAACCCCAGACCCTAGGTTACAAGGGTGCTTTATCCTGAACAACAGAACTGGCGACTCCGATGGGGAGTCCATCCTGCTGTGGGTTAGTCCTGTAGATACTTTTCTAGTATTTGCTCTGATTTTGTGTGTGGTCTTTTATCTTTCTTTTGATTTGCAGTATAGTGTGTCCAGAGACCTTTATTGTTTTTTCTTTGTTGAAAAAAAATTTGTTGTATACGTAGGTTGATGTGCTACATAGTCACGTATAGCAACCTGTATACGTGATTTGCTCTATAAGATAGTTGTGTATGGTACGCAAGTTTCTCTATAAGACAGTCGCGTACATCCTTTAGCAACATAAAATTTTAGGGAGGGTTTCATGTCCCTATCTTGTTTGGATTTTTGTCTTCTTGGGGGTATTCTGTTGTTGGAATCACTCTATAAGTCTGCAAGTCTTGTTTATCATGCTTTGTGCTTTTTGTTAATCCTTTGAGTTTTATTGTTTGAATCTTCTTTCATTTAGCAATTTGAATTTGGTCCTATTGCTTGGGTAATAGGTTCAGTGTGGAGTGTCTAAGTCAGTGATCAGAACTTTAGATACCTTATACTCTGTATTGCCTTCGTGTAGTATCAATTTGTCACTTGTCCTTTAGTAATTTCAGTGGATTTTATTCATTGGCTCTTCCCAAGTTAGGTGTTTACCAAGTTTTCATCCTACGTGGTTGAAGTTGGTTTTTGTAGGCCCTCTATAGTTCATTTTGCTTGCTTTATGTTCTGATTATTCAAACTTACTCAAAAAAATTTGCATTTAGTGCATTATAATTTTTGAAGAATTTGGAAAGTGAAGAAAAACATTTGATGCTTTTTCATTTAGTTGCATATAGTAGTTTTCTTTTCAGTATTTTCAAATAAAAATTTCAAAAATTATAAAAAAGAAGTATTAGTTTTGTCATACTTAGTTGTAGTTTCATTGGCTCATATTTACAAAACGAAAAGAAACTTGATTTAAGTAGTTGTAATTTTTTTTGGAATTCATTTTATACACCTTTTTACTTTCCTTATCAAGTCTATAATATCACAGTCTTTCACACCATTTACCCTCTGACTAAGAACAACCCTTAAAATGAATGATATAATTTAAAATTATTAGTAAGTTTTATTTTATAGGGTCGTACACCAACTATCTTAGGCTAGACTTGTGGAATAGGGAGTGTAAACTCTCCACAAGTGTTTAAATTCAGACGTAGGTGGCCAATCGATAGGTAAATCCTTTTCTATGTTGATTATATCTGGGAAGCTCCTCTTAAACGGTAGTTAAGCACGAGGCCACATGTAGGCTTAGACTGAGGAGCCTAACCCTCCAATTCCTTGTCAAAACGTAGACCAGGGTTTTTGCACATCTGTGATCGTCCAAGTTTGTCCTTTTAGTTCACCTATGATTGATGTTCCTCTGGGAAGACTAATGTCTAGTGCGGGAGAAATTTCTTCTACCTCCACCTCAGACGCTCCGGCTGAAGGGGTACCACCACCCTTGGTTGGTACCCCTAGAACAAGTATGCCTACTACTCCTTTAACTCCAGCTAGATGGGTGGTTCAACTAGCCGCTTTCACAAATATAGTAGGCACATCTGGTGGAGTGGTCACTAGGATTCCTAGTGTACCTTCTAATTCAACTTCCTTCACACACTTTGTTCAAAGTGGTCCTATAGGATCTGTTGAGGCTTGGAAATTCGCAGGCAACAATAGCAAGGGATTCTCCCCAGTCAATGTTCCCAACTAACCCATGACTGTTTGGTGTAGGGAATCCATCCAGTTTGCAGTCCGGCTACTGTAGGTCAAGTAACAAAAACAAAGGGTTTTACTGGTTGCGACCCAGTCCACCGTATATATTTTTGTGTTTTTTAGCTTTTAAGTATGATATGCAAGTGCCTATCTAAAATGTAGATTAATTCAGAATGCAAGGAGTGGTCACAATGTGATGCACAGGTTCTTACCTCTTGTCTTAGACTCTCTTGCATCTAAATCACACACAACAAGAAATTAAAACCAACTACCTAACCTATCCATAGGGAGCAAGATTATCATTTATTAATGAGTAATGTATTTTGTACATGCATTATGAAAAATCATAGATAGCTGATACTTCTTTCAAAAAACATGAAAAATTAAAGATATTTGAACAGCCAAATAGCCAATTGTTTTATGAACAACATTTATTACTCATAGTGGAAATTTTCATAAAATAAACCAGAGAACATTCATACAAGAACATAGGTTCTAAGAGTTAGAACGATCCCATAGTTAATGGACACAAAGCTGAAAATGAAATAGTTCCTCTTCAACAAATCCATAGCACAACATTTGAACATTCCACCAAGCTTTCTCCAACAGGCAAACTGTAATTATCTATTACAAAAGTAAATAGTTCTTCTTACAATATGTTTTCACAAATCTAACTAGGAAAAAGTCCTCATTCCCTCTAATTCTCCTATATTATAAAAAATAGCAAAACCCTTGGGCTTCCCCTCCCAGGTGACCTTTGGGCTCCCCCGACCGTTTAATCTCACAATTTTGTCCTTTTGTGAGTGCTCATGATTCATATAATGTGTTACATTTCGGATTTAGACTTATGATTACTTCATAAAATGGGACCAGCTCGGTAACTGATGAACCTTTTCCAAGCCTGGGCCTCTATTTCTATCGATTCTACTTTGTCTTTTATTTATCCTTTTTAAGATCTCGTTGATCTCAAAACATCTCTGCCTATCACTTTTCAACCAACTTCCTTCTACTTTGTCCTTCAGCTATGTCTTATTTGTAGTAGTAATCTGAAGAATCTTCTAAGTCTGTCTGTAGTTAAAACAAAAAATTCATCATTAATTCGGACTGCATCTTTTCAACAAACGTAAACCATACTAACAATAAAATTGATCATCAAAATGAGGCCCTGTACTGTTCTCTCGTCGTGAAAACCTTAAAATGATAGAATATGAAACCTCGACCACCCATAAGATAGGGTAAAAACACACACAGAACAGGTGGGAAAAACCCTCACCGGCGGGAAAAATCACTAAAGCATCGGTAGGATAGTTTAATTAACAGCTGCAGCACTGGGCTTCAGACGGACAACGAGTTTTGCGAGACCATTAAGCCTATCGGCGTTGGAAATACTAAATGCTAAAACATCGGGCAGAAAAAACTCCTTGTCGACGAACGGAACGACATAAACATCAGGTGGTTAGTGCATTACGCAGCCGTAATGGCGTAAGACAGAAAGACTACGGGCTCCACGGCAAATAAAACATATCAGTGAAAAACATAACAAAACATTGGCAAGTGGAGCAGTTATATGGCAGACATTTAGTTCACTCGGGAGCTGCAATGGCGGAAAGCAATCAGACTACAGCTTCTGACTTACTGTTCAAAATACTTTCGACAGCGAAATAAAAATATATCATTGCAAAGCAAAAAGGTTTTAATGCATAAAACCATGCATCGGTGGATTTAATAACTGTCCATCGAGTCATTCATTGTTTAGTTTCGGCAACGACGACTGTGTAGGGAACTAAAGCTTTGACTCAAACATGAATAGGCTTCTGATAGCGAGTAGAAAAATCATCAAAATAGGAAAAATCACCGAAAACGTTAAGTGATTGGAAAACTTTTAAAGTTGTGCAGCGGTTAAAAGTTCGTTATATCTCCGAAACAGTGGCAGCATAGAGAAGAAAACCCCCGACTCAAACTTCAACCAAACTTCGACAGTGATACAATCGAAACAGTAGAAAATTGCTAAGTTACACAGTCAAAGCAAGGTCATTCAACTTCCAAGATGAAAGAAAAACAATCAACCTCAAAATCCAAATTTATAGCAGAGAAAAACAGAGTTCAGGAATCCAAACACTCCCAGGCAAGATAAAATAAAAAAGGAGGGTCCAAAATTTCAAAATTTGGGAAAATAGTTGCAGATGCAACAATTGGCGACTACCTGATGAACCTAGATCTCTGAACAATTTCTTCCTTAAGTAACAGACTGTTTGACAATAAAACCAACACGTTGAATTCTTCTAGATGTTTGGATTTCCCAAATGGAAAATATATGTACTTTTAATCATTGATGATAGTCCAATTTAGGAGAATGGAAACCAAGATTTTCAAGTCAAGATAACTCTTTTCAGGCCAGGAAGATGAGTTTCATTTATTACCTCTGTCTTCAGGTAGCTTCCAGCTTGGACACCACAGGATTGTAACATATGGTAAACAGAAATATTCATTTGTTCCTCATTCCCATGCCATTTTGCACTTTTTGTGCTTTTGGACTTTTTTTTCCTTTATGAGTCCTCCTGCATGCCTTCCTTTCTAAATTTTTATTCAGGCTCCTCTATCCATAGTGTCCTTTTGTGTGAGAGATGCATTTGACTTTCAGCTCACAAATGGAGAAGAACTTTGGAAATTTTGTACTTAAATGATTCAGTACTTTGTTTTGGTACCTATTGCTTTCATAGGAGTTTTTTTACTCTTATTTTCCTTTTGGCATTCAATTCTTGGCATGGGATCATTTATATATAATATACTGTTTACCCTGCTTCCTTTCCATGGGTCTTTTGTTGTCACCCCCTAGGACATTTTACATGTGAGATGGATGGAGCCTCAAAAGAGTATTCCATACTTTTGATCCTGAGTTATTTTACAAGGATTAAGTAGGACTTCAATGTGTTCATAGCCATTTAGGAAAACTGTTAAACTAGCAGAAAATATTTCAGATAAAACAATAGTACACAGTCTTATAAACAAGGATTTTAGTTAATCCAGAATTCTGATGCTCTCCATGCAACCAAAGTTTGCCTCTTTTATTGAAATCAACCAAAATCTAACAAAAACCAACAGAAATAAGATAAATTAAAAATAAACAAACAAAGCAAATTATTTATGTACAAAACAAAAGAACAAAAACAAAAACTCAGGAAAATAAGGTTTGAGAACTAAACCATTTACTGGTAAGTTCTCTTCCCACCCCTGTAAATCTTGAAATTTATAGGTTGAGGGGCCATGTTTTGCCGCAATATGGAAAGGGCCTACCCATAACTATTGAAATTTCGTGTGTTTTCCTTTCTCATCATGGGGGTGGTCCCATTTGAGAACCAGATCTCCCACCTTGAATTCTTTTGTTCCAGCTTTGTGTTTATCAAACCATCTCTTTACTACCTCTTGTTGTTGTTTAAAACGTTCTCTGGACCTGGATCTAGATTCCTCTGCCTTCAAAAGATTATGTATCCTTATCTGCAAGACTTCATTATCTGATCCTCTGGATTCCTGAGCTATAATGGAAGAGGGTAGCATGATATTGGGGGGTAGAATGGCCTCTTTTCCATAAATAAGGGTATACGGGAACACACCTAACAAAGTCTTGGGGGTGAACCTATCATCCCAAAGAGCATTTGGTAATGCTGAGAGCCAACTCCTCTGATTTTCTATCACCGTCTTTTTCAAAATCCTAATCAGATTCTTGTTCATAGATTCAGCCAAACCATTTGTGTGGATAGTTATTTGCAGAGTAATGCAACTTAATTCCTTTCTCATGAGCAAATGCAATTAATCTAATAGAGGAAAAGTAAGTAGCATTATCGAATACTAAAGAAATTGGAACTCCAACCCTGGTCATAATATGATCTTGCAAGAAGTCCATGACCACATCTTCATTTACTTTACGCAACGGAATGGCTTCGACCCAACGAGTGAAGTAGTCGATTGTCGTCAGAATATATTTATGTTGCAAGGAATAATTTGGCTTTATCTCTCCAATGATGTCCATCCCCCACTGCTCAAAAGGTTCTGTTATCATTACAGGCTTTAATGGTCCTGCTGCTTTAACTTGTCTTCCACCACACCTTTGGAAGATGTCGCACTTTCTGACATGGGCATGTGCATCTTTGAATAGTGTGGGCCAATAGTATCCAGCTCTGAGAATTTTATGTGCTGTTGTATCTCTGGAGAAATGTCCTCTAGCAGGCCCATCATGTAAGTCTATCATTACCTTCTTCACATCTTCTTTCTCTAAGCATCAAAGAAGAACTCCATCATAATTCTTTCTGAATAATATTCCTTCAACAATCTGATATGAGGCCGATTTAAGACGCAGTGCTCTTCTTTGCTTAGAATTCCAATGTTCCGGTAACAATCCCACCTAAAGGTAATGCAAAAGGTCTCAATACCAGGAGTCCGGAGCTATGAAAAGAGGACATACATCCATCAAATGTAACTCAGCTTCGTTTTCCCAACTCTTTTCTTCATTGTCTTTACTTTCAGTCATTAGTTTTCCCAATCCATACCCTTTAACTATGGAGGCTGGCTTGAATTCGAGGTCATACTCCTGTAGAGCTATTACCCAGTTTCCTCTTCTTTCTCCTAACTCTTTTTGTACTAAAAGAGACCTCACAACTGGGTGTGGAACGATTACTTTTGTCCGGTTCTTAAGTATGTATGGCCTGAATTGTTTCACCGCTTTGAACATGGTATAAGCTTGTTTATCCATAGCTAGGTAATTCAACTCGGCCCCTTGTAGACCAGTGCTCATAAACGATATGGGGAACTGATCTCCCCCATATTCCTTCTGGGTAAGCACAGCTGCTAGTGAATCATCAGATGCGAAAGTGTACAAAATAAAACCTTTCTCAAAATCTAGACTTTTGAGGGAGGGTGCGTGTGCAACAGCTGTTTTAATTTTACTAAATGTGTTCTTCTCTACATCAATCCACTTGAATTGTACACTTTGCTTTACCATTTGATGCAAAGGTTTAACAATTTGAGTGAAATATGGCACAAACCTTCGCATGAAATTTATTGTCCCCATACATCATTGCATGCCCTTTTTATTATGGGGTAAGGGAATCTGTTCGATGGCTTTGATCCTTTCTAGGTCTATGGAGATCCCCTTCTTAGAAACCATGTGACCCAACAACTTACCTTCTGTAACAGCAAACACACACTTCTTGGTGTTTAGTGAGATACCATATTTTCGGCAGCGTTCAAAAATATGCTTTAGATGAAATGCGTGTTCCTCTCTTTTCTTTGAGAATATCGTGATGTCATCGAGGTATACTACAGCACTGCGGCCAATCAGACCACAGAAGGCTATGTCCATAGCCCTCTAGAAAGTAGCTCCAGCGTTTATGACTCCAAAGGGCATCCTTCTGTAAGTAAAAGTTCCCCATCTGGTTCTGAATGTCGTGTTAAGTCTATCTTCTTCAGCTACTAATACTTGATTGTAGCCTGAGAATCCATCTAATAAAGAGAATAGTTCAGAACCCGTAACCATTTTCAATATCTTCTCCATGGGTGGAACAGGATAATTGTCTTTATCTGAAGTGCAATTTAATTTTATGAAATCCACACATAGCCTGATTTCTCCGAATTTATTCCTTACCTGTACCAGATTTGAAACCCATTTCGAGTGTCTAACCTTGAAGATAATTCTAGCATCCAATAGTTTCTTAACTTCATTCTGGATTAAAGGTTCTAATTTTGGATGCATTTTCCTTAAAGGCTGTTGATAAGGTTTGATTCCATATCTGATGGGGATAACATGTTGGATAATATTGGTGTCATATGTCTTCAGATCTTCATACTTCCAGGCAAAAACATCTTTGTATTATTTGAAAACACTGATAAACTTATTCCTTTCACCTAGGGAGAAACATTTTCCCAAATTCACATATTTAGGCCCAATTTCAGTCCCCAACATAATCAACTCAAACTATAGATATGAGCTATGAGTCTTGACATTCACTGGCCTCCTGAATTTCTCGTTTAAATCAAACATTCACTCCAAAGTCCTGACTCATTTAGGAATAAAATTATCGAATTTTAGCTCGGCTTGATGTTCTTCATCGTTAATAATCGCTCCTTTGAATGTCTCTTCATTTGTCAGGCATTCTAGAATCTGCTGATCATCATCGAACACTCGTAGATTTGTGATCATACCTGGCACCGAAGGCCTAAAAAGCAATTCAATAGAGCACCGATTATTAGAGGGCACAAGCCTCAAAGCTAAGGTGGCCAACAATTCAGCTGCTGCATTCTTAAGTCTTGGAATTGATACAATGTTAAATGCATTAAAACACTTAAGTAAATCCCATACTTCATTTTGATAATCTTTTAAATGAGGAGAAATGCAATGTATTTGATTTCGGATTTGTTTTACAATTATCTCAGAATCTCCAAGCACTTTCAGATTTTTTACCTTTAATTCAATTGCTTTTCTTAGTCCCTGAACTAATGCTTCATATTCAGCTGTGTTATTGGTACATTCAAACTCTAACCTACATGAAAGAAAATGTTTGTTTTTCTTAGGGTCAATCAGGACACAGCTGGCTCCCGACCCCTCTAAATTTTTAGAACCATCAAAGAAAAGCGTCCAAAAATCGCTAACTGCTACTGTGCGAGAATTAACATCTACATCTACAGCTAAGTCTACTATTTTACAATCAATTTCATCATCCTATAAAAACCAAAGGAGATCAGGATGAGCGTCTGATGTATTGTTGGCTTCTTCCGCTTGATAGTTTCCTACTTCTAGCTCAATAAAGTAATTTCCCAAAACAGAATCCACTAGTTCATTTTTACCTTCGAACTGAGTAACATTGTGTTTCATGTGGGCTCCCTCAAAACTTTAATTTGATTTGGGCTTCCTTTATATGGTAGCCACAGATGTGACCAGTCTGAGGCAAAATATCCATTCAGCTTTGTTGACCAATCTCTGCTCAAAACAAGTCCATAAGCTTCTGGTATGTCAGCCACCACAATATCAATGAATTGAAATACCTTATCACTTGAAGATAAGTGAACGAGAACATCCTCCATTTCCCCAATTAACTTCACATTCATTTGTGAGGACCCTGCAGCAAACAAGTAATCAAAATACACGATATAGCAGCAGAACTCAAAATCACTTTTATATTAATCGCAGGCCACTTCGAGGGGGCAACCTCCTTTGAGCAAGCTCAATACAAAATAATTTCACGGTGCCTTCCTTGGCCTCAACACACACTTATATACTAAAAATAGGCGCAAATACTATGGGTCAAAACCATGGGCCAATATAAACTATGGATCAACAAATACTACAGGCGGCTTACAAAGCATATGCGCCCAACAACAATAACACAAACTATGGATCAACAAACTATGGGACGACTTACAAAGCATATGCATCCAACAACAATATACTAACATGGTAAGGAGAAGGATTGACATGGGTTCCTAACATCCCCTCCCCCTTAGAAAAAGATTTGTCCTCAAAGCTTTAGATGTGGAAATTGTCGCTGAATCTGAAGGAGTGGTTCCGACGTAGCATCCTCGGGCTGCATTCCATGCCATTGAATTAAGACCTATGTGATAGAGCGAGAGCGAAACTGACGAGTGCGCTTATTGAGGACAGCCTTCGGCTCCAAAAAGATGGATCCTTCATTATCCAGTTCTAGTAAAATAGTTTGGCCTTTGATGTTGGTGCCAAGAACTTTCTTCAGACAAGAGACATGAAATACTGGATGAATGCGGGAAGAAGGTGGAAGTTCCAATTTATAAGCAACAGACCCAATCTTCTGAAGAATCCTATATGGCCCATAGAACTTTGGAGCGAGCTTATGACGCCCTTTGAGTTTTAGTGAGGATTTCTTGTAAGGCTGGAGACGAAGAAAAACCATATCACCGGCTTCAAAAGTGCGCTTAGAACGGTGCTGATCAGCTTGTTGCTTCATGCGATTTCTTGCCATGGGAAGGTTTCCGCGCAAAATGCGAAGAACCTCATCGCGGTTTCGAAGGACTGTGTCAATTACCTGAACTGGAGAACTGCTGGGGGTGTAAGGAAGAAGAACTAGCAGTGCCTGACCATAAACTACTTCATATGGAGTCATTTTAGAGGCAGTGTGGTAAGAGGTATTGTACCACCATTCAGCGAGAGGGAGCCACTTTTCCCACTGATGTTGTTGCTCAAAGGAGAAGCAACGAAGATAATTTTCCAAGCATTTATTGATAATTTCAGTCTGACCATCCATTTGGGGGTGATAACCTGAACTCGTCTTCAGTTTGGTGCTAGTGTGGTGAAAGAGTTTTGTCCAAAAATGACTGGTGAAAGTCGCATCACAATCCGAGACAATGGAAGAAGCACGGGGGCTTCACTTGTTGACCAATATCCTATCACGTTAGTTCATATTGTGGGTTTTAAAATTATAAAAAATCGAACCAATATATTTCAGGTATTGGAGGGGATGAGGGGTTTAAGGTGGGGGTGGGTAGGGTGGTTTATAAGGATTGAGGTATAAAAATGGGTGGGGAGGAGGTTTTAAGTATTGGGAGAGGGTTTCAACAAAAAAAGTTTAGGTCAATATCTCTCGAAATTAAGGGTATTCTTTAATATCCCACGATCGCACGTGCTATGTAAGAGGTTCAATAAGTGAAGTCCCCGTGGGAAGAAGGCATTCCATGAAGACGAAAGATCTGGTCTAGGAAAATTTGAGCAACGGAAGAGGCTGTATAGGGATGGCTGAGAGCACAAAAATGACTATATTTGGAGAGGCGATCAACCACAACCAAAATCACAGTCTTCCCTCTAGATTTAGGGAGCCCTTCAATGAAATCCATAGAAATATATGTCCATATCCGGGTAGGTATGGGCAAGGGTTCGAGCAATCCCGGAAGGGGTGTTGTTTCACCCTTATTGCGCTGGCAGGTATCACATTCAACCACCATCTGTTGAATTGTCCTTTTCATGCCCTGCCAAAAGAAGTTGCACCGTGCCCGTTCATACATTTTGAGAAAACCAGAGTGCCCAGCTGACGGAGAAGCATGGAGTTCACAGAAGATAGCTTGTTGAAGAGCTGTGTTCTAGGGAAGCACCAGACGACCCTTGTATCTCAGTGAAGCACCATCCCAAGAGTAATGTGGGACAGCAGAAGGGTTGTTGTGCAAGCGTTGGATGATGTGAGATAATGAAGAGTCATTGACATAACCCTATTGAACTGATTGCAACCAATTTGGAACAGGCATAGAAATAGCAGAAAGAGAACCTTGGTCATCAAATGTGCGTGAAAGGGCATCCTCCACAATATTGTCCTTACCCTTCTTATAAGTGATCTCATAGTCATAACCCATGAGTTTGCTAACCCATTTCTGTTGTGCTGGGGAGGATACATGCTGTTCTAGGAAATATTTCAGACTCTGGTGATCAGTCTTGATGCAGAAATGATTCCCTAAGAGGTAGGGTCGCCACTTTTGTACTGCATGCAAAATAGCCATCATTTCCTTCTCATATGTAGAGGCAGCTAAATTATTACCGGAAAGGGCTTTGCTGGTGAACGCAATGGGGTGTTAATATTGAAGGAGAACAACACCAAGTCCATTGCCACAAGCATCACTCTCAATAGTGAAGGGCTTGGAAAAATCGGGCATAGCTAGAACAGGTGTAGTACACATAGCATGTTTCAGCTTGTCAAATGCACACTCAGTAACATGTGTCCATGTAAAAGCATCCTTTTTCAACAGAGCAGTTAATGGAGCTGCAATCTTCCCATAATCCTTGACAAAATTACGGTAGTAGCCAGTCAACCCCAAAAAACCACGAAGGCTCTTGAGTGTCTGAGGAGGCAGCCAATTGTTCATGGCAGCGATTTTGGCAGGATCCACACGAACCCCTTGTGCTGAGATAATGTGCCCAAGATACTCAACTTCCTTTTGGCCAAAAACACATTTAGACTTTTTGCCATGGAGATGATGATCAGAGAAAAGTTGCATTACAAGAGCCAAATGCTGGAGATGTTCAGCCCATGTTTTACTGTAGACGAGGAAATCATCAAAAAATACCAGAATGAATTTCTGCAAATAGGGTCGGAATATTTTATTCATCAAGGCCTGGAATGTGGAAGGAGCATTAGTGAGACCAAAGGGCATGACCAAAAACTCATAGTGGCCATCATGTGTGCAAAAAGCTATTTTAGGGATATCAGCCTCATGAACCCGAATTTGATGATACCCAGAGCGAAGATCCAACTTGGAGAAAAATTGAGCACCATGAAGCTCATCAAGAAGCTCATCAACAACAAGAATTGGAAACTTATCCTTGATGGTGAGGTGATTAAGTGCTCGAAATTCAATGCAGAGGCGCCATGACCCATATTTTTTGCGGACAAGAAGAAGTGGTGAAGAAAAGGAACTTGTGCTTGGTCGAATAATACCTTGCTTCAGTAAGTCCCTAACAAGGAGTTCAATCTCTGTTTTTTGGTGAAATGGGTAGCGATAGGGCCTGATGTTGGGAGGAATGCTGCCAGGAAGGAGCTGAATACGATGGTCCTCTGGTTGGGAAGGTGGAAGTCCCACTGGTTCAGCAAAAACACCTATATATCGATCCAGAATTTGTTGGAGATCCAAAGGAGTAGTGGGGGCCACTGATGGTTGCATTTGAATGGAATGGAGCTGAGCGATGACACCATGGGAACTCTTCTTAAGGAGTTTTTCCATGTGATGTGAACTGATGATGCTGAGAGACCCTGGTTGTAATCCTTTCAATGTGTGCTTGTGTCCATCGGGGGAGAACTGCATCCAAAGTTCAGCAAAATCCCATAATATGGGTTCAAGTGTGCGCAGCCATTGAGCACCCAAAACCACATCACATCCGCCTAAGGTCAAGGAAAACATGTCAGAGCGTAGGTTATAATCTCCCATAGAGATACGCACATTACGACACTTCCCTTTGCAAGGTAAGGTGCCCCCATTGGCAACCATGACTTCAAAGTTGGAGCAAGGATGGATAAAACAATCAGCTTGTTTGGCGATTCGAGGGTCAATGAAATTATGAGTGCTGCCAAAATCAATGAGTATTGTAAGAGGAAGCTTCTTGAAGTAACCGCGTACCCACATTGTTTGGGGGGCAGTGACTCCAGCTAAAGCATGGAGGGATATCTCGGGCTGGTCGTCCTGAGATGGAGGGTCAGTAGGCGGCTCCTGAGTGTCAACCGGAGCATCCATTGTATCGAAAGATTCTTCACCAATTTCAGAGGCATGTGGAGAATCCACATCCAAGAGATAGAGCTTTTGTTGAACAAATCGATGTCCCCGACTGAATTTCTCATCACAATTATAACAAAGCCCTTTTTCTCTGCATGCCTGCATCTCTGTTTCAGACAAATGCTTGATTAGAGGTGAGCGAGGAGCTGGCGGAATGGGAGTTTGTT
>LPNX010506482.1:67477-159166 GCA_001517045.1 Pseudotsuga menziesii | reverse complement strand
GTAAGTTTTGGACACTGTCGAAAGGACAGGGAAGCAAAAAATGGGGATTTTAGGAGCAGGGTGAAAGAATGAGAAAATTTGGTAGAGAGGGACAAAGAAGTAGAATGAGGAAAGGAATACGGTGACAAAATTTGAAGACGTTTGGGTGAAAATCGAAGGAGTTATCGCAAACCCTAAAAATAGACAAATGTGGGATTTCAGGTTTTGGGAAGTGGAATTGGGGATAGGGTCTTCAGGAATGAAATATGCAGAATGGAATTGCAGAGGTGTTAGTGAAGTTTCAGGGAAAACAGAGTTGAAACCAAGGAGATATGGCCAAAAAATAGAATTGTATACTTTTTTTTTTAGGAAGGGATCTGCAACGACGCGAAGGGGATCGGAAATAGTGGAATCTGCAATGGCGCGGAATTGATCGGCAACAATTGGATCTGCAATGGCACAGAACTGACCGGCAACAGTTCTGGACAGAGGAAAGCTGCGATTGTGCAACTGAAAATAGATATGGACCCCAGGAATGTGCGGCTTCCTATCGGTTCAAGGGATTCACTTGGCCACCAATGCTATCTGACAGCCTACGTATTGGGGCAGTAACCCTCACTCCATGGCTCAGGTAAAACTAATAACCGCTTGGCCACAAATGACAGCTCTTGGTTTACCTCACGGGTGGGAACTAGTCAATCAGGTAGGGGTCGTTGCCCTTTTCGCTGGCAGGTCCTCTCAATGGGCCAGCTACTTCAGGGTTCCTGTGGTACTCCTCACAATGAGTTTTAGGGATTATTCCCAAGTACTTCCCACAGTTAAGTGGATAGGGATTATTCCCAGATCCGAACCTGCAACAGAAGCGAAAAAAGAAAATTTGGGCAGAAATTTCACCCAACGAGCCCAAGAAAGCGCTCTGATACCAGATGTGAGGACCCTGCAGCAAACAAGTAATAAAAATACATGATATAGCAGCAGAACTCAAAATCACTTTTATAATAATCGCAGGCCACTTCGAGGGGGAAACCTCCTTTGAGCAAGCTCAATACAAAATAACTTCACGGTGCCTTCCTTGGCCTCAACACACACTTATATACTAAAAATAGGCGCCAATACTATGGGTCAAAACCATGGGCCAATATCAACTATGGATCAACAAATACTACAGGCGGCTTACAAAGCATATGCGCCCAACAACAATAACACAAACTATGGATCAACAAACTATGGGACGACTTACAAAGCATATGCATCCAACAACAATATACTAACACGGTAAGGAGAAGGATTGACATGGGTTCCTAACATTATTCTATCGAACTAAACGATCCTCCAGGTAGATGGTTTAGGTTTCCCATTTATCTTTTTGCAGACCGACAGTGGCATGACGTTGACTGATGCCCTCGAGTCTACTAGGCAGTTATGCACGTTGTGGTTGAAAATTTCAAAAGTAAGGAGAAAAGGTGGAGTCTTGCTTTTAGGATTACCTCCCACACTTGCTTCACTAATTTCTTCTTCTTGGGGATAATTGTCAGTGGGCATCCTCTCCTCTGATACTTTAAGTTCTTTCAATAGCTTTTCTTTCTGTTGTGGTACATTGCACATTTCAAATAATGAGATGTTTGCCCTTACCTTTTTTATATCCTCCACAATGTCATAATCCATCTTATGTCCTGTGAGATTCGGTTTAATATTATTTATCTTTTCTTCATTGGGCTTAGTAGGCATGTTGATCTGTCTAGGATTTTGACTGGTTATGGTAAATTCCGGAATTTTATTAGCTGAAAAGTTGTTTTGAAATTTCCTAACATTCTTTTGAAGTCTCTTGATCTTCAGGAGCATAACGTTGCTTTCCTTAATCAACACCTGGCTTCTCATCATTACATTTGTTTCCAGGATGTCCTCGTGTCTCAGATCCTTTTCTTCCTCAGCATCAAACAACGATACACAGTCCCATAAAACCATGGCCTCATCCTCTTGTTTTTCCATTGATTTATTGTTGTCTTTCCCTTCTTCATCGTTGTCTTCAGTTAATTTGGAATCCAACAGCTAATTCATGACCAACGTAATTGAATTTATCCATTGAGGAAAATTCTTTTCAGAATGGGTTTGTTGGTGGAAAGTGCAAAAGTTATCCATTCCTACCTCTGTTAAATTCATAGATGCAAGGCTGTGCGGAGGGGGTTGGGATTGATTGTTATCTTCCCTTTTCTTGTAATAAGGCTTATAGAACTTTTGGGCTTCCTTTTCCTTTTCCAATTCTATGATTATGTTAGAGAGCTTCTGCATCATCTTTGCCATTCCTTCAAAATCTAGTGATTGCTCCTCTTTAGGCTTAGTAAATAACAAAGCTTTCCTCCCAACAATTTTTTCTCCTGACCATTCAGGATAATCTTCGATGCTTTCTTTTACAACCTCTACTCTCTCCGCTTCTTCATAAGTCTCTGCTAGCGTAGGTTTGGCCTTTATTTTGGAAAACATGGCCAACTCGGGTCCTAGATCTGAGGTATAATATTCAATCAGAACTTTATTCGACGATTTGTCACCTTCAGAAAAATTATTAAGATAAGCTGCAAATCTTTGGGTAAAACTATGCACCTTCTCTTTTCTTTCTTTCTTTAAGGCATACAGTCCTTTCATGAGAGTTTCATTAGTTTTTTGGGTTGCATACTTACTTCTAAAAATCCTTTCAAAGGTATCCCAGTCTGGGATAGAGTTTGCAGGCAAACCGAAATACCACGATGTTGTTGCTCCTTTAAGGGTGTGTGGAAAAAATCTACAAACTACATCCTCATGTTCCCCAGCCCTTAATCCTTCTATTGCCAATTAGAAACTTTGTAAATGGTCGTCCATTAACATTTTCTCATTTGGATCAAACTTAAGTAGGATCTTCTCAAAATATTGAGGTAAGTCATGCAACAGAGGTGTTAAGTTCAAGGGTGATCTGGCTTTCCAAGACGGTGGTGGATTTGGTGGGTTAGGTGGTTGGTTTGCATTTACACCTGCCATGAGTCTGGATGGAGAGTGAGGAGGTGAAGGAATAGGAGTTTGCATAGGTGAACAATAAGGTGTGTTTGGGCCTATTTGATTCAAAGGCTGAACAACCTCCTGTAATGCTCCTTCTACTAACTCTTCCAAGTCTCAAAACACTGAATCTTCCAAGATGGGACGGTCTTTCTTCTTGTATTCTCTTCGAGGTAAATCAGGGATAATGGGTAATCCTCCAATACTCTTACATAATCCCGCGTGTGTCTTCTCAGATCATTTACTACTTGGTTGTCTAAAGCAAACAAATGTTCTCTATTCTCTTCAGTATTTGGGTTAGGAAAACTACTTTCAAAACTATCACTGGTGGAGTAATTTTGAGGAAATGGATTTCCCCGGCCAGCCATGCACTGGTGACCCTCCTTCTAGCACTAGAAACTATTGAGGCCTGAAAATTTGCAAGAAACAATAGCAAGGGATTCTCGCCAGTCAACATTCCCAACTAGCCCGTGACTGTTTGGTGTAGGGAATCCATCCAGTTTGCGGTTTGGCTACCGTAGTTCAAGTAACAAAAACAAAGGGTTTTACCGGTTGCAGCCCGGTCCACCGTATATATTTTTTTGTTTTTTAGCTTGTAAGTATGATATGCAAGTGCCTATCTAAAATGCAAATTGATTAAGAATGCAAGGAGTGGTCACAATGTGATGCACAGGTTCTTACCTCTTGTCTTAGACTCTCTTGAATCTAAATCACACAAAGCAAGAAATTAAAACTAACTACCTAACCTATCCCTAGGGAGCAAGATTAGCATTTATTAATGAGTAATGTATTTTGTACATGCATTATGAAAAATCACAGATAGCTGATACTTCTTTCAAAACACATGAACAATTAAAGATATTTGAACAACCAGATAGCTAATTGTTTTATGAACAACATTTATTACTCATAGTGGAAATTTTCATAAAATAAACCAGAGAACATTCATACAAGAACATAGGTTTTAAGAGTTAGAACGATCTCACAGTTAATGGACACAAAGCTGAAAACAAAATAGTTCCTCTTCAACAAATCCATAGCACAACATTTGAACATTTCACCAAGCTTTCTCCAATAGGCAAACTGTAATTATCTATTGCAAAAGGAAATAGTTCTTCTTACAATATGTCTTCACAAATCTAACTGGGAAAAAGTCCTCATTCCCTCTAATTCTCCTATATTTATAAAAAAATAGCAAACCCCTTGGGTTGCCCCTCCTGGGTGACCTTTGGGCTCCCCCGACCATTTAATCTCACAATTTTGTCCTTTTGTGAGTGCTCATGATTCATATAATGCGTTACATTTCAGATTTAGACTTATGAGTACTTCATAAAATGGGACCAGCTCGATAACTGATGAACCTTTTCCAAGCCTAGGCCTCTATTGCTATCGATTCTGCTTTGTCTTTTATTTATCCTTTTTAAGATCCCGTTGATCTCAGAACATCTCTACCTATTACTTTTCAGCCAACTTCCTTCTGCTTTGTCCTTCAGCTATGTCTTCTTTGCAGCAGTAATTTGAAGAATATTCTAAGTCCATCTGTAGTTAAAACAAAAAATTCATCATTAATTTAGACTACATCTTTTCAACAAACGTAAACCATACTAACAATAAAAATGATCATCAAAATGATAGAATATGAAACCTCCGCCACCCATAATATAGGGTAAAAACACACACATAAGAGGTGGGAAAAACCCTCACCGGCAGGAAAAATCACTAAAGCATCAGCAGGATAGTTTAATTAACAGCCGTAGTGGCAAGCTTCAGACAGAAAACAAGTTCCGCGATACCATTAAGCCTATCGACGTCGGAAAGACTAAATACTAAAGCATCGGGTGGAAAAAAGTCCTTTCCAGTGAACGGAACGACATAAACGTTGGGTGGTTAGTGCATTACACAGCCGTAATGGCATAATACAGAAAGACTACGGGCTCCATGGCAAATAAAACATATCGGAAAAACCCATAATAAAACATCGGCGAGTGGAGTAGTTATATAACAAAACAGTTCGCTTGGGAGCTGCAATGGCGGAAAGCAATCAGACTATGGATTCCTACTTACTGTTCAAAAGACTTCTGACAGCGAAACAAAAATATATCATTGCAAAGCAAAACGTTTTTAACCCATAAAACCATGCATCAGTGGATGTAATAACTGTCCATCAGTTCATTCATCATTTAGTTTTCGCAATAGCGGCCGTGTAGGTAACTAAAGCTCTGACTCAAACATGAATAGGCTTCCGATAGTGAGTAGAAAAATCATCAAAATAGGAAAAATCACCGAAAACATTAAGTGATTGGAAAACTTTTAAAGTTGTGCAATGGTTAAAAGTTCGTTATATCTCTGAAATAGTGGCAGCATAGAGAAGAAAAACCCCGACTCAAACTTCAACCAAACTCCGACAACGATACAATCGAAACATCGGGAAATTGTAAGTTCCATAATCAAACCAAGGTCATTCAACTTCCGAGATGAAACAAAAACAATCAACCTCAAAATCCAAATTTATACCGAAGAAAAACAGAGTCCAGGAATCCAAACACTCCCAGGCAAGATAAAATAAAAAAAGAGGGTCCAAAATTTCAAAATTTGGAAAAACAGTTGCAGCTGCAACAAGATCCTTGTCATTTGTCTAGGGTTTTCCTTGGACTGGGGACACATTCCCCCGTCTGCTCCATATGTAGGTCCAACCCCTACATATGTAGGGGTGCAGTTCGGAAATCCTAATCCTTATGGTCAAGGTTTTCAAACTATGGTTTCAGCTCCTTTCACGAGCTCTCCTTTCTCGCTTTTTAGCGAATGGATACCTGCTCTTATGTTCCAGACCCTAGTTTCAACTAGGCCAGCTTGAACCTCATACACGGCACCATACATGAACAATCCACTAGCCTATAGGTGGAATCCTTTCCAAAGCGGCCCGACTACTTCGCAACCGGTAGCAGGGGGCAACCCTGCCTTCACATTTGGGAATCTAGGGGCAAATCCTTCTAATTCCCAAGTTGGTACTTTTCATGCTCTGGTTAGACCCACGCTCCCTTTCCTAGAAAATTTAAACTTTCCATACTTTTTGAAGCTAATGAATGACCTGGTGAGACATAATGCCTCCTGGCCACCCATTCCTACCAAGCTGCCCTCGGATATCCCGAAATTCGAAGGAAAAGTTGGTGAAGATCCAGGGGCTCATATCACCATTTTTCACTTGTGGTGATCTTCCAACTCAATGAACTACAACATCATTCAGTTGAGATTATTCCAAACAACTCTAACTAGTGTCACAGTAAAGTGGTACATTGAACTACCCTCTGTTGCGTTTGATATTTTTTGGGACTTAGCTAACATGTTCCTTAATCACTTCCAACTTCCTGTCCGGTATGATGCTGGGATAGACTTGTTGTCCACCTTTCGGAAGGACAAAGCCACTCATATTTTGGATCACATCCAAGAGTGGAGAAGGTGGAAGAGGCTTATTCAGGCCACTATCCCTTCTGAGTTTTTACTAGAATGGTTCCTTAAATCCTTATTGTCATATATATCTAAGGATGTATCTGCTTCAGGAGTAACCAATGAGGAAAAGACTATCGTCAAGGACCAGCAACTAGATTTGATATATTCGTAGTCTAGTATTCTATATGAAATCATCCCTGATGCACCGAGGCCAGCGCATAATGTAGAGAAACCTAAGCTTGGACCCCATGCCAATGGTGTGGTTTGTTCAGTGAAATATCCCACTGTAGAATCTTTAGCTAAACAGCTCCATGAGTTGTCCATCAAACATTCTATGGTAGAGGTAGCAAAGGCTATCCCCTCAGCCCAAAATGCAAATTTTTTTTCTCAATCCTCTCAAAATGGAAATCAGCAGCCCGATTGGAAAAAGAAGAAGGGAAAGAAAGGTGAGGGAAACCAAAACAAGCCGAAACCCACAAACAATGCTGATGGGGGCAAAAAAGAGAAGAAGAAGGTGAAATTTCCATGTAAGTTGTGCCAGGAAGATCACTTGACCCATCAATGTCCCCTTATGGACCAAGCTCATAAGCTTCTTAAAAGCCAACAACCGGTTGTCCTGAAGGATCCTTTTCCCCAAGGATATAATTCTGCTTCAGCTTCAAATGTAGCAGGGGGCACCCCAAATGCCCCCGACCCAAATTATATCAACATGGTTCGATCCCAGACATTACTCCATACCAGGAACAAGAACTATGAAATGGAGACTCCAGATAATGGTAAAGCTGAAACTTCTAACCCTCTCACAATTGAAAAACCTACCGAAACTATGCCCGAGATACCAAAAGGTGTCTTCAAGAAAGAATTGCACAATCCTAATGCTAGGGCCGCATCCAATTACTCTGTAGTTGAATATTTGGCCCAAACCCCTTGTGCGATGTTGGCTTTAGAGGTGTTACAGAGTTGTCTCGCCCAGCGAGATGCACTCTTAACAGCCTTAAGTAGTATGGATTCATCGAGCCTGATGGTGAAGTTCAATTTGTCTGATGTCAAAATTCGCCTGCCATATCATGTAGCCTTATCAATAGATGTCATCCATGGAATAAAAACCATTGGAAAGGAATTTGTCGATGAGGGTGCTTCTACATGTGTCATGTCCTTGTCTTGCTGGAAAGCTCTTGGGTACCTAGAGCTAGTTCCATCGAACACCCTACTTACTGCTTTCGATGGAAGGTCATTTCATCCACATGGTATCCTACCAGCTTCTGAGATAAAGTTGGCAGGGAAAGCAGTGTCTGTTGAGGTAGATATGATTGATGCGCCTTTGGATTATAACTTCCTTCTGGGTTGAAGTTGAACTTATGCCATTTCCACTATTGCATCGGTCGTTCTTCGAATAGTAGTGTTTCCACATGAAGGGAAGTTGGTTATTGTAGACCAACTCAGTTTTACTTGAAAGGGCCACATGGAAACTAATGAGTCCACCGTACCATTGGTTAATCAAGTTAAACCTGCTTTAGAGAACTTAGGGGCTGTAATGTATTCATCATTAATGGGCACATTCGATTTTCTAGCTCCGATTAATTATTTAGGTTCTACTAGTGTAGGGAAGTTTATTGCAATGGTTGTCGATAGAATGGATCCTTGGGTTCTTCCTTCTCGTCATGAACCTGAATTTCCCTTATCAGTAGTGGAATTATCTTATCAAGCTATCATTCATACCACTGTTGATCCCGTTCTAGTTCCCCTCATAGTCTCAGAGGAGCCGAAAGAAGCCTATCTACCTTCTTGGGAGAGAACTCTTTGCATACTGAATACTGCTTAGATATGGTTTTACCATCTAATGAATCCATTCTGGAAGCCATGTGTGGACGAGATAATATCTGCGAAGATCTTCACCATTGATCCTATTTTATTATAGAATTAAGCAGGATTGAAAATCAAGAGTTCCATATGAGACTAGTAGATGATGTTGATACTCCAATCAATCCCTTACCCAGGGAGGGAATATTTGTCAAGGGGAATATGGAAAACATTCTGTCACTATTCCTATCAACATCTCTGTGAACCCAAATGTTGTGGATAATGTATCTATCGGTGCAAACTGCTCTCTAGAGGAGATTTCTATCTATACATCCTTATTTAAGGGGTTTCGTGACATGTTTCCCTGGTCTTATGAGGAGATGCCAGGCATCGATCCATTGATAGTTGAACATGAAATCCAAACCTATCGTGATGCCAAACCATTTCGACAAAAACTTAGACCTGTCAATCCGCGTAAAGCGGCAGCTATCAAGGCTGAAGTTGAAAAGCTGTTGAAAGCCGGTTTCATTTACCCGATAGCTTTGACATAATGGGCATCCAACCCTGTTCCTATTCACAAAAAGAAAGGGACCATACATGTCTATACCAACTTTCACGATTTAAACAAAGCATGTCCTAAGGATAAATACCCTACACCATTCATAGATCAAATCATTGATGCTTGTGCAGGGAGTGAAGTATTTTCATTTATGGACAGTTTCTCAGGGTATAATCAGATTCAAATTAAACCGAAAGACCAACATAAAACAACTTTTATTTTTCTTTGGAGTACATTCACATACAAGAAAATTCCCTTTGGATTGAAAAATGCAAGGGCTACTTTTCAACAGGCAATGAATTTCGCTTTTCATGACATCGAATCTATTTTCGAACCCTACCTAGATGATCTGCCAGCACATTCTCGAAACAGGACTGATCACCCAGATCACTTGCGTTTAATCTTTAAAAGATACATATATTATAAAATACGTTTGAATCCCCACAAATGTGTTTTCTGTGTCGAGTCAGGTAGGCTACTTGGGTTCATTGTTTTTAGTAAAGGTATTCAAGTAGATCCCTTGAAAGTTGAGGCTATAGTAAATTTTCCTCCTCCTCGTTCCATCAGGCAGCTTTAGAGCCTGCAAGGGAATTCCAACTTTCTTCCACATTTTATCATGAATTATGCCAAGATCACCAAAGGTTTCATGCACCTATTAAAGCAAAACACCCCATTTGTATGGGATGAAACTGCACAACTTGTGTTCGAGGCATTAAAGAAATATTTGTTGTCAGCACCCTCATTGCACCCGCCAGATTACTCTCATGGCTTTATATTGTACCTGGCCACATCTAAGTTGACCATAGGGGTAGTACTAGTCTAAGAGTATGACAAGCTCCAAGAGCATGTCATCTATTATCTTAGTCGTTCTTTAGTTGGCCCTGAACTTAGGTATCCCCAGGTCGAAAAGTTGGCATTAGCAGCTCGGTATGTTGTTCAGAGGTTGCGTCATTACATCTTACTAAGGACTAAGACAGTAGTGGAAGATGTTAATCCTTTCCAGTATTTTTTTTCCCGATGGATAGTTGGAGGAAAATTCAACAAATGGATAGTCATTCTCCAGAACTTTGACCTAGATTTCCAATCTACCAGATCCAAAAAATCCTTAGTTTTTGCGGAGCTCATCACAGAATTTCTTGTTGAACAAGATGTAACCATTGAATAAGACTCATTTCCAAATGAGCACATATTCTTGATTTCTACCTCTGACTTGTGGTGTGGAGATATACTTATCTATCTCCAGACTCTGAAGTGTCTTGCAACCTTTATGTGGGAAGAGCGGGACAAATTACGCTTGCATGAAAAAAGCTACCTCGTTATTAGAGATACTTTATATTGTAGGGGGGTAGATTTTGTTTTGCGTCAATGTCTTACCCATGAAGAGGTCGATATTGTCCTAAATGATTCACATAGCGGAGCGTGTGGGGGTCATTTATCTGGGTTAGCAACGGCCCAGAAAATCTTACGTACCAGTTATTTCTGGCCCACGATCTTTAAAGACTGTGTGGAATCCATGAAGCATTGTCATCTATGTCATCTTTACACCAGAAATATGCAGTCGCATCCTACTCCGTTATTTCCCATCATCTCAGTGGGCCCCTTCACTAAGTGGGGGATAGATTACGTGACATGTGACCTAGTTTCGGTCAGGGGGCACAAATACATCGTTGTCGCTGTAGATTATTTTATGAAATGGGAAGAGGCAATGCCCACCTATAAGGTTGACGGGAAAACTACATCTTTTTTCATTTTCAACCAGATTATCGCACGTTTTGGTATCCCTAAATATATTGTCACTGACCATGGAAGTCACTTCCAAAACAGCATGATGACCGAGTTAACCACTACCCTAGGGTTTAAACAAGACCATTCATCTTCTTTCTACCCACAAGGGAATGGTCAAATGGAGGCAGTAAACAAGACCTTGAATACTATTCTCAAGAATACTATTAACGTAGCTAGGTCAAATTGGCACATCATGCTGTATCCTGCACTTTGGGCTTATAAAACCAATGTGAAAACTTCCACAGGATTCTCTCCTTCCCAACTCATTCACGGGGTGGAAGTAGTAACCCCGGTTGAATGTGAAATCTTGTCCTTAAAGATTGGCATTCATGTGTTACCTGATATGACTGAGCTTGAAGAGTTTTTGTTACACTTAGAGCATCTAGATGATTAGCGTAGGGATGCCCTGATAGCAAATGAGGCTCATAAAAATAGGGTTAAAATCAATACTATAAATCGGTCAAACCTCGGATTTTTTTTGAAGGGGAGCTTGTATTGCTCTGGGATCAAGACAAATAACCCCTAGGGGCAGGAAAATTCAGGTCTATGAGGTTAAAACCTTATGTCGTGTCAAAATTTTTGAAGAAAGGTGCATATGAATTAACTAATTTCGAGGGTAATATGTTTCCTGAGCCTAGAAATGGGCTCTACATGAAAAAGTACTATGCTCAGGCTCAGTACTTTTTCTTGTAATTTTATTGTATGTAACTTTATGTACAATAGTTCACCTATTTGTGTTCTTATATCATATGCTGGTTGTTATATATGCCTTTCGAGTGGTTCATAGGTTTTGTAAATGGCGCTAGTCGTCACACTTGCAACTTGGATTCAGCCGCATGGGTTATTTACTCACCCTCATGACAGCTAGTTTCCTCTGGAGGCACTTACCTAGGTCCTGCTACGAATAATGCAACTGAGTACAGGGCCTTCATTAAGCTTTTATGGGATGCCTTGTCATGTGGCATCACCCAGCTAGAATTCAGACTTGACTCTCAACTGGTGGTTTCCCAGCTCAATCGAGCTTATCAAGAGTGGAACCCTATTTTATTACATTAGTTTATGCAAGTTAGGTTATTGGAAAAAAAATTTGAGTTTATTACATTCAATCATATTCCAAGAAATCAAAATTCATTAATTGATGCATATGTGAATTATATCTCGGATTTCCATTTAACACATATTTCATAAAAATACACAACAGATACATTGCAAAAACACTTGTAAATAAAACTGGCAATATGTGTGTGTGTGTGTGTGTGTGTGTGTGTGTGTGTGTGTGAATATCTATCCATATAGATAGGTCAAGTTTTTTATCATCAGATCCAGTCATAACTGTATAATATACAAAAAATATACAAAAAGTGGATCATAGTCCATAGAATGCTCCTAAGTCTAAGCTTGACCACCCTGGTCACCCTGATCATCATGGTCATCCTTCTCTCGGGCTTCTTCAGCTTGTTTAGCTGCAGCAGCCTCATCAGCATATATGTAAAAAAGAACTATTCTGGCTACCCAGCTCATAAGGCATATCCAGATAGGTGGGATACCAACCACTAGCTCCTGCATAACGACAAGGATCTGCTCAATGCGTAAAGTAGGTACTCTTTGGGGAAGTCTGGCCACCTTCCCCTCAAGAACCCTAATCAAACCATGATTCTCTCCTACCAAAGGTCACACATACATATGAGGATTCCCAATAGGGCAGACTGATCCAATATCTACATTTTAAAACATTTTTGTAGGATTAAAAATGCTTATACATATGTATATATCTTTATGACTAAATATTCATAAAAATTTAAAAACTTGAAAACCAAAAATACCTAACGCTCCCCATGCTCCTCCAGGAGGGAGGACAAGGTCATTATCACCCCAGAAATCCATCCCAGCATATGGAAACTGCTCTAGTGCTGGTAGCTATCCCTCCCACCATAGGTAGAAGTTGTCATCGTACACACTCTGAACCGATCCATCGCCACCCTAGCGAAGGAATATTTCCCCCCACCCACTCAGTATAGGATGACGGGGAGAGAAAGCTGATAGAGGTACTGTGGGACTAAGACTGGTCACTCTCTCAAAGAAAAAGGCCACCAATATGCTAGGATAACCAAAAAAAATTCGACGGCCTCTCTTGCAGTCAGAGAGTTGCTTCTTCATTATCGGGATTACTCCTGAGCACCAGTCAAATAAGCCTCCCTGTAGACATTCTACCACAATTCTCATTTGGTTTCAAGTTGCAAGATGAAGTGATGATGATCCTGCAACCCTCACTATTGTGCTTACCAACACCTATAATGGCAAGCTGCGAATATGAACAATAGGGATGCAACTACCCTTCTTTTGAGTATCAGGTGCACAGTATGTGTCAATGTAGTTCTACACACTTAGAAGGTCATCGCCCGTACCAGTACCTTCCAAGTTGACCGGAGCTCCCCATCGTGACAAACCAAATATGAAATATATTTCTTCCAGTGTAATCTCTAGAATCTCACCTTGTAGGTCAAATGCACCTAGATCATGATCCTAGTAGTTTGTCAAAAACTCCAGTAAGCAGACATTGGATCGCATGGGTGAGGTACAAAAGAATTTAAGTAACCCACTTCACCGCAAAGAATTCACCGTGGGGACACTTTGAAGAGCATCTTGGTCCATGTCTTCATGCTCCCTCTCCCTCCACTCCAACACCATGTTTTAGCCTGCCAATAAAGCCATTTTCAAACATTAAATTCAATTAAAAAAATTTATTTTGGCCCTAATTATCTTTTGCCTATGTCATGCAGTATACACAACTATCCTTTGGACATCTCGCGTATCATACGTGGGTTGCTTTCGAACAAGCCGCATATAAAATGCATGTACATGACAGTCTAGGTTGCATACCCACATATATAGCGCGACCCCCATACAATTTGCCTAAAACATCAAATTTTTCATAAAATAAAAAATTTACTTGGATGAAATGAAAGAGCATGGTGAGCTGATTTACCTGGCACTTGTGGATTTGAAAATTGTCCACCAAGTTTTCCACACCGAGCGATTAAAGGTAGAGGTAAAATTTGTCTATATTGGGTAAAAATGTCAAATGGTGAGCTTTTTGTTTCTATTTTGAACTATTTATAGAAATATTATTTCAAAAGTGGGTTTTTAACCTATAGTTCTTATTTTTTATCAAAACCAAACTAATACCATGTCTTTTTTCCTAAATATAACAAGTCCAAGGTCACTTAAAGTTGTTTTTCACTCATATAGGGTAGGATTTTGGTCATTCATATGCAATTTTGCATTTATACCTAATCCGTCTTAACCCTAGAATTACTACTTTGACCACGGACTATGGTATTTTAACCATTAGTACCATGTCTATACCATTGTTCTTCCGTGGATAGGGCTTTCATAACATGAGTACCCTAGCTTAGAACACATTTATTGTCTTTTGGTACTCATGCCGCATTTGTCGTAGGTTCAGGGGAGCCTTCTTAGCTATTTTTCATGCCAAATTGAGCCTCATTTTGGTCTCTTTTTACAAGATATCCTTTTTAAAGGCTCCCTCCCCTTATGGAGTTTCTTTAGGCCCAGGTCTAACTCCTCAAAATAGACTTGATTTCTAGTAAACTTGTCCATTTGGGCTCATTAAGAATATGTGAATGGACATCCACAATGGTGGTAGGTTATCTCTTTCTCAGACCATGTGGAATAATACGAGAAAGGATCACTCTCTTTTCTATGGAATTGAGAAGAGTGTTCTCAGGTATAGGTTTATCACTTTTCTGGACCTGAGGGACTAAATTTACGGAAAAGGAACACTTGGTATGAGCTTAGTTTTCTCTTTTTCGTGCTCTGGACCTAAACATGAAAAAGATTCTAAGTGTACTTTATGTCTTTGTCATGCTCATTAAACACTAAGAACAAAGCATCGAGTTTACTGTTGTAAGCCTCATTCCTCGTAATCAAATGGATCTTTCCTAGTGATCTTGCTTTCCTTCACACTTGTAAAACTCAAGCTATATGTTGCTCTTGAAGGAGCTTTGGGTACATGGTAATTTAACCTTTTTCGGACCTCCCTAACTAAGTATGAAAAAGGTTCACCTTTTCTTCTACGGAAGTTAAGAGAGTTCTTCTGTGGTATGTTTTATACTTTTTCATGCTCAAGAGACTAAATTGGATGAAAAAGGACCCTCTTGGAGTCTTCTTCAGTGTTTTTAGACTCTCTAAATATGAAAACACCAAGTGACCATATACTAGTTTAGGCTCATAAAATCCACAAATCAATGACATTATGAAGCATTATTCCCTCTTCTCTTCAAGCTTGTCAAAAATGAAGAGAGACTTGAGTTGACTTTCCTGGACTCGTTAAAATTTAGTAGGAAATATAAGGAACAAGTTTTCTTTTTGGTTTTTCATCGGTGGCAGCATGTCCTCCTTGAACATAGCACTCTATGTACTTTCTGATACTCATGTCTCAGTGTACACTTTCAGTTTAGCTATCACTTTGAGTCTCTTACTCCTCTGCTTGTCATTTATACCTGGGGAATCTATCATGTCTCCTACATGACAGAGAAGTCTAGTTGTTTTAAGCGCCTTGGGTCATCTATGTGTCGTGTTCACTATTCAAGGATTTATCCCTGCATCTGATTCTTATCATGATTCCATGATTGTCCTATTTGATACTACTTGTGTCTACCTTCCTTTATCTAGTTCCTAGTCACTCTTGTGATCCGTTAAAGGATCTATTGCCTTCCTCATCACAGTATGGTTTCTCACCAGCCCTTCCTGAAGATGAAGACCTAGAGTTTTGACGATAGTACCTTAGGATTAACTTTCATTATTGGTGAATTCCTTTGCTTCTATTTTCAATTATCACCTATTGATTGACAATCTGTTGAGTCCTATCCATGTTCGACTTCGACACATTTTTCACATGGCCTGGATTGTACTGGTTCCTTTGGATTTTGACGAAGACCTTAGGATCACATCTATAACCTAAGTTGTGCAAGATTGTGTTGTGTTACTCTACACAGCTTATAGATCTTTGAAGACTCATCATTATTGTATATTGTGGCTTCGATCCACCTGTGTAATATACTGGTCTTCTACCCATATCATATGATGTACTCAAATATTGTAAAGGAGCTAGTGTTCCAGTATATTGAACATGGCATCCTCAGATATGATTTTTGTATATGACATTGATATGTATTTGTTTTAGGTACTTCCTCTGCTTCATTGAACTTCTGATTTCTCCAAGATTAAGATTATAATGTATTTCGGCCATCGTTTCCCTCTGACCTCACACATTAGGGGGAATCTGTTATCATCCCAAATGGCACTTCCCCATTTGAGTACCGACATTCTTCATGTTGGTACACAAAAGGACAAATTAGGATTGAAGTGGCCAAAACACTATAAATGGGCATGACCTAGGATGCATTATCCTCAAACCAGCCTTATATATTTTTATTCTAAGTTTTGAGTTGCATACGCGACTATGTGCATTGTAACTCATGTACCATACGTGAGTATTTGCATTGCAACCCGCGTATACTTGCATATGCGAGTTCCCTTCAAGAAACAAGCGTATCATACGTGAGTTTCCTATATTAATACTCATGTACACCTTAATTCAACTTTAAAAAATATAAATCGAGATTATATGAGATTAGTTGGGTCCTAATCCATAACTATCCCAACTATCTTAACCATCCCAACCTTTGAAACCACTCTATTTCCCAAAGTATAAATAGAGGCCTTGGGGAGGGGACTAATCAATCAATTTTGGAGACAAAAGTTATGCTGGTGGTATATCTTCGACATATTGGAGCAGCAGAACTCAGAGTCCTTTGGTTACAGAGGAGTCCTTGTCTTAGAAGTTGGGTTGTACTCTTATCTCATTCATCGATTGTTAATAAAGAGAATTCTTCTTCCAATCTTGTATTGAGTCTATTTCATGTGTATGGGTTAATGAATATATTTGTTTATATGTTTAATATGTTGTTCATCTAACCTCTAATATGTATATGCATGAGATATTACTTGAAGGATTTGCTCTTTGCAGGTGAAGAGGTGCATCCCTGGAAGCTTTGGAGAGAAGAGAAATGGGAGAAGATCAAGCTTGGATCAACCGTTGTTAATTGGGTAAGTCAAGACTTTCTTCCTATTCCCTTTCCATTCTCTGGTAAAGCTGATTGTCTGCAAGTTAGTAGTAAGTTGGTAACCCCATACCCTAGGTTACAAGGGTGCTTTATCCTGAACAACAGATAGTGACTTAGATGGAGGTAAAGGACGTTAATTCACAGTAGTTAGTGTCGCACTAATAACACTTCAGCTTAGAAAGAGTATTCCATTCATTCTCAGAGTAACTATTCCTAGGAGTACATTATGCTATAGGCCATGATAATATACTATGAGTTGCGGAGGTGATTCCAATGGAGGTTCCTAAGCATTATAGCATAAATTTAGTGGTACTTAAGCTAGTATTAACAACCAAGGACACATGGATTACTTAGTAGTATATGGATCTAATGAGACTATAAGAAAGGGTTACATTGTGACAATAGTAGGTAAACGTAACCATCCCTTCCCCGAGCGTAGGAAAAATCTACTTCATTATTTAGTTGGATTAACTAAGCCATGATTGTCCTGCGGAGCCCACTCTATGCTTCTGAATCCTACCCATCCTTGGCTTTTGGATCCTACCAAGCCTTGGGTGTTATGTGTTTCGTACCTAGATTTGGTTTATCAGAGTGATCTAAAGTGATGTTTACCTTATTCCCGTATCAAAATAAATCTATAAATAAGCATGAAATAACTAGAAAATTTGAAACCATTATTACATATATAACTCATTTCTACAATATAGATCAAACCATTAAACCTGGTCAGATAGTTATGAGCCACCCATGCAAGTTGGTTACCATTGACCACTCCATCCCATACCCATACTGCTCGCTTCTAGTGAAAACTACTATGGATATTGAAGATAACAAAAACTGCAGTCATTTGTTTTCATACATGAGAGTTTGGGACTTCTTACAATCCTATTTTACTTATACCTACCTACCTCAATTTAACGAAGCGAGGGCGAGGGTGGGTGTCCTAAAAGACATGATTCAGGGAGAGTTAATTTTTTATCTCTCGCTCTCCCATCACCCCTTTTATTTTGGCTATAAAATGCTCTGGTACAATTCGTAAGTAGTTAGGTCATCAGGTAATTGCATAGTCAGGTAGTTAGATCTCAATCATTGTCACAACAAGCCAATATGTGCATCCCTACCCCCCATCGGTTTTGAACCTGTGACCTCCATGTAGGTAACATAGGTTCTTAACCATTAGGCCCACTCAAGTGTACTCAGTAACCTTATATATCCCCTTGTGGCACTACTCAAGGACAATTTAACATAAATATTAATTGCCTTTCAATGTTTTTCCATTTGGGGTTCAACATAATGACTAATTGAGTTATTTTTCTTTTTCTATTATGTGTTTAAGGTTTTCCTTCTTATCTTCCAACTAAAATTATCTTTCCAATTGTCCCCAATGCTGTCCTTATGTTTGTAGTTTCTGGTACATTAGAAGGGAAGTCTCTCTAGATTTGCATGATCTTGGCCTTATGGTCCATATATTAGACAAAAATTAGGGGCATGATGTACATCTTTCACGAATCCTAGTTGATGGTCATGTTTATACCTTCTAAGTACAACATGATGTCACCCTAGTAAATCATATCTGCTAAAGAAATTAAATATAAAATTTACAATGATTTCACCGTGCTACATCATATTTTCTTTACAAAATCAATAAGAAATCTAAGCAAAAATCACCAAGATGGTTTCTAGATCAACACATTGGATGTACAAGATAACAAAAAGGAAAGCAAAATGAGATCTAGATGGAAATATTTCCTTTCCATGTGTTAGTTTAGGAATTTCCTTCTTCCAAGCTACATCGATAAACATGGTCGACATGATGAAGGAAGAGGATCTAGTTGTCAGAACATCAAGTGAAATACTACCAAGATGAGATAGCCATCTTGACATAGTTTAAATCATGTGCTTTGGAAGTGAAAAATGAACTAATGCATAAGAAAGAATGTTATACAAGAAATTATTGAACTTATAGGAACAAGGATTTCAAATTCACTATTTTTTATAAAAGTATGAAGGTGAAGGAGAAACAACAAGAAGGTACTCAGATTAGTTTTGATAAGTTGAGGAAATGGAAAGAGGAAGAGAAGTATGTTCATAAAGACTTGCCAAGAATGAGTAAAACTAAGATCCATTGCACAATAGTAGCATTGCAAATTGGAAATAGTCATGCACCAAGCTAGAGAATAGTATTAAGGGAACCTCAAATAAACTTTTACAATTGTCCCAAGTAGAGGAAAGAGTGATCCAAAGATGTCACTTACCTTCTTTTGGTGAGTTAGATACACCTAGGTTATTACAACAATGCATGGAGGACCTAGAAAACAACACCAAGCTAAAGAAGATAGTTATAGACATTGCTCCTAGATTTACTAAGGCAGGGTTAATCGAGTACATATCTACTACTTCAAAAGAAATAAATTTAATTAATTAATTTATCAAAACCTTGCAAAATGGATTGGAGCTAACATATAGAGAGCTCATTATGTATGATTTGGTATTTGAACAATTGATTTTTTTATGCTTCATAGGATTAGTGGGAGTAGAGAAAGTTTGGAGTGAATGTTTTCAAGATAAAGATAAGAAGAGAATTTAATTTTACTCAAAGAAATTATAATAATTTTGCATTTTGTAATTCAAAAAGGCCAAAAAGTCTCAAGGAGGGAGAAGTTACACTTATTGAAACTATATATGTAACTTGAGAGCAAAGCAAGGGTCTTTTTCTTATGCAACTTTTGTAAAATTGATTTTAGAAATTGATGAAAAGAATCCATTGTTGGCCAAGCTGTTGAGGGATAATTGGACATTCTATTACTGTCATGTGTATAGAACTTTTTATATTTTCTTTTGCTGTTAGGATCTTTCTTAGAATGTTTATTAGTGTCCATACTATTCTCTAATTAATGATACAATCTCATTCATTTTCTTTCCTCAACTAGTTGTTTATTTGTCTATATCTTGTAGATGCATAATTTAATGATTAGTTATTCGATTAGATTGTTCTTAATTAATTGTCAATTATATATTTTTTCACATTAATAACTAAATGATGGTGAGAATATATACATTATGTGTGTGTCTAATTGTTTTAATTTAGGAATAGGAATCTCTAAAGCATAATTAATACTACACTTAAATTAGGATCACACGTTGAATTTAGGGTATAACCATATTAGCATTTTTCATGTGCACGCTCTTGTATTTTAAAAAATTCATCCACAAAATCATGATAGTTGATAGGCCATAAGCTAAACAGATTCCTTGTTTCAAAGAACGTGAAGTCTAATTGGTGAATCTCTTCTAATTGCAAAGGCATTCCACCCTATTAACATGATGGTGTGTGAATATTAAAGTCGTGAATGAATTCACTTTTATTAAACTTAAGTATATAAAGAAGTCATTGCTTTATTATTAAAGTTATGAATGGTTGAATAAGAAGGATTGTATTTTTTATTTTTTCTTATAAAATATTAAAATTTTAATCAATATTTAAACTTGAATGAATAAGGTTACCATACTTTATTATTAAAGTTATAAATGGTGGGATGAGATTGGTTTTTCTATTTGTTGGATACAATTGTGATGGTTAGCCTTTAGGTATGCATTTAATTGAGAAGAGATTATCTTGATAACTTCAAATATTTTGATATCTTAATGTGTCTTCTATTTAATGATTTATGATTTTTTGGTATGAGTTATTATTTCAAGTTGTTAAGTGGTTCAAACATCTCTTTTATATTAGTTTATTGTGTGATTTATTAGATCTCACGTGGAGTTTATTGTGTGATTTATTAGATCTCACGTGGAGAGATAAACTATGGTGGGGTGTAAGTTGTTAGTTGGAAAATATGAGATTGACATTGTTATAAGGGATTTTATCACAAATTTGACCTATTGTGGATATGGTATGGGATAAAAGTTTAAAACACCATGGTTTGTGCACTCTTTTCATCCAAGTGTTAATGTAGGAATATCAAATCTGTATTGGGACATTCATTAGAACTCCTCCTAATAATTGAGAAGACATGTTGATGATTACTTGATTTATTTTGATTTCTCAATGGGTTTTTTATGTATGATGTTATGATGCTATTGAAAAATGGCCTTTGCATAATTCTGATCATGATGTTACTATAGGTATATCAAAATTGAATCAGAGCATGGTTTAGAATTTCCCTTGATAATAATGATCCTAATTGCATCTCGAATGCCTCTAGAGAAATTAGTCCCGTTACATTTTTAAGTGAGGAAATTTTTGACACGTCTAATTTAGAGTGAATTAGTTTCTTCATGCGAGGACTTTATTGTTAGGATATTTAGATTATTAGGAGTTAGTTATGATCAAATTCGTCCAATGTGTCTTTAAGTAAAGTGTGTTTCTTTAGTGTACCTTTGTGATAATATAATTTGATGGTCGCAATTATCCTTGAAGAGTTTGTGCCTTATTAGTTAGGTTCCTATTGGTCAGTCGTCATTCAGATCAGGGAAGAGTTTCTATTGGGAAAATTTCATGTCAGGCAGAGATCCCATCCTTTTTTACCCCTGCGATATATAACTTTAAAATGCACATGCGATATATAACTATATAACTATATGGACGAAACTTATATTTTTATGAAGGTAAATTATAATTACTCAGCCAATATTTGAAGTGTGAAAAGTTCTTGTATAAAAAAATAGTTCACCCAAAGGAAAAAAATGTTGATGATTTTGGAATTAGTTATGATGGAATATGGTAATCAACATACACTTATTTATTATTTAAGATGATACAATGACTAATGCATTAGTTTTTATGATGAGTGGGAGCTTGACAAGAAATTCACTCATAGGTCTAGCAAGATTTTCCCAACAAGAACTATGCATGATAGGAACTCTGCCCGATAGGAACATTTCCCCAATAGGATCTCTGTCCAACAGGAACATTTTTCTCTTACAATCTTTTTCCATTTTTAATGCAAATCTATGCTTGTATTTACAACCCCGCAGGGCACCAACATGCAATATTACGGGTTCCTAGGAATGTACTTCCTCTATGTGTTTATTGAATGTGCAACACTTAGTGCATTATAGGCCATTGCATTCAGTAGCCAAACATTAAAGAAAATTGTTCCCATTGATGTCCTTAATTACTTTATAAGTTAAGTCTTCCTAAAATGGTTACCTAATAATATATTTAGTTCATATAATAGATCATCTACCTAGTAAACAAATAATCAAATCTCTGATTGTTCAAATAGAATAAAGACCTGTAATATGGTCAACTTATTGCTAATGCATCTAGCCAAACAAAACCCTGCAAATTCAACAAGGTATCTTAGTCACAAATAGTATGCAAGACAATCAATCCATTTATGAAATTTATATGCATATTCTACCCATATATTGCAATAGATGTTGGATCCAATTATTGAAAATGTGTGAACTTTCATCGTGCAGCTCCTGTTGAGGCATTATTCCTCTCAAGGAAGATTTCATGCCTAGGCATAGTTCCTCTCGGGGTAGATTTCATGTTGGGGCATAGTTATGAGATTCTTGCTGAGGCATAGTTCCTCTCGGGGCAAAGTTATTCCTGAGTCATAGTTATTGTCAATGCATAGTTCCTCTCGGGTAGAGTTCCTATTGGGGCATAGTTTCTCTTGGGCATAGTTCCTCTCGGGGTAGATTTCCTACCGGGGCATAGTTTATGTATTTCCTCTCAGACATAATTCCTTCTAGGGCATGGTTCCTCTTGGGCATAGTTCCTCTCGGGTCAAAGTTCCTGCAGGGGCATAGTTCCTTCCAGGCATAGTTACTCTCAGGCATAGTTTCTCTAGCGGTATATTTTCTACCAGGGCATAGTTCCTCTCAAGAATAGTTCCTCTCAGGGCATATTTCCCTATCGGGGCATAGTTCCTCTCATGGCAGAGTTCCTATTGGGGCATCTTTCCTCTTGGGGAAGACTTACTGCTAGGGCATAGTTCCTCTTGGGCATAGTTCCTCTAGGGCATAGTTCCTCTCAGGCATCTCAGGGTAGATTTCTTGTTGGGGTTCCTCTCAAGCATCTTAAGGCATAGTTCCATTGGTCATAGTCTGTACCAGGGCATAGTTCCATCGGGCAGAGTTCCTGTCGGGGCATAATTCCATCGAGTAGAGTTTGTGTCCAAACATAGTTCCATCGGACGTTCATAATTCCATCGGGTAGAGTTCCTACAGGAGCATAGTTCCATTGAGTAAGATTTATTTCCAAGGCATAGTTCCATCCCTTGAAAAAAGGCCCTCTTGTTTAGATTCCAAAGCAATTTTCCATTTAAATAAAATTCATAAATCATCTCAAATAAACACTGCTTAATCCCATTGACAATGACCATGTGGATGATAAAGTAGAGCTACATAGTATGCCTTGGTAATTAGGTGGAAGATAGAGTAGAGCTACACAAATCCATCGGGTAAAGTCCCTACAGAAGCATAGTTCCATCGAGCAGAATTTCCTGCCAAGGCATAGTTCCATCCCTTGCATAGATTACATAGTATTAAAGAAAGAAAAATCAAGAACACGTTTCCAATTCCATTCATTGACGACGTATCGGATGAACTTCTTGGAAGCAAAATATTTTTCAAATTTTGATTTAAGAGCAGCTTACTATCAATTCAAGGTCGGATTAGAAGATGTCACAAAGACTTATTTTCAAACTCATGAAGGTCACTATGAATTCAAGGTAATTCCTTTTGGATCAACCAATGTTCCCACCACCTTCTAAGAAACTATGAAAGAAATATTCCATCCATATGCCAGGAAATTTTTGTCAGTCTTCTTAGATGACATCCTTATATATAGCAAGACATGGCAGGAACATCAGAAGCATCTGGAACAAATACTATTGCTTCTAGAAGAAAATCAATTCTATGCAAAAAGGTCAAAATGTACATTTGGAAAACAAGAAGTAGAGTATCTTGGTCACATTATCTCAAAGGAAAGAGTCAAGGTGGATAAAAAAAAATTAAAGTGATCAATGAATGGCCCCAACCAAGGAATATATCCAAGCTAATAGGATTCTTAGGGTTGATTGTATACTATCGAAGATTCATAAAAAACTACGCTCATTTAACCACACCACTAACCAACCTCCTTAAAAGAATTCGTTTCAATGGAGTGTTAAAACAAGAAGGTGTTTTGATGCATTAAAATGAATTATGTCTACAACACCTGATTTCTCAAACCCATTTGTAATCAAATGTGAGTCCTCAAGGTTTTGGATAGGAGCAGTCTTGATGAAAGAAGGACACCCAATTGCTTCTGGATGAAGTAATTTAAACAAGAGAGAATGCTTACAGTCAAGATACAACAAGGATATTCTTTTCATCATGCACACATTAATGAAATGGAAACTTTACCCTTTGGAAAGCAAGTTTATGATCTAAACAGATCATAGCATTCTTAAATGATTATAACAACAAAAGATGTTAACTACCAAACAACATAAGTGGATAGAGAAATTTTCTACATTTGACATGGAAATCCTAAATAAAAAGGGAAAAGACAACAAACTAGTTGATGCAAATATGAAGAAGTGCAAGTTTTTGCAGCATCGATGGTGGTTCCTAAATGGATAGATGAAATTCAAGTCGATTATGCTAAAAATACAAAGACTTGCTCCATAATTAACGATATAAATCAGTATCCCAAATTTGAATGGAAAAATGAAATCTTATGGTATAAGGGAAGGATTTACTTAAGCCCCAACTCAAGTTTTAAAACCAAGGTACTTAAATAATCCCATGACTTTCTAGCTACAGGACACATAGTATTTTTTAAAACCTATTATAATGCAAGACAATTATTTTTTTGGAAGGGAATGAATGCAAACATTCAAAAATATGTAGTAGAATGTGAAATTTGTGAAAGAAATAAAAATGATAATGTACTAACCCCCGAGCTGCTCCATACATTGCACACCCCAAATCCGAAATGGGAAGAAATCTCAATGGAATTCATTGAAGGATTACTCATGTCATAAGGGAAGGAAAAAATATTGCTAGTAGTAGACAAACTAACCAAGTATGCACATTTCATCGAGGTAAGAAAAACCGATTCCGCCAAGGAAATGGCTGAAATTTTCTGCAAAAATGTATACAAGTTACATGGGTTTCCAAAGATTATTGTTAGTGACAGAGACACTGAGTTTAATGTAAATTTTTTGAGAGAATTTTTGAAACAAATTGGGATTTCACTTAACATGAGATTATCTTACCATCCCCAAACAAACGGTCAAATAGAAATCATTAATACATGGTTGGAAATGTACCTACGTTAACTTGTAACCAACAAGAAATATAAATGGTTTCAATGGTTGTATCTTGTTGAAAGGTGGTATAATTCCACATACCATAAATTCACTAGAATGACACCATTCTAATCTCTCTATGGATATGAACCCCCAAAATGGATGGATCTATCCACAAATCAGGTGAAGGTTTCATTAACAAAAGATCATTTAAAGGAGAATCAAAAATTTGTTCAAATACTCAAGGACAATCTAATGTCTCTGGAAATCGTGTTGGCTCAATCTCGACTAACCCAGTTTCAACTTCAACTAGACCAATAAAAAACCCAAGGTACTATCCCGACAGAGTTTAACACCGTCGACACCACTTGCGAAAAAAGTGAGGTCTCACCCCAGATACCTATAGGAGTTGTAGGAACTAGGTTCCTGTAGTAAAGAAGGGGATCTTCTCTTGATAGGAATCGACATAAAAAACAATGACAAAACAATTAGCATGATAGCATATTAAATTCCATTCACAACCTTAAACATATTCATAAAACCAATCGAATATTTTTCGATTCAATTACTTATTCAGACATTAACACATTATCACATATTGCAGCAATACACAAAACAACAGACACATTTATCATACACCATTCAACACAAGAATTTATTGTTGAAACCCAAGACGGGAAAAACCACAAAAGCACTTGTTAATTAGAAAGATTCTTATTTCGAATGCTTTGGTCTCCACACACAGCTTGCAAACATTCCTCCTCAATCCCCATTATATTGAGTCCATGCACATAGCTTTCAGGTCGATAGTATACTCAAAACTCTTATTCATCTTCGACATAGTAATACGAAATCATTCTATCGACATTACAAACTTGACTTCAACCAACCCCAAAAATACCAAATCATTACATTTTTATAGGCTCTACTGGATGACTTTACATCATGTGCCCACTACCTCAAAAGTGGGCAAGCATTTAACTAACTCACTGATTTTTCCGTCAGAATCTGTCAAAACAATTACTTTCCCCCCAAATTCTACCCAAAATTTTGGATCTGACCGATGCAACACTCGCTCCATTGCAGCCCCATTCACAACTCGACCGGGCTCCAAAACCAAAGAAACAAATTAACCAAACTTTCATGCGGACAACAGGCCCTCCACACTCACAAGTGGCTCATCCTAAGACACTTTAGATGGAAACATCGGGCATGTTCAACTTAGTTTGAAAATATTGAAATATTGTCATCACTTCCTTGGCATGTCATTGAACATCCGCTTTAACTTTGGAAACCTCTTCAACAAGTTGAGAACTGAGATGTTCTAAAACATCCACCATAGTTGCATCTAAATATTGCTTGACCTCGACATGGATTGGACAAATTGTTGCAGTCACATGCTCTGCCTCTATTTGAAGCTTCACAACATGTTCTATTCTTCTTTGTTGCTACTTTTGTAGTTTGGATACCTGCTGTTGCAATACTTTAAGCTCATTATCCTTACTCATATTCTCAATTGGTGATAAGGATTTCAATGAGGTCTGGAGACTAGCCAGAATTGTAATTTGTGCATGAAGTCTCTTTGTTATATCTTGCAACTCCACGTCATCCATTAAGGCCTCCCATTCCTGGGAAACCTGATCATGTGCCTTAGCACAAAGTTCCTTGGCCTCTTGAATCTATCGCATATCCTCTTCAACCTTCTTTCATCGCTCTTCCAGTACGTCAGGAAGTGTACTAGGGAGAAGCTTAGTTTCTAATTCTGCAATATTTTGGTGGAAGTCACTAGCAACTTCCCCTAATTTGATGACACAAGATTCAACAATCATGTCAAGTGTGACCCTGACCTCTAGAACTTCCTGATAGGAAAGAGAAACAACTTGCTCTAGTCATTGCATATCCTTCTAGCACTTATGCATTTTATTTTCCTTGTCTTCTAGTTGACTTTGCAATGAAGACATGGTGCAGTTCAATTGATTTAGTTGATCATACACTGCATGCTCATGTGCGTTGATTTCCTCAACTGTTGCCTGATGAATGTTGTGCAGTATGAACATTGGTAGCAAAGACATGTCTAACCCGACATAAGCAATATCATGTATAGCATTATTCAGCTCCATCATGCATAAATCAAGTGCTTTGGGTACCACCTAAACCTTACTATGTTGTCATGATGTTTGGAATTCAGTAGAATGATCATCAGAGGGGAAAGATTCTTCCCACTGCACCACCTTCCTATTGACCACGAATCTTACTTCTTTCACAACATTACAAATCGTTTGAAGGAGGTCGGTGACTCCCTCGAAGAGTTCATTATTTCAGTTGTCAATATTCTAACAAGTATCTTCAACAACCTAATCCATTCTATCTACCAACTGATTATAATCCTCATCAATTAGACCATCATGTGTGGAGTCCCTGATGACCTTTTCCTTCTTCCTGCCCTTTTTCACCATGTCAGTAGCTTTCCTCTTAGCTCCAAAATCCAGATCTTTTGAGGTAGCACTCGACTCTTCATCACTGCCATGGTGAGAGCTAGGAAAGTTTTCTTATTCTTGTGCCCCCCTTGGTTGGGTCCTTGATGTACCCTCTTGTTGCGGCTCAGTTTCAGCAAACAATTGGTCTTCTACGAAAGGCTTCTTCCAATCCTCTGGCAAGTCATGAACTATGGTATCAATTTCTTCCTCTGATAATTGGAAAGCAGCAATTAACCTTTGGAACTGGGGATACCGTATTGGATGAAGATATATGTGGTGAGACCATATAGTAAACTTGATTATATTCCTATATCGTTGTACAGTAGCAGCTTCAATCCTCTATTGGTTCCCTATATGATTCCTTAATGCATCAACATTCATATAGAATTCAATGTTATTCTCATGTTGTCGCCGACGATTTTCATCAAACCACAAATTTTGGTAATGGGCCTCACAACATGGGACATTTACTTACATCCCTTGGTAATTAGGTAGTTCTTCCCATGCAACAAAGGAAATTAATATGAGTAACTAGGAATAAGTAAAATGTGTACCTTTCTCCTGTGCATCAATGTTGGTTGTGGATCCTGATCTTCCTGATTCAAATATTTTATTGTCCATCTATGTCTGTGCCCTAGTTTTATTGTACACTCATCCAAATAAGGAGGTGCAGGGGCCAGCAGGCCCCCGGGCGACGGTTCGAGGGAAGCGCCCCCAAAAGATATTTTTTGGGATGTTTTGTTTCCAACAATTTATATGCACATGGTATTGGGTGGCCCGTGGTATTTTCCCATGGTAATTCCCCTATAAAAGGAAAGCATTGTAATAAGGTTGTGTATTGTATTGTAGCATTGTAAAATGATCTTTGTGATTGTATGAGAGAGGATATGAGAGAGTGAAGAGGAAGTGAAACAACGTTGCTACAGGTTGTATCTCTTTATTTTGTTGGAAGGTATAGTAATAAAAGACTGGCAATTTATGTGTGGACATAGCCCATTATGGGTGAACCACATTATATATGTGTCACTCTTATAACGTGTTTAATATTTGCATCTTGTTTATTGTTTATTGTAAGTTTCTCTGTGATCTTGTTTTCTAACAATTAGTATCAAATTCAAAGGTCTATTTGGTTGGTAAACTCACAGGAAATAAGGGTTCCTAGTTTGAGTTGGAGCAATGGAGAAAGAAGGAAAGTTTAGGGTCGAGAAATTTAATGGCCAAAACTACCAATTATGGAAGATGCAAATTGGGGACTATATGTACCGGAAGGATCTATTCCTACCATTGGGAAGAAAAACAAAACATTCGACGACTATGAAGGATGAAGAATGGGAGTTTCTTGACAGAAAAGAACTGGGAAAAATATGGATGTCCCTAGACTCATCGGTGGCTTTCAATATTTCAAAATAAAATATAATGGAAGGTGTGATGAGCACATTGGCTAAGTACTATGAAAAACCCCTAGCTTCCAACAAGGTATTTCATATGAAGTGTTTATTTAATATGAATATGTCAAAAGGTGGGTTTGTTACTGACTATTTAAATGAATTTAATACAGTTACCAATCAACTAAGCTCCGTAGGAGTGAACTTTGATGATGAGGTTAGGGCTCTTCTAATATTGAGCTCATTTCTAGAAAGATGAAATGGCTTGGTCATGGCTATAAGTAACTCTGTCTTTGGTTCAAATACTCTTAAATTTGATGATGTTGTTGGTGTTATTCTTAGTGAAGAAAATCTGAAGAAAAACCAAAGGTAATACATCAGGTAATGCATTGATCATGGAGAGCAGAAGAAGACAAAGGTTCAAAGGAAAGAGACCAAGTAATCGCATCAAGTCTAGAAGGGAAGATCTAAGTCCATAATGGGAAAGATTGAGTGCCAGAACTGTGGTAAGAGAGGACATCTGAAGAAAGACTACAGAGATCCAAAGAAGAAAGGAGATGGGAAGCAAGAGACTACTCAGGAAGCTAATGTAGTAGGTGATGTGTTACAATATGCTTTGATTATTGCATTAGATAATACTAGTGATTACTGGGTAGTAGATTCAGGGGCTTCATGTCATGCTAACCCCATAGGAAATTATTTCATGATTATGTTCCAAGTGAGTTTGGACATTTTTTATTGGGTGATGATGAACCATGTAAAATTGTTGGAATGGGTCACAGTACGAATTAAGTTAAATAATGGAAATTAATGGCTGCTAAAATATGTGTGGCATATTACTCCTGGGAAAATAAATCTGATCTCAACATGGAAGTTGGGAGATAGCGAATGTTTGTCTATGTTTGGAAAAACATGGTGGAAGATCACTAAAGGAGCATTGGTAATATCAAAAGCAGATAGGATAGGTACATTGTATTTATGTCCTCATAAAAATGATTATTATATTTCTCTAGCTTCCACAAAAAAGGTGTAGCATTGTAGCATCATAGCCACATGGTCAAACTAGTGTAGCATTGTAGCTTGGCCACATGTTATAGCCAAAAATGGCACTTCTCCATCTCTGACGACACTTACATGTTTAGTCGCATGATGAAAATTCCATGACGACACTTCATGAAGGCTACTGTCAATCACCCAAAGTACATTAATGGATGGAAGGGTCATATTTGGTACTTCTGTGGAGCCTTCTTACCTTTTTTCTAGTCCATTGGATACCTAGGAGGATAAGGAACAAGTTTCTAGACTAAACCATCTCCTGAAAACCCTTGGAAAACCCAAAAAAATGCATTTTTTCATAAAAACGCAAGTTTTCAGTGTTGTACTAGTGTTTTTCTCTTTGCGCATGCAAGTTGTCAGTGTCTTACTAGTGTGTACCCTCACAATTCTCAAAAATATATTAAATTTTGAATTTTGGGTGGTTTGGGTGGTTCTAGAACTACCTCCTCGGTTGTAATTGCTCCATCCTCAACCTTGACTCTTCAAATTTCTTATAAGAGAGGGAGAGGGGACCATGAAGGGACTTAGCCTTGATTATTGTTATGCTAGTAGAATTTGGACTCTCATCCCCTTCACTTATGCCCTATTTTTCATTTACCCTTGCTACAGAGCTTGGAGGTTGGGATTATTAGAGGAGAAAAGCAAGTGATCCAGATAGAAGGTTTCATGAGGTGCCTTGAATGACGAGAAGGGATATCTTGTACTTATTTCATTGATTAATAAAGACTTGACATTCTTCTCTTTCCAAAATCATTTCTATTTTGATGATCATTATCTTATATGTGGTCAAATTGGTTTGAGGAAGGTTTGAAGTGTTCTTGTAGATTCCTTGGTTGGACAGCAAGAGGGGGATTCAAAGGGAAGCTTGGATAAACCTTCAGTTTATAAGGTATGTATCATCCTAACCCTTGAAGTTTTTCTTTTTTTAATTCTTGCATAATTGTTTATGTCGGTCTGTATAACCCCTAGTAAGTCGGTGGTGTCAACCCCAGCCATAGGATAAATTCCCTAACAACAAAAATGATGACTCTACTGGGGATGCCTTTTCTTCTTTGGCATCTCCTTGTTTATTTCTCCAGTATATTTTAAGGTATGAGTTTGGTTTTCAAGTTAAGAACAATCCTTAATCCATTATAGACATCTTCCCTATTGTTTTAGGGGTGTTTTTCACCTTCGTTGCACCTTACACCACCCACACACTAGTGCTAGAACACACAATAGCATTTTTACTAGGTACACCAGGTGTAGAGTATTACAACCTATGTGTTACACACTACTGACACTATAGTGCACTAGCGTTTTCCTCTTTTCAATGATTTTTCACCTTTTGGGCCTTTTTGGGAGGGTCTGTTTGTAGTTTTTGGGGTATCTAATGTTACCAAGTCTGCATAATACCACTTGGAATTGGTGTCTTCTCTTGAGAGTGATATTACCTTGATTTTAAAACCCTTTTTTAAGTTTTTGGGCTTGTATCTTGCTTTGTGCCTCACCTCCTTGCTTGGCATGACCTCGTTTTATGGTGTTTATCAACCTTTGTTAATAGGTATAGCCTGAACTTAGGAGCCATATGATCCCTGTCTTCTTCATTCTTGTTGATCAAAATACTTATTCCAAAGTGGTTGGCTTGGTCTCTTATGCAATTCCTCCTCGCAACATAGGTCTTGTCAGACCTTAGGTCAATGTACGGTTAATGTTTTGTGGACATAGTACATAAGATCATTTGCTTTGTTTTATATCATATGAATCCACTTGTCTGTGGTTTGGTTTCCTTTTTTGTTTTGAAATAAAAATTAAAAAGAACAAGTCTTTGCTTTCTATACATTTATTATAATGTCATTAGGATTAGGTGCATTGCATATCTTTGTTTTTTGAAAATAGAAAAAGAGATTTTTCATTTGTGGCCTCCATTTTCAGTTTTGAAAACAAAAGATAAGTAAAATTTCTTCATTTTAAACCTCTATCACATTTATTCATGTTGTTTTCACTTTCAATTCAAAAACATAAATAGTTTCATCAAGTCAAAGACCCCTTTTTCTTTCTAGACATCAAATGGTACCTTATTTTATACATCAGGTCGTATTCTTATGGTGTGTCATGGATCTCCTTTATCATCTCCGGTCGTAGATCCTCCCCTTTTCAAGACAACAATAGTCGATGGTTTGTCTCGGGGCTCAACTGAAATCTTCTGAAGATTTTGATTTGTATTCATGAGATGGTCTAATTTTGATTGGCCTTATATTTCCATTTATAAATAAGTTGTGGGCATTCCTCAATAGTGTGAACTAGTGCTTTACAATACAAGGATGTTGATGTATGATTTATACAATCCATGGCATAGTGTCCTAGTTGTCCACAATTATAGCAAGTGACCTAACCTATTCCTCAACCAAATCCTCCTCCTATGCCTCAACCTCTAAAGACACTGCCACCCTTGGGTTGAGGGAACTGTGCATGTGATCTATCAACTTGCATTTTCTCATCATTCTTCAGTAAATATGTATCCACTGTATTTTCATGTAATAATTGATATTCCTTGAAATCCTTTTCATCATGGCCCACAGATCGACAAAACTTACAATAAATGTTGGTGAGTGTACTCACTATCTTCTGCAGATACAAACATTCTTCTGGGTGGTCTCCTCTTGTTTGATAGACTCTGCACCATGGAATCCCTTATGTACTTAATGTATTGGGAGCACCAAAAGCAAGGTAATCTAGAAAGGCCACAAGCAAGGTAATCTATAAAGGCTGGGCACAAATATTTATGATGGCCTTCTGTTTTACATCTCGTGCACCAGGTTTCTTCACAAATATCCTTTCCCTTCTTGATATCTTGGATCTGCAATGAAATATTATCCAATTGTGAATGGATTTTCACCATTCCTGCACTAATTTCCCTGAGTGGTGACGCTTCTAATTTCATTTCAAGCTCTAAATATATTGTATGTGATGTTATATTTTGTTGCATTAAGGGAACATGGATATGGGGTAATAGCACAGCAATAAACCACTCCTTATGTTGACATGTGAAAACTCACCATAGCCTTCATGGTCTTGAATCTCTGGTCAAAATCCCAAACATATTCGCTCGGTGACTTGTTAATCTCCTTCAACTCTATGATGCACTACGACTTACATTTTGGTTTCTTAAATTCATCTGTTAACCTCACTTAGACATGATTCAATGATTTCTGATGACTTCCCATAGGAACCACAGAGATATTCATATATCAATCAAGAGGCATGACCTCTAAAGGGCGTGACCATCTGGGCCCTTTTTACTACCTCATCTTGGATTTGTCGCACAGTCTAGACAATGTCACACAAAAAACATTGTTGTTTAGGGTCTTCCAACCCATTTCCATTAAATATAGGTAAGTTCATGTCGTCCCCAGCCATTCTGCACCTTTGGGGTACTAACAAACCCGAATTAGATCAATCACTAGTGGGAACTTTTTGACCACTATCTTGACTATTACTATTACTTTGATTCGACAAGCAACACTTTGATACACTTTTAGGTCTAACCTATGATTCCAAAGATGTATGTGAATTCATACGGATTTCATAGCCCCGGGTTTAGTACAGATATGACAGTTATTCCTCGTCTTTACAAATAATTTGGTACTCTTTCTCTTCATCACAAGACTCCTCTTTGAGCTATGGCACCAATTCGTAGTCCCCTCTTCTGGTCACACTACAAATCTCTCTCCTTGTCGCAATCCTTCTCCTCTTATTCGACTGGAATCTTTTCCCACTCCTTAGGGGACCACCCTCTTCATCAATATCACTATCCGCTTGGAACATCTCATCTCATTCTACCCATCTTTTCCAAACCTTCTTCCCATCATTGCCCATTCCCTCTGCACATAACGATTCACTCATCAGACTCCATCCGCAAAGTTCTCTTTTTGGCATACTATCATTTTGATCAACGGTGTTAAGGACTTCAAGTATCTACCTCTGGGGCCTTGAAAAAATTATCTTTCATCTTCACTATATGACTTAATAGTATCCACGATGATCTCGGTAATATACCCTTCTAAAATGATATCGACTTAAAAGTTGACTGTAGTTGAGATGGTATTATTAACACTCTCCAGTCGTCAAACTAGTTGAGGAGTCCAAACCCTTGGTTCACCTCCTTGAAAATGTTTCTTCTGAAGTGCTAGTATTTCCAACCATTCATATAATATAATAATGAATTCACTAAAGAAAATCTCATGGATATCTGAATAACATACCTTCCTAACCATTCCATTGGAGTCAGCTGTGACCCCCTACTTTCTTCTTGAGAAAATTCTCGAGCTTTCTGATCTACCCAATCCTTAATCTTAGGCTTCGTCGAGTGCCAAAAAATTTCCCCTTCGTGATGATCCCAATCCTGACAAAGAAACCATTTGGTGGATCAATCTTAACTAACCCAGGTTCAACTTCTACCAAACCAACAAAAACCCAAGGTATTGGCTTGACAGGGTTTAGCCCTGTTGAAAACACCTACGAATTAAGTGATCTCTCACTCGAGATACCTATAGGAGTTACAAGAACTAGGTTTCTGCAGTAACGAAGGGGATCTTATCTTTCTAGACATCGACATAAAGGACAACGATAGAACAACTAACATGATTACAGTATATTCACAACCTTAAACATATTCATAAAACCAATCGAAGCTTTGTCGATTCAATTACTTATTCAGCCATTGACACATTGTCATAGATCACAACAATACACAAAACAACATACACATTCATCATACACCATTCAACACAACAAATTTAATGTGGAAACCCAAGATGATAAAAACCACAAAAGCGCTTGTTAATTAGCGAGAGTCATAGTTCAAACACCTTGGTCTGCACACACAACCTGTAGACATTCCTCCATAATCCCCATTACATTGAATCTACACACACAACTTGCGAATCAATAGTATACTCACGACTCTTATTCATCTTCGACATAACAATACAAAATCGTTTTATCGACATTACAAACTTGTCTTTTTAAAACTTGACTTCCACCAACCCCAAAAAGCCCAACCCATTACATTTTTATAGGCTCTACTAGTCAACTTTACATCGCATTCCCACTACCCCAAAAGTGGACAAACCTTCTAACTACCTCACCAACTTTTCCATCAGAATATGTCAAAACAATTACTTTTTCCCCAAATTCTACCCAAAATTTTGAAGTTGATCGATTCAACACCCACTCTGTCACACCCATGTTCACACCTTGACGAGGCTCCAAATATTAGAGACCAAAATTAACCAAACTTTCCTAGGGCCAACAAATCGAATGAAACAACAAGCCAATCAACATTGAACATAAAGAGAGTTTGAAATTAGAGATTGGGTATTTGTGAGATTACAACCCTATAAGCAATTATCACTTAAACAAGGCAGAAAGAGGCAGAAATAATAAACTAGATCCAAGGATTTATGGACCATATCAAATCAATAGGAATATTAGTCATGTAGAATATGGATTGGAATTACTGGACACAAGTCACATCCACAACATTTCTCATGTATCATGTCTAAAAAGGGTGTTAGGACAACACCAGAGAACATAAACAATGCTTCCCTTATTGCATGAATAAGGATGAGTTATCTTTAATCCGAAAGCTATTATTGCTACCAAAGAAAAAATATTGTGAACTTTAGTGATTAAATAATATCTTATTAAATGGAAAAATATTCCTAAAGAAGACACTTTTGGGAATCAGAACATTTTCGACAACGACATCCTTCATTACCATTTCTTTGAGGACAAAGCAAATTTTAAGGGAAGGGAAATGTTACGAATATTTTAATATTAGTAATTATAACAGGACACAACTTTTCAAATTAGTGCCCAAGACATATTTAAGGCAGGCCAATCGATTGTAACTATCATCAATTCATTATCTATTATTTATATATTTATTTCAAATATTTCCAATTGTATCAAATTCTTCCTCATTCATTTTTCATGTTTCAATTGTGGGATAAATCCCAATAAATACTTAATGCAATATATTTTGTCTCTTATGTATGGTTGATGCTAGCAATATGATGAAAAAACCTTGCTAATGCTATGGACTTGTATTTTTGGATCAATAATGCTTTCTTACTGGGGATGTTTGCAAGTGGGATCTTTACTTTGCAAGGTTAAATTTATTTGGTTTGTGGTTGAATATGTGATGCATTTTCAACTCTTAATTGTATGCCCTGGGATTCCATGCTTGATGAATATTATGCCAAGTTAGTATTGAAGATACCACTTCAATAATTCCCTTGTAGATCCTAGGATAAATATGGCATTTATTGGATATGGTAGGAATTGGCTCTAAAATCATAGATATCCTTATATGTTAGTAAGTTCTTTGTTACTATCCTTGATTTACCCCATTTTCCCATTTAATAAAACATTGATCTCCAATCCCTTTATCACCATTATCTTACTTTCATAAAAAAACTTAAGTATTAAGAGGCTTCCATAGTCGAACATATGGTATATCATTTTTGGGATTATTTGCGTAGAGTATGCCACTAATTTATGACCTATATCCATGATTATTAGTCACAACTAACCAATTTTTCATGATTTTGAATAGTCCACATATCACTCATTACATCGGGTGATTCTCACAGGGGTGGAGAAGTGGGACTGAAACTAGTGAAAAGAATCATATGACATCAATAGTAACCTCTAAGTCTTGCACTTGGTAACCAAGTCTTCTCGAGAGTTCACCCATCTCAATATTCCTCTGACTCAAGTATGCTTAGCCGTGGATATTTCCCCACAATCAATCCCACTTATCTCGCTACCCCATTTGCAAAAACTTAACAAGTATTGTGCCTTATGGAATATTCAATTAGAGCTCCCTTAACTCTTATATTTAAGTATCAAGAGACTTCCAATCAAGGTCGATTAGCTTGCTACCCCATTTGCAAAACCTTAGCAAGTATTGTGACTTATGAACTACTCAATTAGAGCACCCTTGACTCTTCTTTTAAGTATTGAGAGTCTTCCACAATCCAACTTATGATATAACATTTTTGGGAGTATGTCTGTATAGTAAGTAATTAATCTATGATACATATCCATGAGTATTATTCGCAATGGACAAATTTCTTATGATTTTGAATAGTCCACTTAGCACCCATTGCATTGGGTGATGTTCACATGAGTGAAGAAGTGGGATTAACACTAGAGAAATGGATACTATGGCATCAATTGTCACCTTCAGGGCTTGCACGCGATAACCAGGACTTCCTTAGAGGTCACCCATACTAGGACTCCTTTGGCTCAAGTGCGGTTAACTATGGAGTTTTCCCCTCAATCAAGCTCACTTAGTTTGCTACCCCATTTTTAAAACCTTAACAAGTATTGTGCCTTATGAGATATTCAATTAGGGCTCCCTTGCATCTTATATTTAAGTATTGAGAGGCTTCCATAGTCCAACATATGATATATCACTTTTGGTATTATTTGCCTACAGTAAGTCACTAATATATGGCCCATATGCATGATTATTAGTTGCAACTGACCAAATTCCAATGATTTTGAATGGTCTACTTAGCACTCAAGAGTAGAAGGGGTCCAGTGAGGTGAGAGTGACCCCCTCTCAGTTATACATTTAAAGCATCACTAGTTTAGGGATTTTAATCTCAAGATGTTGGTTTGTGTGGTAGTAGGGACATACTAACAAATATTAAATGGAGGATTTATCAAAGACATAAGAGGATGATGATGATGTAGGAACATTTCTAAATTCAAAGGAAAACATGGAGGGTAATAACTAACCAAATGGCTTTCAAAAACACCTTCATTTGAATGACAAGGTTTGGTACCATCCATTAAAAGACACCTTTAGTGTAGTTATTTTAGCACTAAATGGTAATCTCAAATAGTGAACCTTGTTGGTTTGACGGAGTACAACAGTACATGGGATAAAATTTCACTAAAACACCTTGTTTCCAACATCTTTTTCGACATTATTTTGTCCTAAATATGGGAGTTGTAAATTCAGTAATTGCAAATCTGCAAGTTTATCAACTTAAAACTACAACCAAGTGGTGTTTTTAGTCTCTAAATCATCCATAATGTCATAATTGCAAATTGAACCACAAATTGATCAAATTCAAGGATTCTTGGTTTGTTGGATTCTGATGGATGTTTTTGGTAATGGGGCAATTTAGTTAATAGTTAAACAACATAAATGTCCAAGTTACTTCCTCTTCTTTACAAAACAAATCATGGAAGGATAATTTGGAAAAGAAAAAACCCTTAGAACAATTTTCTTTGGAGATATTTTGTTGGATAGAATGATAAGTAGGATATTGTTGTAACTAGAATATTTTATTTAAGGGGTGGACATTATTATTTTACCCTAGAGTCTTTTATTGAAAAAGAGAGAAGGGTTTTTTTTAGGAGTTCACTCAATGTATTTTGTTTATCAATATGCATTTTTCCAATCATATTAACCATTACAAAGTATTATTTTTCCAATCATATTAACCATTACAAAGTATTGTATTTCCTTTCACCATGGATGCTTTTGATGAAGATGAAGAACTGGCTATTTGAAAAATGCAAGAAATTTATGAGAAAAAATATGTTATTTTGTAGGAATCTCATCATAAACTTCATGATAAAGTTGATTCCTTCCACACCATTAATGAGAAGCATCATTATGAGAGAGCCTTGTTGCAAGCTAATATAACTTAGTGGTAGGATAGAGTTCTCTCTTGCAAGTCTCTAACACTCAAATTTTTAATGAAGTTGCTTCTTTGCAAGGTAAGCTTATTAATCAACATAATTATTTTTTCCTCATACAAAAATAAACTAAAAATATTTGGTAAATACTCAACAACTTTAGAATATAAACTTTAAAGTAATCAACATGCTTTAGAATTGTAAACTAAAACATCTATCAATTCATATACCATAATACATAAGATTTATAATCCATCTAATATTACACCATGATACATAATGTTACACCCTGACACATAAGATAAATAATTTATCCATAATCCATATAGTATTAATGACATAAGATAATATAATTTTACTAAACAACATAAGATATTATGTAAATGTAAAAATAAATATTACACATAAAAACTTGTCACTAGCATAATACAACTTAGTTAATAAACTTACTTTACATCTTGGATTTACCCAATTAATAAACTTACTTTGCATCTTGAATCTCTCTTTGATGCAGGCTAATTATAAAACTTACTTTGCATCTTGGGTCTCTCTTAGCAAAGCCGTGAGCAACGCATTTACAAGAAAGGACTTCGAAAAGACTTTGCAAAGTTTCTTCATAATATAGATTCTTGACTTGATATTGAATAAGAGAAACAAAGATAAACAAGCTTTGACACACTGAGAGCAATACCAAAAATGTACAGAGAATTATAGCCATGATGTTAAATTTTCCAAAGAACGAAAACTAAGTTTTCCATTGTCATTAAAAATGGGGATCATTGATATATTTAGAAAACAATGAACTCTTAAGTTTTAAAGTTTTCATCTTCGAGATTTTTTAAGATAAAATTTATATGCAGAGCTCAAGTACAATGAAGATTAAGAATATGAAACAAAGCTTATGATATTGAATTCAATCCCGTAGGATATTGATATTGATCAATTCAAGAAAACATTTGTAATAAATAAACCTGAAGTAATTAGAGTCCAAACATATAAGCTTGCGTACCCCAACAGAAGGCATAAGCTTAACGAATCAAGTATTATAAGCAAATCCCATGGGAGTGTGGCCTTGTATTAATGTGGAAACCCTGGCTTAGAAAAGAAACAATATCATAAATAGCAGGGTAATATTACCTTCGAGTGGGAATGTTTGGGTGAAAGAAATGTAGTTGAGGATCCAACACGAACTACAGAGTAGACCATTGACAGAACCGTTGTCGACATCCCAAGAATGAAAGTGTTGGATCACTTGAAAGTCTATTGTAACACAAGTATGCTGGTTCACAGAAGCTAGTTGAAGACTGGTATTCACCTGTTCCAACAACGTGCAGATGCAGGCACAGACATTTAGTCAATAGCTATTTTTTAGCAAGTAAAATTAATATGGTTACAATATGGCTCATACACAATCAATATAATGTCTGCAGTGATTGCTTCATAATCAGTGATGTCACTAGAAAATATATTACAATTGGTATTTAATTATCATGTTAGGGTTAGCATCACACATCAATTGGCATTATTTAAACAGAAAAGGTAAAGGTAACACTGTTCATTGAGTCAAATCTTTGTAAGGTCAGACATCCCTTATATTATATTGCCAAAACATAGACAAATAGAACTAAATGTAGGAGATACAGTTGCAACATCAACTCATGGTAACATTCAGTTGAGTGTGTTGTTTATGTGAAATAAACTTGTATTAAGTTTCAGGATAGGTGTCATTTAGATGAGAATGAGTTGTGGTTGAACCTCTCTATCCCGTGTATTGAAATATTCTTACTACAATAAGGAAAATCATCAAAACTTCTAGCAAAGCCCAATAAATTATCTTTCATCTTCACAATTCTTCTGCCATCCATCTTGAATGTCTTTTCAAGTTTTAATTCCAATCATCATGACAGTGAAAAACAAGAAGTTTCCCAGACTCACATGTCGTACAGGTTTTGTCTGCAAACATTCTTTTGGTAGGGGTGTTAGCAAAGTGTTGATCCTTGCAAACTTCAATAGAATGAAATCTATCAATTAATCTTTCCTTAATCTATCAGCAAGCACATAGTTCATAGAATTTGGCCAGTTTTGTGCAGAGGTTAAAATCCCATCCAAATGCATACTGAAAAGTGCATTGAATCAAGGATGACAGAATTTTGTGGGTGAATAGTTAGTGAATACACCAATTCTACAAAAATGTCTTGTAAATTGGAAAAACGTCCTTTGTCGGCTTTGTCAGCACAAGCCAAAGTATTTTTCATTCCCTGCAGGTTTTGGAAGGGAGAGAGACTTCTCATTAGACTACCTAAAACAACTACTAACCCTTGTAAAACATTCAATCAGAGATTAACTAACCTTGTTAATTCTTGCGGTACTTGCTAGGTGGAAATCATTATTTCTAACCTTCAAAGTGGGATAACTTCTCTTGATGTTTACTTTAACAAGTGGAGTGTAAAGTGACAAAACAAGTGACAAAAAATTCATTTTGAAAGACAATAGTTTGAAACTACAGGGAAATATGCCATGGCTCAGAACTGGGTTACTGTTTTCTTTAGTTACACTATGACGATTGAACTTCTTTTGGATTAGAACAGGGTTTCTATTCCACCAAAATTTATGGGGATCTGCGTTCAAGCTTTTTCTTTCTGGAATTCATACAAAAATTGTTTAGGATTTGAACCCAATCTTATCTCTTCTAGAACTTAGACCATAAATGTGAGGCAAAGTACTGACATACCCAATGAAAATGGAAGGGTGGTTGATGGATTGACACTCTATTGGCGCTCTATATATGCCAACTTATACAACATTTATTATATTGTTGCCCAGTGCATATTGTTTGCTCATCAATAAATACTTATTTTAAAGATGAATAGTATTTGTGTTCTATAAAATTACATGGCATGTGTAAGAGAATGCAGGCTTCCCAAACCACAATGACAACTTGAATGTCTAATACACAGAATTACTTTTGTGCCTAGAATTTCACCAACTCAAAATCAAAATTGGTAAAGATTCAATTATCTGAAGATAATGTACTAGCAATGCGTTTGATAGCATATAGCAGGACAACAAAAGGAATATGTAATCAACTGGTATTAGGTTGAAATTTGAAAGCGGCATATACCTTAGTTCAATCTGCAAGAAATATACGATGAAAGTAAGTAGTGTATATCATCATATTTCTATTTTTGGGAGAGAAAACTAGCAGAAAGGACAGAGGTAAGGGTCTCACCATAGATACTTTTCCACATATAAATTTAGGAAAGATATCTCTATTTTTATCACAAAGCATAGAGAACTATATTATGAGAAACCTTGAAGGTTGCTGGAGGATCTGGAAAAAGTTGTAATACTAGAAGAGAACATGTGATGGATAAGGTGCTTTGTGAATAAGCTAAGGATTTTGTGAGAAAATCCATTGAAGTAGAGGAATATATTGTAGGGAACTTAGAAAGACAGTCCCACAATTCAGGGAACCTTGGTGAACATCCACGAAGCACTGAAAGTAAGTTAAACTATCTAATAACCGAGCTCAATAGTCTCAATATCAACTCCTTCCTTCCTTTGTTTTTAAGTTAGTCTAGCTATTTTGTAATGGATTGTAGTTAACCTTTGTGTTTGTAAGAGGCTAAAGTGTATATTTTTTCAAAGAAAATCCTCTAGTGATAAGCATTATATAGTTACATAGTCCCATTTGAATCTACAGAGTTCAAAGTTTCTTTCTATCATTGTAATTTTTATGTAACCATTTATTTATCTATGGTAAAATAGTTGGTTATGCCTTAATGATAAATTCTTAATTCATAATAAATTAAAAAAATAGTTTTGTTATTCAATTTTACTCAGTGATTTTCAAAAAAGGAACCCAGCTCAAGTTAGTAGTTGTTTGTTGTAATTTCTTTATAAATCTATGTAAGTTAGATGATTATTGTAATTTTTAATAAAATTGAGAATAAGGTACTTGCTTCATTTCCATATTAATATTGCTTCATCCTTTTAGCTTCGTAGTGTTGGTGTAAAGGAAGAACATGATGTTGAATATCCATAAAATATAGAAAACATAATCAACAACATGTATGAAAACTTCATGAATGACTCTCGAACCAAAAGCTTGGAATACTTTTCAACATTTTAAGACAAAAAAAGTTTCTTGATATACTGACATGGCCCAAACAACATAAATAATACCAAATTGCAAAAGTTTTCCTAAAACAAGGATGGTTTTATAGTTTCAAAAATATTTCTAAGACATTACCAAATTGCAAAAGTTTTCATAAAACAAGGATCAAGGTTTTACAGTCTTAAACATATTTCTAAGACATTCTCCATGGCAAATGTAACTTTATTATTTGTTTTCACATGCACCAAACTAATAAGAGGGGAATAAGACTCAATAAATAGATTTCCTAAAGAGGGAGAAGGGAATGAAACTCAAACTACATGGAAATAATGACAATGGATTGAAATTACTTTATGGTTTAGTGATACAATCATTACTCTGTGATAAAAGACTAGAATGTAGAATAACTTTGGTCTTCGTCGGTGTTGTTGCAAGAAGCACTTGTACTTCCTAGCAAATGTGCTATATTTGATTGGATTATTGAAATGCCCGCAGCTCCCAAAAAAGTATCTTTGATGTTTTGTAGTTGGCACACAATGTCGATCATTGTTGGTCATTCTTGAGGAGAATATTTTGTTCAAAGTAAACCCACATTTATGAGGTGACTTATGCAATTGAGCTCCTTATCATCTTCAGTGATGGTACTAGTCTTCAATAGGCTCCTATCCACCACTTCCGTGACACGGTTTGGAAAACTGCTACCCACCCATTTCTGCAAGTTCAGTCCTTCCACAAACATGTTGTGGGTGGGTTTCTTTTTTGTGAGCATCTCCAGTAGCACTATTCCATAACTATAAACATCACCTTTTGTTGTGACACATCCGCCCAATCCATATTCTACATCCAAATATCCTTGCATAAGATTTTTTATTCGCAATTTTTAACAAAAATAGAAAACTCATGACAACATCTAATATGCTATTTAGCTTATAAAATGATGCCTGGAGGAATGTAACCAGCAGATCCCTTGAGTGCATGTGTGGAAGCGATAATTGAATTCTCGGAATTTGCAAAACATATTGTAGCAATGCCAAAGTCAATTAAATATGCTGTCATATCTTCACCCATAAGTACATTATTGGGTTTCAGATCGCAATGGATCACTTGCATGAAGCAATGGTGATGAAGATACATCATGCCATGAGCAATATCAATGACTATATTCAACCTTTGAATCGAACTCAAACCACTTTCTACTTCGTCATTTGGATACAACCATTTTTCCAAGCTTCCATTTCGCATTAATGGAAATATCAAAGCTTTGATTTGAAGGTCTGAATAAGAAGTTATGATTCTAATCAAATTTCGATGCCTAACTCTACTCAAAACTTTGCACTCCTTGTCAAAACTATTTTGAGCACCTTCATTTTCCAAATTGAGAAGCTTCACTGCAACCAGTGTGTTATCATTCAATACCCCTTTGTACACTTTCCCAAAACTTCCCACTCCTAACAAGTTTGCATCACTAAATTCCTCTGTTGCACTAATAATCTCTCCATAAGAAATTCTGCGATGCCCCATATTTAAGGATGCGTCGACCTCTATAGGAATATGCCTCTTGCAATTTTGTCTCCACAAGATTCCCAAAAGAAAGCATGATACAATAGTGAATGCAACTGCAACAACAGGAATGACAACTCTTTTCAAATATGAAACACTTTTATGTTTTGGAATAGAGCATGGTGACAATCTTACCCAAGGTCCACATAGACCAAGATTTCCCATAAACACTGTGGCACCAAGATGTTTGAAAACTCCACCTTTGGGGACTTCTCCTGACAAGTTGTTGAAAGAGAAATTCAATTGCTTGAGCATTTTGAGATTTGCCAATGACATGGGTATTCCACCTGACAAATTGTTGATGGAGAAGGCCATGTCCTAAAGACTTTGAAGTTCACCTAGTGACATTGGAATTGGACCTTCAAGTGCATTGCAAGAAAGATTTAGGTATTCTAGTTCTTTGCAGCTTCCAAGCCCATTTGGAATGTAACCAGTGAACCGATTCACAGAAATATCTATAGATTGAACCATAGTCATCTTACTTAGTCCTATAGGCATAGGTCCATCTAATAAATTATTTGAAATGTTGAAAGAAAAAGCTAAGTTTGCAAGACCTGCGACCTCAGGAGGTATATGTCCACTAAGCATGTTGTGTGATAAGTCTAGATCTAGTAAATTCACACATTTCCCCAGATTTGAAGGTATATTACCAGATAATTGATTATAGTTAAGATATAGATATATCAATTGTTGGAGATAAGCAATAGAATTGGGTATCCTTCCAGAGAGATTATTTTTCACAATATTTAACAACCCTAAGTTTTTGAGTTGCCCAATTTCCATGGGTATGCTTCCTTGTAAATTGTTAAATGACATATCCAATTCTTGCAAGTTTTGAAGCATATTAATTTTGGAAGGGATTAACCCTATTAAATTATTATACCCTACAGCAAGAAATATTAAATTAGTTAAGTTTCCAATATGTGGAGGTATTTCTCCAGTTAATTTATTCCCTGTAAGATTTAAAAACGTTAAATTTTTGGAGAGATGACCAATAGAAAAGGGCAAACGTCCTTTGAAATTATTACTCTCTAAAGACAAGTGTTCTAAGGTGGAACAGTTAGTAAGAGCAGTAAGAATGGGTAAAGTCATGGTGCGGCCGCTAACCAGTTGATTATCGCCTAAACTGAGCAGTTGGAGCTGCGTCAACTTACCGAACTCCATGGGAACTACCCCGCTAAGCTGGTTAGTCAGCATGCAGAGCAGTTGAAACTTGGTACAATTGAAGAGGGAAGTGGGAATGCTCCCATTCAACTTATTACCACCCAGATAGAGCTTCATCAACTGGTTGTTTTTGCTACACAACTCCATGGGAATGTGATCACTTAACTGGTTAACAGCCATATCCAATGCTTGAAGATTGGTGCAGTTAGACAAGGAAGATGGAATTTGTCCTGACAGATGGTTTAGAGATAGACCTATTAGGCTCATGTGGCTTAGCATACCCAATTCGGAAGGAACACTCCCATGGAGGTTGTTGTCACTCAAATATAAAATGACCAAAGAGGACATGTTTCCCAAGCAAGCCGGGATTGTACCCGTTAAATTGTTTTCTCCTGAGTTAAAGAAATATAACTTGGGGAGAACACATAGTTCTTTAGGAATGTTTCCTGTCAAGTTGTTATGTAGCAGAGAAAAGGTCTGTAAACTACGGCACCCAGCAAGAGTGGGCAGAATAGAACCTTGGAGTTCATTCCCAAACAGGCTAAGCCTCTTTAAGCGAAAGAGATTTCCCAATTGATAGGGAATGTGACCATGAAAATGGTTATTGCTGAGGTTGAGTATTCTAAGAAAAGAGAGATTGCCGAGAAGAGGAGAGATTGTACCTTGTAATGCCATGCTGGAAACATTGAGGGAAACCACTCTTTGTCTCCGCCGACTGCATATGACACCTGTCCACTCGCAGAATGAAATGTTTGGTTTGGTGCGTAATGAGAGGGATGGATCGTATGTAATTGCAGACATGAATCCAATGAGAGCCTGTAGATTAGAAGCATTGTGGAGGGCTAATAATTGAAGTGTGGAAAGAGCAATTAAAGGATGGAGTAAGAAAATGAAATAAAAGAAGAGGAGCATTTTGGTAAGAGAAGGGACTTCACAGATCTCCATATCCTCCTTCTAGAGAAAGGTCTGCGAAGTATGAGAATCACTACGAGCAATTTTTGGAAAGTTGTAGGTGTGGCTATATAGCATCATAGATTCCTCCGTAATTATTGAGCAGCCACAAGTATTGTAAAAGAAATCAACCAAATCGAAGGTGGGGTCGGCAACGGCGACTGTCAATAGTGAGGAGTATTGCACAGACAAGTATTGCATAAGAAAAAGACAAAATCAAAGGGTGACTCGCGAGTGTCCGTAGTGAGGACTCAGGAATCGAGTCGCTTGGAAGTGTATAGCATTCATTATCAACCATACATTCCCACATCAATCTCACTTAGTGGCTTGAGATTTATTAGCTCGCCCTGAGATTTATTAGCTCGCCAAAAACGTGATGGTTGCTAGGGAATTAAGAATATATTTTGGTTCAGTCAAGTATTCGCTATGAAAGGACTCAAGAGATCTCTTACGGAACATGGTATTTGGGGTTCTATTATGCGCAATAAGTATCTTAAGTACTACTCTATTATTGAATGGGCATGAAAGAAGAATAAGATTGGACAATTTGCTTCTAATATGTAGAATGGTCTAGTGGGTGCTTTTGAGATGATGAGTCATTCTTTAGCTTGGCAGGTGGGCAATGGTTTTCAAATTCATATTGGGGCTAATCCATTTATTGGTGGGGCTTATTCATATATGCTTACTTCTTCTACCATTTGTGCACTTCATCTAAAGGACCCTTCTTTCTAAACCATGTTATGAAAGATGTACAAGTTATAGGTGATGGTTATTGGCTCTTGGCAACAAATTTACTTCTTCATTCAAATGTTGTAATTGAGTGGAATTCTTATATCCCATCTCTCCAGCATGTTGGCATAATTATAAGGAATACCAAGGACCAACTCCTTTAGGCATGGAACTCTATAAATGGAACTCTATTATTGCAGGTGTGCTTATATAGCATAATAGATTCCTCGTTAATTATTGAGCACCGACAAGTATTGTATAAGAAATCAACCAAATCGAAGGTGGGGTCAGCAAGGGCAAATACTTACTGTAAGTGTACAGCATTCATTATCAACGATACATCAATCTGTTGGGACTCGCGAACTATTGGCACATAGCTAGCTACATGGCACAATTATTGGTGGGAGAAAGGCAGTCAGGTGGCCGAAGGGCCAAAATTCTTGCGCACGTCGTTAGACTCCTCCCATACAGTAAATTAGTCAAGGGCTTTCAGTCAGTGGATGCTTTTTAGTATTTAACCATTTTCATGCCATCGATGCTTTTGAATTGATGGAGGGTTGTACCAAAAGATTTAAATTATTTCATTGGGAGAATTTTATTCAATTATACTTTAATACTTAAATTATTAAAGTGATTGTATTCACAATAGTCTCTTCCCAACATGCTAATCCATACTTTAAAATTGTAACAAACCCTCCTTTTAGTCAAAGCTTGCCTTGACTCTAACAGGAATGCTAAAAAGGCGGGACGTCTTTCTTAATAGAAAATGTAAAAGCAAAGTAAATGACATGATGATTTTAAGAAAAGACATTGACAAACCACGTAAAAAGAAATTGATATATTTCTTAATATTTATTTCTTTCTTTATTTAAAAATAATATTTTTTTTTTTAAATAAAACATTATATTACTTCACAGGGCCGAAGCAGAAATTACATTATTGTCATAGCAGAGCATCCAGGGCTTCCCTTCAGCATCCTAGCTCTTTACTTAAACACCCTTTCCACAGACCCCCACAAGTTCTTATCCCACATATATCCCAAACTACCACATTTCTTTCTACCCGACCCCTTACATTCAAAATTTTCCATCCCCAACCCGAATACAAACAAGCCAAAACAGGACTAGCAAATCCTTATACATTGCGTAATATGCAAAACTATGATCACAGCAAAAAGACAAGAAGACCAGTTTTCAAGCCGGACCCTGGGGGTCGACATCCATTCTAGGACCAGCATCAGAAACCCGAACATAGGAGGTTACTTGGGTACCAACTGCACCTTGGTGACCACATAGCGCCCTGCATTGATGGTTTCCCTTCTCCCTCGGATGACCGAACTCCTCCGCCCCCCTTTCCCATTGAATAGAAGGGGATGTTCAGCTTTGCCGCTATAACATCAATTTTATTTTGCATCAGATGGCATTTGCTATTGTGCTCCTTACAGGCCTTTACGGGTTCTACGTCCCCTTCAAACTTGGCCTCCCTTGCAATGGAGGTGTGGCTAACCAAACACATATTCACCCAATACAGCATCAATAGATGGTCATAGGCGGAGGATATTCCCACCATGGTACCAGGGTCTATGACCCAATCCACCACCTCCTTGTGCAGATCCTCCGAAGACATGGTTTTTACCTCTGCCCACAGGTCACCCACCACCTTTTCCACTTCCAGTCTAATGCTCAGTGGCACATGTTCCTTATAAAAATCTGCCCCTTCTTGAGCCTGAACTTGCAACCTTGTTGTAGGCTTTGCTCGAGGCATTATGCCCTTCCCCTTTCTGTCCCGGTTATCAGCGACATCACCCGGGATTTGGATGCTTCTCAAGGAGCGCTTGGGGGCCATACTACAAGGAAAAGGGTGGATAGACACACACAGAGGGATGATTCAAAGACCATGCTTTAAAGAGAGATCCAGGGTGGAGATCTCACCCTAGAATAAAAGGGGGAAGGGGCCATGATTTCATCCCCAGGCCAGTACCTCCCTTGCATCACTCCAATCATTTGATCGACTGCCCTCATACCTTCACTTGCCTCAGAGATCCTAAGGGTCACTAAAACCCAATCCTTCCAATGATCCTACTCTTCCTTTCCCATCCCATCCATTCCTTCCCCATAGACCTTTATGATGGTGAAGACAGCCACCTCATGGCTCGGCCAATTGGCCATGTGGCTTTGTAATTATTTACGAGCAGTCTAGCTGGGCATGCTCACACCCCTTGTCATTTCCCATGCCACGATCATCTGGATGCTCCATCTGTTGATTGTCGTCAAATTCCCTAGCCGCCACTTTCCTGCATTGCTAGGCCCATGCATCTGCATTGAATTCCTCCAAGCTACCTATTCGAAGCCCCGCATCCCCCTCGACGCCAATGTTGGCTAATAGATTCGCTACCTTATTGGCAATACGTCTGACGTGGTAGAAGGTGACATTCAAGTGGGTGCAAAACATAGTTTTTAATGAATCCATTCTGCTAGCTAGGTGCCAGCTCATGGCCACCTTCGCACAATCCTTCCCATTTGCGATTTTCTTTGCCATCTGTATCAAGACCATGGTATCACCTTCTATGATAGACGGGAAGTATTTTCCTTTGATCAGGCTTTCAAAACCACAAATTAAACCTTCCAATTCGGCCAAATTGTTGGTGCCCAATCCCAGAGAACTAAGGAATATGGATAGGATCCTTCCACTATGATCCCTGCATATCCCACCGTAGCCTGCAGGCCCCAGATTACCCTTAGAGGCCCCATTAAAATTAAGCTTGTACACCTAGGGCAGGGGAGGAGACAATGAGGAGGGACTAGAAGGAATGCAAATCTTCTCCTGACTACGCAAACCAGTCATCTAGGTTCTATCAAGCCCCCAGCTCTCCGCTATGTGGGCTTCCTCTGGTGGGATTAACTTGTCCTAATCCTACCATTGCATACTTCTGATTGTTGAGAGCAGATTATCCCTCACCGTTGTCCATACCAAGTATGTATCGCTTTGTTTATCTCAAAAGATCCTATCATTCCTCTCTTTCCATATGCACCACATTGCCATGCCTAGGAAAGCTTCCCACACCATCTAAATGATTCGATTATTGAATGTTTTCTGGCTCCAATCACTCAGCGTTTGGGCCAGGTGTCCTCTCCTCCTATCACTCCATTGAAAACCTATTGTGCCTTTATCCCATATGACAGAAGCAAAGGGGTAGCTATCAAGGAGGTGGACCGTGGTTTCCTCTTCTTGATAACAGAGGTAGCATTGACACGGCCCCTGTATACCTCGGCGCCAGAGGTTTTCACTGGTAATAATTCTTCCTTTGACCACCAACCAGATGAAGAGGGAAACTTGTGGCCATTCGTTCACTGTCTAGATCTTCCTCCATATACCTTGTTCGCCCCACTGCGGGCCGATCTTGAGATTGTAGGCTTCCTTTATACTAAATGAGCCTTTCTCCTTGTAACTCCACCTTAAAATGTTCGGGCCCTCCTTGAATATTATGAATCTCTGGTGAAATTCCTCCTAGAAGGCTCTCCATTCCTCGTCACTCATTAGGTCTGGTTTTGTTGTGAGTTCCCAGTGTCGCTGCCCTTCTAAGTTTCGTATTTCCCAAAATTGGCTCAACTTCTCTTTTCCCTCTTCAATGGATTTTTCCTTTATATCTCGCCATCTTGTGTCCATCCTTAACTTGGGGAGATAATTCCAAGAATCCTCCCAGAACTTGGCCATCCCTCCCCCCCTCTATCTCCTAGAAGTTATGGTCTTGTACCAAGTGTCTCCCTCTTAAAGCTTTCAACCAGATGGGAGAGCCATTCGCCTCCTTGTTGTATCTGATTAATTGTTGTTTAGGCCTATCTCGAGCATATTTGATGTGCCAGAGTCTTTCCCATGGTTTCGTTGAGTGAGTTACCCATCTCCACCAGATTTTCGCTCCATGGAACTCCACCATGAGTTTTGAATCCCTTAAAACTAGCCCCCCTTTCTCCTTTGGTTTGCAAATTCCTTCCCGACTGACCAAGGCAAATTTTGCTTTCTCTTCCCTGTTTCCCCAAAGGAAATTCCTTTGCATACCACGAATAATCCGCAAAATTGACTTTAGGGATGAGAGAATTGATAAGAGGTATATGGGCATAGCTTGCATAGTCACCTTTACCAAGATCAGATGACTTGGAAGATTTAAAGGACGAAGAACCCAATTGGAGAGCTTTTGTTTCATTTTGTCTAAAAGATCCTGCTAGGAGGCTTTCTTCAGCTACCCCACCCCTAGGGGTATTCCAAGATATTTGGAAGGCATTGTCCCTTTCAATAATCCCAGAATCTTGAAAATGTTCCTCTGGGTGATTATGTCTATGTTCATGAATAAAATTTGGGACTTATTGGGATTGACTGCGAAGCCTGATGCCCTGACAAAGAGGGTCAAGCACTTTTTGAAGCTTCTCACTTCTTGGACTGAAGGGTGCCCCATGATCATGGTATCATCAACAAATTGTTGACGAGTCTGCGCATCCATACCTTCATGGATTTCTATTCCCCTCAGCTCCCCATTTTCATCTTGAGTCTTAATGAGACGGCTCAAGCCCTCTGCCATTAGAATGAAGAGGAAGGGGGAAATGGGATCCCCTTGTCTAATACTTATGGATTCCTAGAAAACATGGGTAGGGGAGCCATTTAGGAGGATGCTAAAGAACGGGGTTGTGACCAAGTTCATGACCCATTCTATCCACCCTTGACAAAAACCATAGGATTCCAGCATTTTCTCCATAAATTTCCAGCTTAGTTTGTCAAAGCCTTTTCTATATCCAACTTTTTCATCATACCTAGCCTCTGAGAGCTTTTCAGCGAGTGGATCACCTCATGAATGAGGATGAATCCGTCCAAGATTTGTTGACCTTCCACAAACCGAGATTGCTCTGAGCACATTAGGTTGGGTAAGAGGGGTTTTAGCCAGTTTGCTATCACTTTAGATATGATCTTGTAAATTACATTGCACAGGGAAATTGGATGAAATTTGTCTGGAATGTCAGCTCTAGCCTCCTTGGGGATTAGAGTGAGGAAGGTTGCATTAAAATCTTTTAGAACCCCCTTCTTGTCTCTAGATTCTTCTATGATTTCAAAGACCTCCTCTTTGATGAGATCCCAAAAGTAGTGACAAAAATTTGAGGTAAAGCCATCAGGACCAGGATCTTTTCCCAAGGCCATCTGGTTGACTGCTTCCTCAACCTCTTGCATGGTCACTGGCTTGGTCAGCATCTCATTATTCTCTCTCGTTATAGACCTTGGAATCAGGCGAGTGATCCTCTTGATATCTCCCCCTCTATCATCCCCATCTTCGCTAAGGATCTCGGAGAAGTACTAGGTAAGTTCCTCCTCTATCTCTCATCTGGTCTCTATCCTGCTACCATCAACCTTTCTGAGCTTCTAGATTCTCGAGCTATTCCTGTTCTGAATGACCGAGTTATGGAAAAACTTTGTGTTTCTCTCGCCCTCCTGAAGCCATTTTACTCTTGCATTTTGCTTCCAAAATATTCCTTCTTGCCTCTCCCTTACTTCTAGTTGACCCCATAGGTCCTTTTCTTTGGCCTTCATGTCTTCATTCCAACCATTCTCCATTCCCTCTCTATTTATCAGATCCATTTCACTTATCAACCTCTTTTTATCTTCAAAGATATTACCAAACTCTTCCCTATTCCATGTGTGAATTTTGGCTTTTAGGGATTTAAGCTTCTGTTGGAAACGACACATATTGGTCCCAGGAGGGGGGCCCAACTCCTACCACCATTGAGTGACTCGTTCCTTAAAGTCCTTATGTTCCAGCTAGAACTACTCAAATCTGAATGGTTTGCTCAGTTTGGTACTAGACCAATCCCAATTGAGACATATTGGCCAATGATCAAAACCAGCTGCCGTGAGTACATCTGCCATTATTTCTCCCGTACTGTGAACAATATTTTCTGAAACTAGGAATCTATCCAGCCATGATGCCACCAAATGATCCCCTCCTCTCTTATTGCTCCAAGTAAACCATCCATTGCCCGTCTCCATATCAACTAGGGGGATTCGAGCCAAGAAATCACAAAATTTTTGTTGATACTTGTCTAGAAATCATCTCCCCCCCTTCTTTTCCCCCAAGTTAGCTATGAGGTTGAAATCCCCCCCCCATTACCCAATTCCCAGTCTCAGCTTTCCCTTTGACCCAACCGAGGAAATCTATGAAGGCATGTTTCTCCAGGAAGAAACTCAACCATAGATATTCCCTAGCGGTCCTTTCACACCAGAGTCCAAAAGACAAAATTTAGCCATTAATGAGAATTTGTTAGCTCGCCAACCTGAGAGTTACACTAGTCCAGGTTGCCACAGAATTGCAATACCACCTACTTGTCCCACAACATCTAGGGCCATTAATTGACAACCTTTCCAGATCCTGTTTCGCATTTTCTCCAAACCCTCCAAGCTACACTTAGTTTCTTTAAGAAACAAGATGTCTCGCTTTTCCTGCATTACCTTCCTATTTAGAGTCTTCCACTTCCTGGGGTTACTGCACCCTCTAATATTCCAGGATATAAGCTTCATTGACACACCTTACTGACTTCAGAGAAGGTCGCCTGTATTGTGGGATACTAGCCTGATTCTATGAGTTTAACCCCAATTGCATCTATACGTTGCTTGTTTGTTTTCCTTCCCCTCCTGAGCTCTTCTTCTGGGGATTTCCTTTTACTGCCTTTTTGTGGATCCGAGTTTATCCCTAGATCCTGATGAGCCCCCGTTCTGATGATAGCTTCCTGGAGAAGCTCGATCTAACGCCATGGTACATGTCCCTTTCCCTTATTTCCGCATTATTCCTCGATCGTGTCCAGGTATAGCTCACCCAGTTCCATTTCTTCCCCCTCATCCTCCTCCATAACTTCCATCTACTGCACCCTATCTCCATCTAAGTCTTTAACTCCTTCCTATTGTGGCTTTCCAGATTCCTTCTCCTTGTTATTATCTGTATCTGGAATTTCCTCCCCTAGCACCTCAAAGGGGTTGGTGGACCGAGAGTTTTTTGTTGTCGGTTCCCTCCTGGCTTTGGATGACCCTCCTCCCTTGTTCCTTCACCTAGACTTAACCTGAGTGAAGCCATCTTTCTCCCCTTCGCCTTCCTTCTTATGACCAATATTTCCTACTTTCATTTTCAGTTTAGGGCAATCCCTTCCTAGGTGACCATATTCATGGCAGTGCCTGCATCGAAAAGGTAATTGTTCATATTCTATAGGTTGAATCCATTCCTCGTCTTCCCAGTTTAGGCAAATGGCTTCTAGGAGTTCTTTGGATAGGTCCAGGTAAACACAAATCCGAGTAAAAGATGTATATCGTTGAACCCTAGTTTGCTCAGCTGCCTTTATAAATTCCCCCAAGGTGTTCCCAATATCCTTCAGGGTCTCCGGATCCCAGTATTCATCTGGAAGTGAAAATAGGCGAATCCATACTAGGCCTAATGTCATGTCTTCCATTTCTAGGTTAAAACGCTCTCTCCATGGCCTCAAGTACAAACCGACCGAGAAGAAAAAATATGGACCTCCTTCCAAGATTCGATCCCTATCTTCCTGATTGAAGAAAATTATGGTGAAAAAGATCTTGGATCCAAGATGTAAGTCATAGTGGCCAGTCGGGTTCCACACATTGTTGATCCACCGCACCAGATATCTTTCTTTGGGCCATACTCCCACAAATTTGCCAATAAGGGCCTTCTCCTTCTACAGCTCGATTTTTTCTCTCACCTATTTTGATCTGATCTGAATCACTGGGATCGTTGAGGCCTTCAGAAGACAACCCCCCATGCCAGATATTTTACCTTTATGCTCCCCCTCCTTCTCGCTTCCCATCCCCACTCCTTCCTTCCCAGAGGCAATGTTCTAGGGATCCGGATCTGCCATGATCAGCCCCAGGGGGGGGCTTGCAAGTTGCCTCGCCCTGCAACCTTCCCGTCAATCTGTGCCGCCGCAACACTCTCACGTTGCTCCGCCAAGAACGCTAAGCCTTACACCCGTAAAAATCTAAAAAAAACAATTAGTTAAATAAAAACATTATAATAATAATATTTTGATAAAACATTAAAATAATAATATTTTGATAAAATATTTTAAAAAATATTTAGAAAATTTATAGTTTTACTTCACTTATAAAATAAAATAATTATTTTCACTTTTTAATTTTATGCAAAAGGTAATCTCATATCAACATCAATTCATTTAATACATTATATCATCATATTTTGATTTGTTAAATTGCAAGGCTACTACCAAAAGCCACAAAGACTTGTGGACGAGGATAAAATATCTCCATTAATTTGTAACCATCTTGATATGGTAAAATAATGTAGTGATAAGGTAAAAAATGACCTCTACCAAGTAGTTAGAACTGAATAGTTAATCCAGAAATATTTTTTATTATTATGGCGTTTTTACTTAGTGAAACTATGCCATAGTGCCTTTGTTCATGGGATATTAGAGAATGCCTTTAATTTCACTAGATATTGACAATGACACATGTTTTGGTACACATGTGTGAAAGGTTTTAAGTTCAATATATGTTTATGTGTATTGCAAATAAAAAATAATAAATACAAATGAGAAGATTGCCTTTCAAAATAAAAAACATATGTGTGGCCCATTTTTTATTATTTAGTAGCATGGGCTTGCAATTATACTGATTGTGGCTTCCCTGGTCGATTTGCTCCAATGAAGGGTGTTTCCAAGGATTAAACTCTCTCCTCACTCATAGATTAATGGATCCATAATTTTCGCAATGTATGTGACCCTACTACTCTTATTATAGTCTAAAAAACATTTGCAAATAGTCATTTTCATAAGTTCACTTGTACTTGGGTGCTTGCAATAGTTATATTTGTGTGTGTTATCAAAACAAATTAAGTTGAATTGTGTTGGGTGCATTTTCTAGAGAAATTATCACCCTTCATTTTTCTAAGTTGGAATTTTAGTTATTGAGCCAAAGTGGGAGTTAGAGACGTACCCAAAAGACATATATATATATCCATTTTCCAAATCATTACTTGATTTGTGGTCATCCTAAAACCTCCACTTAGTAGAAGACATCAACTTCTATTAATTGGGCTTGTGGTGATCCTAAACCACCATCTACACTTGGTTTTTGGTAATCCAAAAACACCATTAACTAAAAAAGGCAACTTTTGCCAGCTAGTTTTGTGGTAATCCTAAACCATCATATTATGATCCTTAAACTTCCATGGATATTCCACTATAACAGTTTGTAACAACGAATCTTACAACTTAGTTCTTATTTTACTAGCTTATTTTTATTGAATGCAAATAATTGAAACATAAACAAGAATAACTAGAGAAAATGAGTACACAATCCACACAATAACACAAGATAAACCCGATGAAAAATCACTATGGAAAAAACCCAACCACAAATGAGGACCTTACCTTGCTCTATATGTCGAATTGCAAATACAAAGGAAATGGTACTCTCTATGGAGTTACTTATGACTCTGCAACCAAAATGGATACTATAGGGTCTCCTATCTTCTTTGTTATGCTCTAACATCCACTCATGTGTTATTTGTCAAATATCAAACAATACAATACATCAATATAATGGAACCCCCTTTGTTATTCCTAAAGTATATACTGGACTGCAAGAGCACAGAGATTAAGCACCTCTAAGATGGGATTTGAAATTTACATGGTTATGTAATAGGTAAAGAGAATATTACAGACAAAGAAAGTGTCAATACTGATAACATCAGGCTCTACAAATAGAAATCGATGACCAGACTGACGCAAGAAACAACAATGATGGCTCAGGTTCAAGTTTTTCTGATAACACATGAAACTAACAACTCATTTAGATATTAACTTAAATCACCATGTCAAGAAAAACATTCTTGACATAGAATCCTGAATATTAAATCATATCATGAGCATTCATAATAAAAAAATTATTATAAAGGATTTCATGACCACGATTAGTTTAAATAAGAATATGAAATATTCAGATTAAAAGACAATTGAAACGTAGCTCATAATAGATCGAATCTCATCTTCATATTACAACTCAAAAATGGAACAAACAAATCATATATATTAAATTATCAATGTATGGTTCTCAACCCTCCTACAAAACTCGTAGCCTCATGGAATGGAACCCCCTTGCATTACAAACTCATAGTTTAAATAGAAAATTACATCTTGTAGACTCCTCATTTTTTTACAATAATAAAATATTATCTACAATTAACAATAAATCTAAATCTTAAATTAATTGTTCAAATATGGAATGCTAGAATCAAATGTCTTCAAATTTCACATTTGTAGTCACATCTAGACTTAACATTTTGTCTGCTCAATGCATGCCTTAAGATCTGAAAGTAATATTCTTCTTGCTGACTCTTTGCCTCCCATGAAGCCTTTGACTTCCAACTGTTCTCCATCATTATTTTGTGATCATCGCCTTAATGAGAAAACCTGAAGATGTGCATTCTTGTAACCAACAAGCACTCAAATGATTGCTCAATAGGACAAATAATTGGTGCACTTATTTCACCTTACAAGTTTAAAATTTAAATCTATTGACAATAACATCCATACGAACAATGCAATTCCAATCTTTGACCTCGACCATACAAATAAATTCATTGCAATAGGACTAATCAATAAAAACCCACAAATGAGCTTTCGTGCTATGTCACCCTTGGAAATTCTATATATTACAAGTGCAATTTTTTGCTCCTGGAAAATGTTGATATCCTTGATAGAGAATTAAAGATGATCCTTCCATGTTGAATCTTGATCCATTATATGAATAAATGTCTTAGAAAAACTATGCCATTCCTTGTATGGAAAATGCATCACCACTCTATGCTTTGCCTCATCTGCTTGAATGCATGTGTTCTTGCATTTACCAGTAGCTTTGAGCTTCTTATAAACTTCCAAATTGATGAACATATACTTGTATACTTACAATTGTAATATCAACTAAAATGTGCCGCAACTCCAGCCTCCACCATCAAAGCTACACTCGATGCCCTATTCCTAGGGTTAAAAAAAAAACTTGAGCAATTGCCACTCTTTTTCCAAATTAATTTTCCATATCTTTACTAGTAGCTAAATACACAATTTTCTCCTACAATTTCCACATAAAATGTATCATTGATAAAATAAACATGAGTGTTTGTTAATAGAATTTAATGCTCAGCGCTGTTCCCACTTGGAGTTTGACTCTTCATCATTGAGCAATCATACACTTCGATACTCCTTCTAAGCACACCGGTCCATAAATAATTTGCATTTGCAATTAGATGATTGCTCCAATTTCATATTGCTTTAATTTCAAAACATATTAATGCATAAATCCACAAGTATTGTGGGTGAAAAGAGTTCCAACTCTATGAAAAAATCATTACACCATCCATGCATCCTTTAAATAGAAAATTGACATTTATGCAAGGGTTTGCAAATGGATTTGAGACTTCAATGTATGTTGGAAAAGCCTAAATGGAAATGAGTTCTCTATTTACAAATTGTGTTTGTCAGCATTGGTGCTGTGAATATTAAGCCGAGCGCTCTCATGGATTTCTCCACGACATTTAGTACTTATGTGCTCACCTGGATTTAGATAGAGATTCGACGTTCTTATGGACGCTTACTCTTGGCACGCTTGCATTTTCAGGAATTCCCTATCAGCGGTCCATTAACCATGACATTTAAACTCAAGCTCATAGACTTGGAATTCTTCCCTTTTCCTTGGAGATCTATGAATACTTTGCTTTAACACTTGGTCTATAGTTTTTCCTTGGTTCTCAGTTCCTGTAGTGTCATATGGATGGACACCCTATCTTGTGCAATGGGTGAGATCCCACATGCATTACAGATTTTAAAATTTTAACTCTTTACATTCATGGGCATGCAAGATGTTGTTTGACGTGTTGAGAACGATTTATGAACCATTGGCTCTTGCATGTATTCAGTCGAAACTGGGACTTCGATGATTGTTGTATAAATAAATGATAACTGGATGGAACTTGAGGTTTTAATAATAATTTCATGGTACGATGGATGCCCAAATATCATGTTTCACAAAACGACACTTCCATGATTGTTGTTCAAAACTAGGGCTTCTTGCATGTGGGCTCTTACATGGATTCACTTGAACCCAAAACAATGGCTAAAAATACACTACATGCCATTGGGCATTAAATGCGATGATCGTCGCACTGTGTGCTGTCGGATCCTTTCCAGAGCAAGATCCAACGGCGCACAGTGCGACTGCCGTCGCATTTAATTCCCAATAGCATGTAATATATTTTTCGCCCAAAACAACAACTTCTGAACCTTGGGCTCTTGTATGGATTCGCTCGAAACTAAGCCCGATGATTGTTATGATGATAGTGAGTCTAGTAGTGAGTGTGGTATGAGCGATTGTGGTACGAGACAACTTTTGAACCTTGGGCTCTTGTATGGATTCGCCCAAAACTAAGCCCGATGATTGTTATGATGATAGTGAGTGTGGTATGAGCGATTGTGGTATGAGTGATTTGAAACCTAGGATGATTTTTATGATGATAGTGAGTCACTACTAGTAGTGAGTGTGGTATGAGCGATTGTGGTATGAGCGATTTGAAACCTAGGATGATTGTTATGATGATAGTGAGTGTGGTATGAGCGATTGTGTTATGAGTGATTTGAAACCTAGTAAATTGAACTATGGGTTCTTATGATGGATTCACTCAAAACTTGGGCCTCAGTGAGTGTGGTATGAGTGATTTGGAACATAGTAAATTGGACTGTGGGTTCTTATGATGGATTCACTCAAAACTTGGGCCTCGAGTGCATGGAGTTATTAAGTGTGACATCTCAAAACTCGGGCTTTAACAACTGTGGTATGAGTGCTTTGATGGGCTTCGATTATTGTGGTATGAGTTCTTTGAAAATTGGTAAATTGGTTGGGACTTGAAGTTAAATAATAATTTGGTGGCGACAAGACCACATGGATTCACTCGAAACTGGGACTTCGATTATTGTGGTATGAGTGCTTTGAAAATTGGTAAATTAGTTGGGACTTGAAGTTAAATAATAATTTGGTGGCGACAAGACAACATGGATTCACTCGAAACTGGGGCTTTGATTATTGTGGTATGAGTGCTTTGAAAATTGGTAAATTAGTTGGGACTTGAAGTTAAATAGTAATTTGGTGGTGACTAGACCACATGGATTCACTCGAAACTGGGGCTTCAATGATTGTGGTATGAGCTCTTTGAAACTTGGTAAATTGAATTGTGGGATCTTGCATGGATTCACTCGAAACTAGGGCTTCAATTATTATGGTATGAGTGATTTAAAACTTGGTAAATTGGTTGGGACTTGAGGTTAAATAATAATTTGGTAGCAACAAGACCACAAGACCAAAACATTAACTTACTCCATGGAGCTGGAATTGTGACGTCTTGAAACTTGGGCTTCGATGGTTGTGGTGTGAGTGCTTTGAAACTTGGTAAAAGTGGGGACTTGAGGTTAAATAATAATTTGGTGGTGACAAGGCCACATGGTTTCACTCGAAACTCGGGCTTCAACGACTGTGGTATGAGTGCTTTGAAACTTGGTAAATTGAATCGTTAGCTCTTGCATGGATTCACTCGAAACTCGAGCTTTGATGACTATGGTATGAGTTCTTAGAAACTTGGTAAATTGGTTGGGCTTGAGGTTAAATAATAATTTGGCGGCGACAATACCATAAGACCAAAAACTTACTTACTGCATAGAGTTGGAATTGTGACGCCTTGAAACTTGGGCTTCGATGACTATGGTATGAGTGCTTTAAAACTTGGTAAATTGGTTGGGACTTGAGGTTAAATAATAATTTGGTGGCAACAAAACCACAAGACCAAAAAATAACTTATTGCATGGAGTTGGAATTGTGATGTCTCGAAACTTGGGCTTCGATGCCTTTGGTATGAGTGATTTGAAACTTGGTAAATTGGTTGCAACTTGAGGTTAAATAATAATTTGGTGTCGACAAGATCACATGGATTCACTCGAAACTCGGGCTTCGATGATTGTGGTATGAGTGCTTTGAAATGTGGTAAATTGAATCATGGGCTTTTGCATGGATTCACTCAAAACTAGAGCTTTGATGAATGTGGTATGAGTGCTTTAAAACTTGGTAAATTGGTTAAGGTTAAATGATAATTTGGTGGCAACAAGACCAAAAAATTACTTATTGCTTAGAGTTGGAATTGTGACGTCTCGAAACTTAGGCTTCAATAACTATGGTATGAGTGCTTTGAAACTTGATAAATTAGTTAAAACTCGAGATTAAATAATAATTTGGTGGTGACAAGACCCAAGACCAAGAAATTACTTATTGCATGGAGTTGGAATACGGATACAAAGGCCTTTTTTTTGTATTTACTACACTATTTCTTTTGAACATAAGGACCATGTTAACGTGAGGCTTACAAAAGACATTTAATTTAAAAGGTTTATATTAAAATGTATATGAATTAAAATAACATTCTTCATACCTTTTTAAAATATGATTTAAAGCCTTTTAAATTATTTAAAATATGACTTAAAGCCTTTTAAATTATTTAAAATATGATTTAAAGCCTTTTAAATTATTTAAACTATATTATAGGGCTTTGGAGACTATACAAGGTTATAAGCAATAAAAGTTTCCAAAAATTTGATCATAAGAAAAATCTTGACTCGGTGAAATGATTAAGGGTAAATTGCTGGATTTATCAGAATAAAAGTTTGGAGTGAAAGGAGACGAATGAAGTTAACAAAAATCATGGCTTTGGAAAAATATCAATAGATGAATAGCTTTTAACAGTGTTATTTTTGACCTTTTTGATCAACTCACTATCAGAAACTAAAATTTTTGATAGGGCGTATTTTGGTATCAACACCCTTATTTTCTAGAAATTTAGAATTTAACATAGCCCGATAATTGTGGAGGGTTAGGTGTAGGGTTCTACACGTCCCAACTCTTTATTAGGGTTAGGGTTTTGGTATTTCTAAAATATTTTGGAAGATCCACACGTGAATATCTCCACATGTGTGAGAAATGAGAGTTGACATGGAATCCACTCAGTACCATGGTGGTTAACTAGATAGGTCAACTTGCGGGGGGCATAACTTTTGCATAGAGATTCAGTTTGAAAAAAATAATGGACTATTGGAAAGGTATCAGAGTGTAGAATCATGCAAATGGAAATTACACAAGAAATTAAATTTTTACGTGAAAAAACATAATTTGGACCCTCAAACAGGCCCCATAATGCTTCAAACCTCAAATTTGCAAAATGAGACCTTTCCATAAAATGGGCCCTATAAGCCAATTCACCCAATCTTTTGACCCCAGAAGTTCCAACTTCCAAGTAGGTGACAAATTATATATTAATCCATTTTGGATCACACCTCCCTATTTTGCGAGTCTTTTGGTCCCCAAAAGCTTTTATTGAATGAGGTGAGGAAATGTTTCCTCTACCTTCTCCTTGCAGTACCATTTATCCTTGACTTGAAGTTGTCCTCTTAACCCCACCTGCCAGAGTTCATACTGTCCCCACCTGGTAGTTCTGGACTTCTTCTACAAAATTGTGTCTTATGTTGATTTTTCTTGATCCTTTGGTACTAAGTCCTCAATAGAAGGTAAGACCTACTCATATTCCTTATCCAACATGGAAGGTTCATAAAGTTTCATATTTTCCACATTCACAAAAGAGCAAATGTGCATATAGGAATTATCTTTCACCTTCTCCAATAACTCAAAAAGACCATACCTCAAATCCTTGATATCCTTACGAGCACCCCATAGTTGTTCCTTGTTTAGATGTAACCATACTCTGTCTCCCACCTTGAATGTTTTCTCAACATCGTGTTGATCATGTATTTCCTTGTACTTTTCATGTGCTTTGGGCTCTAGTAAACATACATATGTAAGTTTGCAATATCTTCCATATACCAAAGTTCCCTACAACTTTAGATGTGTGTGCCTCTCTGATAAAATACAATATCTCGTCTTTAGGAGCACAAAGCTTGTCCACATTCAAAGAAACTCATTTTGGAGATAATAGTCAACAGTGATGTCACCTTATTTTACATTGTCCATTGGTTGTAGCTTGGGTGGTTGGGAGGAATGAATGTTATCCTCCCCACTTAGGTTCAATTCTTATGTTGATATGACAGGTGGATTAGCCCTTTAACAAATGATGAACCACCTTACAAAATTTTAAAAAAATTATTTTACATGGATTTGGCCTTGCTGAAATACCTCCTTGAAGTCCTCATATTTGTATACTCGTCCTTGTATGCTATGCTATCATGGTTAAAAGGTTCCATGTACATAAGAGTTCCACAAGGCCAGTAAGCTATGTCACCCACCAAGAGAGGACAGAATAGAACCGTGGAGTTCACTCCCAAACAGGTAAAGCTTCTTTAAAGGAAAGAGAGTTCCCAATTGATAGGGAATGTGACCATGAAAATGGTTATTACTGAGGAGAAAAGAGACATTGAGGAGAGATTGGCGAGAAAAGGAGAGATTGTACCTTCTAATCCCATGCTGGAAACATTGAGGGAAACCACTCTCTGTCTTCGTCGACTGCATATAACACCTGTCCACTAGCAGAATGAAATGTTTGGTTTAGTGCGTAATGACAGGGATGGATCATATGCAATTGCGTACATGAATCCAATCAGATCCCGTTGATTAGAATCATTGCTGACATGAGGATGTCGATGACCTGATAATTAAAGGATGGAGTAAGAAAATGAAATAAAAGAAAGAGAGCATTTTCGTAAGAGAAGGGACTTCACATATCTCCATATCCTCCTTCTGGATAAAGGTAGGTATGCGAATTATGACAATCACTACGATCAATTTTCCAAAACTTGCAGGACAGATTCCTCATTAGTTATTGAGCACCGACAAGTATTGCATAATAAAAAGACAAAATCAAAGGGTCACTCGTGAGTGTCTGTAGTGAGGACTCAAGAGTCGACTCGCTTGGAAGTGTATTGCATTCATTATCAACCACACATTCCTACATCAATCTGTCGTGACTCGCAAGTTATTGGTGGGTGCTGGAACTATTCACTCATAGCTAACTATTTGTGAAGATTGAAGTCAGCAGTCAATCAACCATTCAAATGGGACAATTATTAGTGGGTGCTCACAGCTGGAATTATTGCATTCAGTTAATATCCAAAAATGTTAAATACCGCACAAATTCGCACTTACCAATATGGAAAAACTTGTATCTCAAGATCAAGATTGACCATTCACATGGTACAATTATTGCTGGCCGCTGAAAAGATTGACCATTGACCATTCACTTGAGCAGTCTAACTGTATGGTTGCTCATGGGTCACTTGTACACAATGGCACAATTATTGGTGGGGACTTGGAGACAATGATGTTTTGGTAAATGACAAGAAATATTTAGCATGTTGCAGAGAATTTAAGTAGTTTAAGATTTGATGGTCATCAAGCCTGCTGCAGTAGCATCTTTGCCATTATAAAAAAATAAATCTAAAAATATACATAAACCTAAAACAAGTAACCCTGAATAATTTACTGTTTGAACGCGCAGAATTATTCCACCTACCAGGAAGGTGGGGGGTCGCTTTCCCAAATTAGGTATAGTTTTAGAAACTTCTTCGCTAAAGCCTTCCTTTATTATACTTGCCTCTTACGTGTTGAAGGAAGAGGAGGGCAGCTGAGATGGCCTTCCTGGTATCATGAGTTGGTCTGGTCCAAACATCCATTATAAGGTAGAGTTAGTATTAGTATGACTTGCCCTTGTTTTAAAATTAGTGAGATAATGTTGTGATGTGGCATATTATTTTAGAAAATTATTTAACAATGCATGAACTTCTTGTTTTCTATTGAATTATGTTGGCATATTGTTTTACAAAATGATTTAGTGATGTATTATTGCTCTTCTTTTTGTGTTGAGTTGATTGTGGAAGTAATGCACATATAAGGCATTAATTTATTTTTAATTTGTCAAAACGTGTCTAATTTGAAAGTTATGATATCGATGAACCTTAAGCATGAAATAAAAGCATTATTATTGGCTTGGACATATTTCCTAAATTTGTGATAGTAAGTGACCTAAAAGCATGAAACTTGGGATCAAGACTTTTGATTTCAAGGTTCCACCCCCACCCCTCATGATTCTAGGAAATCCATGCAAGCCAATAATGAGAGTTTTATTTGGACAATAATGTTTGCAGAATGAGGTGTTTACCACACATAAAACATTGATATATGATCAATGGTTGTGCACTATAAATCACATAGGATAATTTTACATTCTCCATTGTGACCAAACCCCAAATCAAGGAAGCAACCACTCAATGACCCATATATGAGAGGCTTATTCAGATTTATTCAAATATATGCTTAAATTTTGGAAATTTGCAGGTTTGCAAATGAAAATAACCCAAATAAAAATAGCCCAAAAAAATTCCACATAGAGACATTGAATAATAACATTGCATTGTTTCTTTTCTAAGAGGAAAAATGTCAATAGAGCTTCGAGGATTGGAGTGAAGTTATAAGGGGTTCCAACAAACTGATAAAATTCACTAGACTCAAGGGGGATCTCAAATCTAGACCAAGGACACAATTTCAAAGGAAAAATCAAAGATAAATCTTAAAAGAGGATGCATAGAAAAGGACATAGATAATTTGTGCTATGAGGTCACCTCTCGTGGAATTGAGAATTATAGTTAGTTGAGGAAGGATAATGAATCAATAGGCAAGTTTGTAGGCATTTGGATCTCAAGAAATCCCTTGGCATGGTGGGTCAACTCAAGATGGAAGTTAAAAAGAGAAGTGGAGTTAAAGTAAGTTTCAAACGAATTATTCACTATAATCTTTAGCAATTGTGAAGAAAAGGAGAGGCTCTTAGGAAATGGACCCTATTTCTTCAACTTAGCTACTCTCCAGCTAAGACAAAGTGTAAAACTCTACATAGATGATGGTACAAAATATATTGATGTATGGTTCGTGGGGAATTTGAACTGCTTAAACATAAGTTCAAATATTTCATACTAGGTGAGTACATTAGTGAATTCAAAGCTAAGCCACATGATAGTCACACAAAAATTGTCAAGCAAGTACTTTGATACCTAAAGGGAACTCTTGATTATGGTATTGAATATATTAATCATTTAATTGTTAAGTTAATAAGTTATTTAAGAATTTGACTACAAAGGTAAAAGGTTGCTGAGTGGAAGAAGATAACAATGACTCCTCTAATAAAGTTGTATTAATACATCATATTATATTATGGTTTGAATGACATCTCTTTGTCTAAAAGAGAATGGAACCTTGTGTTAATTATTAATTCATCAATCTATATCTCACCTGATAGCCTCTATATTATGGTTTAAATGACACCTCTTTATTATACATGCCACAGGTTATATTGTAATAGCAACAACGTTGACTATGTATTAAATAATATTGATAAAAAATTTCTCAAATTTGTCTTCTATAAACTTTGTAAAAATAAATTTACATTTTTTATAGTATAATTTAATTATAATTATTTTCTATCTATTCCCTTATAAAACATGGGTTCTTATTTCGTAATGATTATTTGCAATCACCTCACATTTACTACACACGTGTATTCACTTATAAAATATGGATTTGCTTATAAAATATGGGTTCTATTTAGAAATGAATTTAAACCAGTCACTAATTAAAACATGGATTTGCTCATAAAACGAGTTAATGAATATAAATGAGTCACTAATTAGTATTCACAATCACCTCATATTTACTACATACGTGGATTTGATATGATTTGGATATTTCATTTCATAAGGAGTTCTAGATTTAAATGGATAAAAAAATATTTTATTTTAAGTATTTTATTTTCACATTTACTATTTACTATATACGTAGATTTGATATGATTTGGATATTACATTTTATGAGGAGTCCTGGTTTGATATGATTTGGATATTGCATTTCATGACAAGTCTTGAATTTAAATGAATACAAGAAATATTTTATTTTAAGCATTTTAAAATAAGGTTTGCTTTAATTGTTTTCTAGCTATTAACTTTTAATATATTTATTGAGAATTTGAGATACTTCTATAATTATACTAAATACTAAATATCTAAAAACATATATAGTTACTAAAATTTTATAGCTAGCATGATCGACATTATTTTCTAATATTAAAGATTTGCAAATTACCCAAAAAAATTCTACCCCAACAATATTTTTATCTTTAACGAAACAACATGTATGTCATCGAGATGGCTCATATTCATTTTTTATTTATTAAATAGGTGGTACCCATTATCTCTAGGGGATTGGATTGATCAACTTCAATACGAGAAAATATGTTGTAATTTTCATTACTCAATTTAAAAAATATATATAATTTTTTTTAAGAACATTATTATATTAAGAGTATATTTAAGTGATTTTAAGCTTTTGACTACCCACATATGCTTGACAACACAATTCCAAGTGTATATGTTGGCACTTAAGAGGCTCGTGATTATGTATATAAAAGTAAGGTTTACCCTCATCCATTAATTAATTATGATTAAAAAAAATCAAATATCATGTCTTTAAATTAGCATGAAACTTTCAATTACACTGAAATCTATTATTTGTTTAAAGTTGGATTTTTTTTTAATAAATATTATAATTTAATATTTCATAGCATACTTTAGTATTTCTTGTGTCTAGTTTAGAAACAGCTCTTAAATGTTTACAAGTAGTCTTTACATAATTTAAAGTTGGAAAAATATTTTAATAAATGTTATAATTTAATACTCCATAGTATAGTTGAGTACTAGGTATCTAGCTTAGAAATAACCCTTAAAGATTTACAAGTACTCTTTTCATAGTTAGTTAGTTTATTATTTGTTATGTTTTTATTATTTAGTTATTGAAAATAGAGGTTAGTTTGATATTGACAAGAGTGTTATGTTACAGAGATTTTTAGGGTTTAAACATCTTGATATATATTTTTTTATTATATTCATTAACTTAGTTTTTATGAAGGAGGATTTTTATAGTTTTTATAATATCAAAGTTTTTCATATAAAAAAATATTTATTTTCATATGTATATATAGGAAATTTGAACTTTTATCTTTATAATCAATACAATTAGGATTATATTTTTAGAATAATATTAATATTTTTTCATTAAGCATATATTTACATGTTGACAATTATCAATAATTTATAAGTTTTCAATAATTAATAACCTTACTTTTTACCATTCATTCAATTTTTTCATTTTTAAAGAAAGATTCTAATTTATTTATTCACATGGATTTATATATTTTTAATAGTTACTAATCTTCTTTTTATTCAATTGGCTCAATTTTTAGCACTTCAAAAATGTTTAATATGTGAAAAATTATGCATTACCTAAAATTATAGTTATCTCGGAAAATTAACTTTTCACAATTGTATATTATTATCTAAAGATTCAAATATATAATATGTTTTGCTACCTACTAGTGACATTATCATGGTTGAAATTAAACAATAAATAATAAAGCTACCTCAATTTTTTTTTGCATTTTACAATTTAGTTATCCCAGAGACTAACTACTTGGTAGAACTAGTACAAAAATTTAGCAGGTGAGCGTGATTGTTAAGTGATTAATATATTTTTCTCACGAGTTAACATGTGATTGTCTTTATGCATATGTCAGAGCTTAGGTAATTGACACTTACAATTGTTTGTTCTTTTCTTTCATTCTGACTAAAAGCAATTTCAGATCTAGAAACCATTTCTCGTGGACTAACATCAATACAGTTCCTTTTTTGTAATGTAAAATTAGACCATATAAATGTAAAAATGAACCATAGTAATGCATTAGTACATTAAAGAATATATATAAAAATTAAAAATAAACTCATAATATTATTATTATATGTATATATAAATAATTTAGTAAATACACATCATAATGTCATAATGAGTAATGAAACTATCTATATTTGAATTTTCCTTTCATCTTATTAATTTTTTTTTAATCCTTGTGATTAAACATATAATATCTATTTTATTTGAAATGTACCATCATGGTAAAAATATGGGGATATGGAGCTAAGGCATGGTATCCAAATGAATTGCAATCAACGCCAATTAAACCCTTAAATGTCTTTGGCTCAAATGATAATAAAAATGAACTTTTCGTCAAATTCAAAAATCCCACCCCTAAATTAACTTAGTGTTCTTCATGCTTCAAATTTTTTGCAAAATTAACTTACTATTGGACTATCACTTTAAAGAGAAATGGAATGGAACAAGTCTCTCAAAAGCCATGTATATAGAAATCCTAATAAATAACTCATCATATAATGTCAATCTAAATAACAATGAATCTAAATATTCTTATTCACTCCCCGATTTGAGCATATATAAATATATACAAAGATAACTCTACGAGATAATCAAATAGAAAATAAGGAAGAGGTACAAAAGTAGTTATTCCATTTAATTAAATGGTGTAATATAAATACAGAAATAATTTCAATAGTTTAATAACTCATTTGTTCAATATGTTATCATTTCTTCTCATTTTTTTCATGTCCTCAATTGCTTAACCATAGAACTATCTCCATACTAGATTGTTTACATTTTTTTGAAATGCTATTTAATTATTCCTAAAAAAGACTAGTCACTTTATAACCCTTGTTTAAAAGAGGATATAACCCTGTGGCAATTATTAATTCATCAATCCATACCTCACCCGGTAGCCTCTATTGAAGAAATATCTCTGTAGGAATCGTAGAAGTATTGACAAATGGAGAAATATTTTGAGTGAAGCATGTTAAATCAATCAAACAGATCAGCTACCCAACCTATCACTTTCTGGTTCCCACCAAATTGGTGCTTATTGTTTTTTTTACCAATTCTCTCGGGGAATTACCAATCTTCTAACCTTCCATCCAGTGGTCGATTGACCGGACCCATATTGAGTAAGTCGTAACTTCTCTGCAATTAATATCAATGCAGGGAACCCCACGGACATGGCATCAAAGAAAGTGAAGTCAGGATCCCACCCATTATCAAACGACATCAGCTACCCAACCAATCACTTCGTGGTTCCCATCAATCTTCTAACCTTCCATGTAACCATAGAGATATCATCAGTCATGTCACTATTTTAGAATGATCAATCTTCCATCCTCATCACTATTTTGGAATTATCAATCTTCTCACCATCACCATCCAGTCACAACTATTCACGCTCGCATGTCACAACTATTCTAGAATTATCCATCTTTTAATGGAGACCCACATGGCATAGAAGGGGTAGAAAGGGCATATGGACTTTCATGGAGACCCGCATGGCATGGTTGAAAGATCATCAGTCCTGTCGCTATTTCAAATATGCACCAATCAAATACGCACCAATCTACCCCATTTCTGTGTACATCAATTCTGATTAATTTTCACTTTTATCATCAATTCTGTCACTATTTTAGAATTATCAATCTTCTCAACATCGAGTGGAAGGGGCATAAATTTTTCTCATTCTGAAATTCAACCACTAACAATGAGCCCGACAGTAATCATAACTTGTTGTACGCTCACTAATTTTCAACTTTATCATCAATTCTGTCACTATTTTAGAATTATCAATCTTCTCACCATCGAGTGGAAGGGGCATAGATTTTTCTGGAAGCGAGAGCGACGACTATTTAGGAATTCTTGATCTTTTAACCATCAAGTGGAAGAGGCATATGGACTTTCATGGAGACTCGCATGGCATGGTTGAAAGATCATTAGTCCTTTCGCTATTTTGGACCACCTATCAAATACGCACCAATCTACGATGTAGGCTCTCAAAGAACCATAAAAATAGATGTTAAGATTGCCACCGTAACACGAAGTAATGACTTTCTTCAACAATGTAAAATAAATATTCACGATGCACCTGCCCGTCTCACCCAATTGGGCTTTAGATTGCCATATTTATTTCCATGTTAAATTTCCCTTTCCTTTGCATATTATTTTAAAAAGTTATTTGGCCTTATATGGATTTTTTTTATTAGTTTTGTTGGTAATTTAATTTATTTTATTAAAATAAGTAAAAGCATTTTTATTTAGAAAGTTATCATGAACTTTAAACATAGATAAAGATAGATGTTCCAAAAGTATGATAGGAATGTAGCAAATCTAATTCTTAGGGTTAGGGTTAGGGTTAATTTAGCTTATTTTATTAAAATAAGTAAAAGCATTTTTATTTAGAAACTTATCTTGAACTTTAAACGTAGATAAAGATAGATGTTCCAAAAGTATGATAGAAATGTAGGAAATCTAATTCTTAGGGTTACGGTTAGTGTTAGGGTTAGTGTTAGTGTTAGTGTTAGGTATATTATCTATTATTACTAGTAATTAGATTAAGAGTTACACACAAATCAAAAGTGTTATTATGAGTCTAAGAGACAATTTAGGAGTATCATATATGATTGTTTAACACAAATAATTGTCCACGTAGTTTTTTATGGTCCACACCATGATTATACATAATAATCCCACCATTATTTCATCTATTTTGACTTTCACAACTAAATTCCACCCAAATTGGTCCAAAACACCATTATTCATTCCCTCATAAATACATGCAATGAGGGCATTTATTGCAACATAACCCCATTCTCTAGTAAAAGGACAAAGAAACCCTAAAATGAGAATGGGAAAAAAACCATGGACAAATACCATGGATTATGAAAAACCATAGACCAATACCATGGAGAAGAAAATCTTGGATCATCATATAAATACATTGTAAAGGTCTCCCCACAAACACTTTTTACTTTTGAACTTTTTGTCAATCATATTTTTTGTCACACCTTTTACATTGTTTACCTTTTTGTCACATCTTTCTAGATTGCACGTTGAGTTTACTCCATACACCCCTTAATCCATATTCCCCTTGACAACCATTGGTGGAGAAAATCGGAGAACAGTGGAAGCAGTGCGACCACATCCTCAAACGACTACAGTGGCCCACTTTATAAAGGTATGTTGCATTTATTTTATTAAAATTAGAAAATCTAAAAAAAATAGTTTTGTTTATTGTTTAAGACAAGGTTGAAAGCTTTTCCCTTGCACCATGAACTCTACCTTTAGATCCCTTTGATATAAGGTAGGTAGTTTTGCATGTAGCTGGAGAGAAATCTCCACTACATATTGTATTCATATATGTATTGTGCTTAATGAGAAGTGGGATCTCATACTTATATTTATGCAGCTGATTCTCATAGCGCTATCTAAGCACTATAGTTCTTAGGGAAAGTAGAGAATTGCTAAGTAGACTCCCTTTAGTATGCTCCCTAGCATCTTCTTTACCTCTCTCTACCAAATGCTTCACTTGAACCTTGAGAGTTCCACTGAGTATTATTCTCTATGTTCTTTAGCTTTGCATGCATACATGCAAACCCTAATTTGTATTCTCTTTAATTCATGTTTCCTCTCATTATGAGTATCTCCTCTAGTATCTCCACATTTCCCACATGCCCTCCACTATTTACCTTGCTTTCACTGTCTTTTTCAAATGGGGCATTCCTCAAAGTACCAATAATATGAATTTTTCCATGCCAATGGGATGCCACAGCCTCCGTTTCTACTCCTTTTCCCAAATCTCTCATAATCCATTCATGTTGAATTTGGGGTTCCTATTTCTCAACCCCAAACACAACATGGGTTTCATCTAAATTACTTTGCAATGTTTGTTGCAGATCAACAACCTTGTGGGCCTCCATCTATAGCTCGTTGAATGTTTCTACATGTCTCATGTTGACTTTTCACATGCTCAAGAACAAATTTGCAATCTAATGACATGAGGTTTGCATGGCACCCTCATCATCTGAGAATCACAACCATTGTACCCATTTTTCCATTTAATTCATTGTACTGTGATATCTAGATTACTATACTACTCGCTCCTTTTGAAGACTAGTTATCCTTCACAACTCGCTCTCAAAACCCTATTTTGTGTTGGTTGTAAAACCCTAGTCGACATATAATATTCGTGACCTACTCTCATAGTATAGTATTGACATGCATGGGGGATAACAGAGTGGGATAAATCAGTTTTAGAGTTAAGTGGTGAAGTGTCCAAGAAATAAATGAACAAAGAAAACAAAACATATCTTTATTTGGAAATACTGCTAGGGAGTTTCTTGCTTCATTTCAAGCTTCCTAAGAATGAGGACATCTATGAGGTGAAGAAAAAGATGGATAATAGTTTGATGAACTTTATTATCCCCAAGATTCCAATCCCCATATTAAGACTTCACTCACAATATATTGTTGATTTAAGCCTAGTGTTATCAATTCACGTGATGAAAATGAGGTAACAAATGACACAAAACCGAATGAGAGTACTAAGGGTGTTGGGTGGTTCAGATGGTAGAAGACGGAGCTGTACATGGTACATTTCCTATATATTAGTATCATTGTAATTCTAGTTTTTTCCTTGTTCACATAAAAAATTTGAGCATCATGATGTGTAGCTTCATGTTTTTTCCCATTAGATGTAGATATGCAAATTTTGAAGACTTTGTAACTGTTCAATATGGATAGACAAATATCTTCTGAACGAAGAAAGAATTACTAATAAAATTTGGATTTTCACATGCAGTACCTCGATCTTCTTGATCCTTTGCAGCAACACTTTGATCTTCTGCAGTATCCTTCTGATCTTCTTGATCCTTCTAGCAATACTTCGATCTTATTTGGATCCTTTTGCAGCAATACTTCAATCCTTTCGATCCTTTTGTAGTAGCACTTTGATCCTTTCGATCCTTTGCGACCGTACTTCAATATACCTGACCCTTTTCTGTTGTAATTTGATCTACTTGATCCTTCACCACCACGTTACCTGTAGTACACATGATCTATTTGTGGTATGATCAATCCTGGTCACTTTAGGACCTGAGTCCAAGGACGATTCAATCCTCCTGTTATCACTCTAGGCAACTCCTCTAGGTTGTAGCTCAAGGATGCCTGGTAACTTACAATGTTTTTGGGGTTTTCTAATATGGATCAAGTCAGGTGACCTATATGACCTTCCACTCTCAAGACATGCATGAAACTCAATCAGGTAGGAGCCTTTAGTTACCACTATTCAGAGGTTGACAATAAAGTGCAGGGATGGAGAACTCATCAGGTTGACAGATTTACACACAAAATAGATGCATCTAAATGGCTAAATCATGATAAGGATGGTACTTATAATTCAAATCACATCAGCATGATAATAGGGTGACGACTATCAGTCATTAATTAACTTGAATATAACCTGAATACACATTTAAGCATAAGCACAGAAAAGACAGAAATGGAAGCTGAACAAAATGATAACCAAAGAGCTTATATTAAATCATCAACAAAATGAGAAACTGACAATAGTATAGGTATATAAGTCCCTGAAGTCGAACCCTTTCCATAAAATATGTCTTAGGATTTATAGCCTTTACAAAATATACATGTCCTCAAAACTTGGATATGTTTTTACAAAAAGTAAACAAAATAATAGTTTTTTGTAAATTAGGTTAAAAAACCCTAATTAACTACCTGTCTAACTAACTGAAGAATTAGTTCACTATATGAACTTTCAGATAACTGATCAACTGCTGGAAATCACAGTTACTAGCCCTCTGCTGGATAAGTCACTATTTTCTTTTGACAGCTAGGTGTTGGTGACCTTTTCCACTTGTAATGTCATAGTAAAATTGAAACAGACCTTTCCTGATGCTTTATTCTGCATCTTTCATCTTCAGAATTTGTCCCTGAGCCATCTATATTCGCCCAAAACTGGTCCTGCGAGCCAAAACTTAATTTTAAACCTATGTCTGCTTTCGGTGGTTAAGAGGCTAGTCTATCAGAACCGTTAGCTTCCGAAAGTGGTGCTTTCGATGGCTAATGAACTGCCCCAACATCTGCCTAAGCCACCGAAAGCCCTGTTTTACAAAAAATATTAGGTTTTTTCCCAAAAATGTCCCTTTAGGTCTGTCTGCTCAGCTTTCTTCTTTAGTAGGCTTGGTGCTAGGATGGTTAACAATAGCCTGGCTAGTTTCTGGAGGCTGAAGGCTAACTGGAGCTTCAGCTAGGGTTTCCAACATGCAAGCCACCATGCCACGAAGAGAAAGAGGAATTTGAAACTAGGAACTTATTACCACCATATATTCCACCAAGAAGGACATATGTGCGACATGTTACCATACCTAGGAAGGGTTGTATTACACTTGTAGCACCCAAAATACAAAAAGGTATGATAGTACTTCCTGATATAATGCCCCAACTACAAAATCTATCCTTTGAAGATGTGGATACAAGCAAGTTGATAGACATCGATAGAAAGAATTAAATGAAACTGGTAAAAGATACGCCCGATTCACCGAACTGGTTCATTGCAATGCAATGGGTGAAAGGACTAGAACAGTATGGCTTGTTGTCATTACTATTCATGCCATACTTTGGCTGAAGCTCATAAGTAACCAGTTATGTAAGGAAGTTGTTGGCAATCTTTCATGGAGGATTCCTTTGGTTAGGAAAACCGTATCCAGTTGATGTCAGCCTTATTTCAACAATTATAGGACTACCAAGGGCAGTAACATACCCATTATCAGTATTGGAGAAGGACAATGAACTTAACCACATTGTGAAGATCAAGGATAAGTATGACCTGGTCAGGTCCGACAGAGGGTTCTCAATATCCTCTATTAGTGATCATGCTATTCACACAAAAGCAATGATATTGTCATACAAAATTTTGTGCACATCGCGACCAAACCAATGTACTACAGGAGTAGTAACATTGGCTATACTCTGTGCAGAAGGAGTTCAAATCAATTGGTCACAATTCTTGCTTAATGAATTGTTACAAGAAGAAGCCTCAGTGCAAGAAAGAGATACTACTTTGCATTATTCTTGGTTATTGATTTTAATCTCATTTACTGTTTGGTCTCAGCTGACATACTATGAGCCAGTAGAATTACCTATTAGCTGCAGAGGTGCAAGATACTGAGAACAGACAAAAGCTGAAAAATGAATAGTAACAACAATTTTTTCGTCCATACTGAATCCTTAAAGAACCTACTGAAGCATCAGGTAAGATTGAGTGCCACCACTGTTTCTAGGTTTCGACGAATTGTTAAGTTTTAAATTGGTCCACACTATGTTTCCATTCAATCACAGAGAGACCCACAACAACAATGGTTGGCAACGCAATATGTACTAACGGAAGAAGATGTAGAAACCTTTATCAGTGACTGTCCAGAATAATGGCGACAGGAAGTGCCACCAACTCAGAGGAAGGACACAAAAGTCAATCATGATAAACACCCCAGAAAAATAAACAGAAGAGGCAGAGCTAGACAAAACTCAACCCAATTTGCCTCATCAAGAAATAGCGCTAGAACAACAACAATAGGAAGGGCAAGGTGTCGAAGAACAAAGGGAACCTAAGCGTTAGAAATGGAAAGCTAACAAGAAATCCAATACCTTCTGTATTGATGATGAGGAGGTAGAAACATTAGCAGGAGCACTACAAGAAGCCGCCCAGAAAATTCTCCATGACCTCGACAGATGGAAGAATCAATTTACTACTACTATCACAGATAGGCTGAATGGACTGGGAAGGACAATCGAAGAAATCAAAATTTCCATAGAGTGTTTTCCCCAAGTACCATAGTCATAGAATGCACCTAGCCTATCAGAAGCACCTAAACCCTAGGGACCAAGAGGAGACCACCCCATTAGAGTAAAACTCCAAAGAGAAGTATTGGATCTAGATACTCCAGACTCCAGCGAGGTTGATAAAAGTGTTGGCCAAATATTCTTAGATTTCTCGAAGATGTGACTGATGGATGTGCATGCCTTACAAAAATTAGTGGTTATAAATATTAGAGTAAGAGGAAGTACCCTCGATAAGTAGGTGAAGCAATCTGAGAAGGATATCAGCAAAATCAAGGAAAAGGTACAAAGGATCAAGCAAAAAGTAAGGGAAGAAGAAGAAAGTAAGCAGAAACTCAAAAATATCATAAATCTTATTTGTTCAAATCTCGAAGATGTTGAAATATTACAAGAAATTCCACAAGAAGACAAGGTCCTTAAGCTAGGTAAGCTAACATTTGGCCTTAGAAGAAAAGTTACAAATATAGAAAAGCAAAGGAGACCCAACACGCCTCTAGAAGTGGTGGAGAGAAGAACAGACGCAACAACTCAGACTGCAAAGAGAATAGAAGAAGTAGAAGAAACATGTGCTAAGGATTTTGACCAAGTATCTCAGACTTGGGAAAAACTAATGGATGACAGTCAATCACAAAATATTTCAAACGATTTGACTGTGTTTGAAGAAACATCATGTAGATTAGAAATGATATGAAGTAGCCATCCTTTGCACAAAAAATGGCTAAGGAAACAAAGATGAGAAAACTGCAACAACAAATGACTATATTGCGCACACAACAACAACAACGCGAGGAAAAAGTAGAAGAGTTGCAAACCGAAGCAAAGAGAGTTACAAGCATCATCCAACCTGAACATCAAAAGGTGTGTGAGGTAGCAACATCAGTAGAGAAATTCATGCCAGAACATGTCATTTTCAAACTAGTGGAGCAAGTGTGAAAGAAAGAGGAAGAAGTGCGCACAGAGGCAGATAAAGTGGTGAAAATCATGGAGGGTTTTCATAACAAAATCAGCGCATCTTAGTACATGGAGCAATAGCTTCAATTGGCTCAAGATGAGCCACATGTGAGTGTTGGGGGCTTGTTGGCCTAGGGACAGTAGGGCATAATTCACGAAGAATTCTTCCTAAGTATGGAGAAGAACATAAAGGAGAAGAGGAAGGACCTACGACTGAGGAAGCAACATAAAGGAGAAAGGGAAGGATGTTGCAATAGAGGAAGTAAAAGACAAGAAGAAGAAAAAGAGAAGGTGTTGGAAGAGGAAGTTGCGCTATTAAAGTAAGCCGCGAAAGAAGGATAGAGTGTGACATGAGATGGTATGACATAATATCAGTAGAAGAAGGCGTGCAAATAGCATAACGGCTAGAAAATGACAGTAAGGCATAATGCTGAGAAAGCGACAAGCCTTAACGATCCTGGGTACGAGCTTGGCTAGAGCCGATAGAAACCACACACATGAAGGAATATTTGTAAGTAAACCCAATAGTGCCTCCCATTATGTGTTGCCAGAATAGGAAAGACAACATGTTGGGTGGATATATTAAGTTGGCTGAGATAGCGACAAATAAGGAGTCTGTAATGACTCTGTAATGAGTCTATATCGAGTCAGTATTGATTTTGTATCAAGTACATATGGGATATGTATTGAGTCTATAGTAGGGCTATAAAATAAAGAACCCAAGATGTATGCGGGTTAGACCTTAATGGCTAGACATTGACGAATTAGACTCTTGAGCCAGACTCAGCAGAAATTCTCCTAATAGTATGTCTAGTAGACTCTCGTTGGATGAAAGCATGAGTTCTTGGTTAATGGCTTTGTATCGTTGAGTGCATCAGAGTCAAGGATCTGTATCTGAGTGCGTAGACGAGTAGGAAAGGTTGAGTCGATCCAGGTTGTGTGCAGATCAATAGTAGAAGTAGAGTAGAAAGGGAAAAGAGAGAAGATCAGAGAGCATGCGAGTGAGAAAGAGTATGTAAATTTAGAGAAGAAGATCTTGAGCAGAGTCTGCAGCTTAGTGCGCAGATGAAAGGTGCATCTATTTCCTCATTCCAGATGAAGAGCACCGTGTGGTTTTTTCTCGGATGGGTTTCCAGGTTATATTTTGTGTATACGTGTGAATGTTGAAAGTAGCTTAGATATATGCATGATTATTGTAGTGAATGAATGATTGTAGATTTGTTTACAAATGAATAGATGTATGATGGTCGCATTGTATTACTGGATATGATTATGATGCATGTATGTTTTTTATTTACTAAATTTGTATAAAGAGAAGTGGGGTCACAGCTTAGTTGTATGTTGAATCCCAGTAAATGCAAGTGATTTGTCTGCCAACTTCGTTGGAAGCCTTGGCCCAGAGCCTAGGTACTAAAACACCCTCCCACACAACCACAAAAACATGGTTCTGGAAGTTATCTATCAAGAGAGATATCCTGGGTGAGACGAAACCTGTGTCGTAGGTGTTGTTGGCTGAGATCTGCTTTGTCGAGACGATATCTCGGGCTTTGTTGAGCTGAGCAGAAGGGACTTGACCTGGGTTGAGATCCTTGGGAAACGGGACAGAGAGACACAAAATCCAACAAAATTCTTTGGCTCTATTAAAAATATTGCAATGCAAGGTACGAATTAGATATTTAGATCATAATGAAAATAAATATTTTTTTCAAAGAATATTACTTACTATGCCAATTTTTTCAAAAGCATATTATTGGAGCTTGCACTCTATCGAAAAATGAACTATGAGTAGGTTGTTCACACATGAAAAATTTGAAATAACTTCTAAGCCTTCCATCTTTAGAATCAAACTTTAGTTTGGAGAGGTATTTTCATGCCTTTGAATTTATTTATTTTTTTCAAAAAACAATTCATAGTTTTTTAAAGAAAAAAAATTGCATTTCAAATTTTATTTTTCTCCTCCCAATACATGTTCCCACCAGATGATCAGAGATGGATCCCATACCCCTCTCTTATGTATATGAAACACAGGGTTGCTAAACGGTAATTACAATGTTTTGACCTATTGTCTGCTGGTGGAAGAATATTGTGTTGTCGTCACTTGCATCGAGCCATTCAGCTCTCCTTTTCATTTTCCATTTCGCTTCAGAAAATGCCATGAGTCTGGTCTTCTCCTTCTACAGAGTGTATAATTATGACAGAGAATTGTCACTGATTCCATGGTCAGTGTAGGATGCCATGAGTTCTAATATATTATACTCCACTATAGCTATATCCTTATCAGCATTTTGAAAACTGTCATAATCCCATTTCTTTGCACGACCTAGACACTTATAAAAAAAAGCGTGTTGTAAAAAGAGAGTTCTATGTTGTGGATATGGTTTAAAGTTCAAAATTGAAACCTCGCTTACGTACATGGAACACAGGGTTCCTATAGCACCAGCACATGGAGCACCTAACATAGCTTTACTGCCATAATATTCACACATAGCGAGATAGAAGATGCCACATAGAAAATCATATACAGGAGGTCATAGCCAGTCATAGACAACCACTCATAGCCACCATAGATCATAGCTAGCCATTTCTAGAAGCTCTAGTAATTCCGGATGGATCATAACCGGTATTCATTTCCTTAAGGTCATTGCCACTCATATCCAGTTTTCGATAGCCGATCATTATGCCAACCCGTCATTCCATAGGGTCCATTGTAAGTCGGTCATAGACAAGCAGAGCTATACGGTCATTTCTATAAGTTCTAGTAAAATAAGCTTTAGTCAGTTCTCTAGCCATAAGGTCATTCTAGGAGGTCTTAAAAAAAACCTTCAAGAACACAATTCATAGTTAGTTTTTAAAAAACCCTGCAAGAACACAATACATAGTTAGTTTAAAAAAAACCTGGAAGAGGCATCAGTTTTTGCTGAGAGCCAATGAGTATCACCGATCCAACTGAATATAAGCTCAACTGAGAATAATATTATGGGAATCATTTAAAGGGAGACTTGGATGATGATGAAATATGATGATGTGAAAGTGGTGGAAGAAGATGAAAACAAAGAAGTTGAGAACAATAATCCCATTGCTTACCTGAAAATATTTGTAAAAAATCTAGCCGGTGGAGGCATGAAATCGACTAGCTGTTAAGTTTGTTGTTGAAAAGTCTTGCTTAAGAATTTTTTTCCTAAATTTCAACACTGATAAATAGAAGCATTCAACAATACATTCAATTAAGATTCACTAATACATATGAGCAAATTTGCGACGGTTTTTCATTGTTATTTCCACGTTTTGTCGTCTCAGTTGCAATGATAATGGTTTTGATGTTTCATGGCACTTATTTGATCGATATAATGATGAAATTTATAGGCCATCTATATAGTGACAAAATATGGCTGCCATGTGTCTTCTATACGGTGGCCTTGAAACCGATTTTTTTTAAATTCATTTTCTACTTTTCGTCTCTCTATCGACAAAACATTCATCCCTATAACGACAAAAATATGGCCCAAAATTGCTTGACAAAATTTTGTTTCCACGCAAAACCATGGAATTGTTTCGACGAACGATTGTCTCTCTATCAATGAATTATGGAATTTGAACAGAAATGTTTCCATGAAAAACCGTGGAAATCCACCCGGGGTTTCAACGGTTTTGCAATACCCAGGTTTCAACGGTTTTGCAATACCCACGATGAACCTTCGTTGATATTGAGACGAAACCTGAAGGTTTCAAAAAAAAATTAAAAACCGTGGAAAGGCACCTTCCTTTCCATGGTTTTGGATATTCAATATGTGCTTGTGATTGATGTGCAGTCTCGTGGATTTTTTGTGTCTATGGACAAGCGAATCCACAGATACACTTCAAGAATCAGCAGTCAATAAATCAATACTTTGGATAACTTATCCCATTCAATTATTTCTAGTGGCATGATTATATGCCTAGAGTAAATTTTTTAAGCACTTATTCAGAACATAACATCTATTGTATATTGTTCTAATGTACACATTTCCATGTCGGTTTCTAATTACTTGTAATATTTCCTTACTTATTCATCACAGCCAAATAGGGTCCTTACAGAATGGTCTTATTCACACCCTCTCTGCATATGGAAATTGTATGGTTTCATCTGGGTCCAATGTGCATCCTATGAACTTCCAAATTTTTTATCAGGCAGACAGAAAAGTGATAGAAAAGATGATAAAAACTTTTCAGATCTTATAAATGACAGAAATTTTCAGATCTTATAAAACATAAAATGAAATATGAATTAAGATTTAAAATGGCATAAAAGATGTGATTAGTTCCTAACAAATCCAAGTTAGGAAGATGGGGTCAATTGAGGGTCTCATGGAGGATTTAGTGATTAAAGAGTAGATAGGGTTCAATGGTTCAAACCTAATTTGCTCCTTAAAAACTAGATCCACTTCAGAAATATTCAATAGGAAAATCCTAAGCTAAACATTAAATATTTGTCAAATAAGAGCCACGAGGTGGAAATGTCACCGCTATTCCTAAAAATTATTACTACAATAAAAATACTATAGAATGGAAATATACCTTTATTTCAACCCCAACAAAGCTTCCCATGCCAAACCAAGAAATCTCTCGTAATACACTTGTAATATAACCAAGGTTCGCCCAACAAGTCATAGGGCACTTAATCGAAAAAAAGAGCAGCTAATGTTGTCTAGAAAGTGTGTTCTTGGGGTAATTCCACCAAGAGATGTGGCTCTAGAGTCACATTCCACATGTCCTACGAAGGAAATCAACAATCAATCTATCCAACACACATTTTCCACCAGAATATCAACTCGCATTTAAATGCTATATTACAATATTGTTGCCTCACTGATGTGGAAACTTGTGTTTCTATTCGACAAGATTTCTTTATCCATTGTATTAAAACGAAAACAACACAGAAATTTTAAAGTTTAAGACATAAATATATTAAATACACATATAAATAGGTTTTTACTAGAAATGTGTGGAAACTGTTAATACCACCATCCTGTCAAACAATATAAAACAAAAAATAGAGGAAAGAGCCATGTTGTCTTACTATATGAATAAAATGCCACTAAATACTCCGGATAAATCTTTGTTATCTATGAATGTTAACTTTCCAACAAATAATATTTAGATATGGAAATATTTGTTCTAACAGAATGCACTTTGAGGAGATCATGGAATGCTTTTATAGCGCACAAATAAATACATTTTTGTTGACTTATAAAAAAAACTAAAGAAACAGTTTAGGGGAGGAAGTTCGGGGATGAACTTGCAGAGCTACGAGCATGGGCTTGTTGTGAGAATCATCACATATGATGTTTCCATCTTTGTTCATTATCCCATTGAATCTTCCACATAGACTTGGGGACCCCAATGGATTTTTCTTGGCCCCTTTTCTATTATTTATTTCTCAGCTTTTCTCCTAACAGTCCTTACAAACTCGGCGACCAACATCTTTTCCATGGCATCCTCCAAATGAGAGTTAAATTCAAACCATAAAGAAGCAAAAAAATGAACGTGAATTTTTTCTCCTCAGGTCCAGGCTTGGGTTTCTTCTTAGGAAGCACTCCAAGGTAGCCCTCATTGCTACTTCTTTTCCTCTTGGTAGAAGATTCTTATATCTTCGACACAAGAAATGGTAAACCGTAGAGGGAATATTGTGTTCTTCTATCGCAACACTTGCCTACACATAGAATTTGCAAGAATTTATGCATGCAATGGGATTTTGTTACTTTATATAGATACTGCTATGGCTGGGGTCAATGTCTCACTAATTACTCAAATCAATTATGCATGTGCAACTCAAGAAAATATCTGGCATTCCACAATTGCTACAAAGCTCTGCTTAGTAGCCTCAAAACCACTCTGAGCAAACAAAAATAGTTTGCTATAGAACATGCGGGCTTCAAACTCCAATAATTCAAGTCCGGGAGGTTCTATCAAGCTTGTATGTGACTGAACACCAAGATATGTAGTCCACCCACAAAGGCAATTGCAATTGATTTTGAGCAAATTCTCCTTAGAGAGGGTATTCTGAGAGACTGAGACTATCAGGTTATGTGCACTCCTGCTGAAATCTCCAATGACACTATTTATTCATCAATTTTTCTGCAAAAAGAGGACAAATGATGCACCACTATCATTAGAACTACTTAGTGCAAAAGAACCTCATGATAGCGGGTAACCAAGGGAAAGCTACAAATAGTCAACTTTAGTAGTTAAACGTAGGGAAAACCTGTCCAAAATGTGAGCATGGTGCACTGCAAAATAGGTGAACATAACACTAGTACTACTTACTACACTGCTCCTAAGAATGCAATGGAAAAATGAGGCAGGAACTCTAAAACCTAGGGAAAAGCAGGGAATGGTACAACAAGAACACAACAAAGACAGATAAGTTTGATATTTTTATGTTTCTATACAAACATTGGATATGAAGCATGATGAAGAGGCTAGAAATGAAAATAGCAAAGCTATATTATATGACAGGTACAAGAAAGCCATATAAAATATTAATGCCTAGGGAGAATGTAGGCAATGCAAGAACCCTTACCTTATCAATCGGCTTTCTCCAGGTCCATTGGCCCATACCGCTTGCAAAGAGTTGTCCTAATAAACGGAAAACCACTGTGTTGGCTTGCAATTAAATTTATAAATTAAATAAATAATCCATTCCTAGACCTATACACAAGTGGTCATTTTGCTAGGCATGGAAAATATCAAAATACTCTATGAAATAAAAAATGGCAATACAATTAAATCAGCTAATGCTGTCTGGAAAGTGTGTTCTTGGGGTAATTCCACCAAGAGATGTGGCTCTGGAGTCACATTCCACATGTCCTATAAAGAAAATCAACAATCAATCTATCCAGCACACATTTTCCACCAGAATATCAACTCACATTTAAATGATATATTACAATACCGTTGCCTCACTGATGTGGAAACTTGTGTTTGTATTCGACAAGATTTATTTAACCATTGTATTAAAACGAAAACAACACACAAATTTTAAAGTTTAAGATAGAAATATATTAAATAAACATATAAATAGGTTTTTACTGGAAATGTGTGGACACTGTTAATACCACCATCCTGTCAAACAATATAAAACAAAAAACAGAGGAAAGAGTAAACAGAAATTTCAATTATCTACAAGGAAATACAAAAATTTAATCCAAAAAAAATTAAATACACATGAACTGAAAGGAAATATATTGTATAAAAACAACTTTGCAAATTTAACAATACAAGTTTTTGGTTAGAATTTATTATGCATTCTTTAAAATATTTCATTTTAAAGTTTGGTGTATGGTGATTTTTCTTGGCCCCTTTTGTATTATTTATTTCTCATCTTTTCTCCTAACAGTCCTTACAAACTAGGCGATTGACATCTTTTCAATGCCATCCTCCAACTACAGAGTTAAATTCAAACCATTATGAAGCAAAACCATGAACATGAATTTGTTCTCCTCGGGTTTACGCTTGGTTTTCTTCTTAGGAAGCACTCCAAGTTAGCCCTCATTACTGTTTCTTTTCCTCCTGGTAGAATATTCTGCCATCTTGGACACAAGAAATGACAAACTGCAGAGGGAATATTGTGTTCTTCTATCGCAACGCTTTCCTACACTTAGAATTTGCAAGAATTGATGCATGTAATGGGATTTCATTAGTTTATACAGAGAATGCTATGGTTGGGGTCGATGTCTCACTAAGTACTCAAAGCAATTATGCATGTACAACTCAAGACAAGCTATGGCATTCCACAATTGCTACAAATCTCCGCTCAGTAGCCTAAAAAACACTTTAAGCAAACAAAAACAGTTTTCTATAGAACATTCGGGCTTCAAACTCCAAAAAGTTGCCATTATCAACATTGATAAAATAAACATGTGTTTGTTAATAGAATTTAATGCTCAGCGTTGTTCCCACTTGGAGTTTGACTCTTCATCATTGAGCAATCATACACTTCGATACTCCTTCTAAGCACACCGGTCCATAAATAATTTGCATTTGCCATTAGATGATTGCTCCAATTTCATATTGCTTTAATTTAAAAACATATTAATGCATAAATCCACGAGTATTGTGGGTAAAAAGAGTTCCAACTCTATGAAAAAATCATTACACCATCCATGCATCCTTTAAATAGAAAATTGACATTTATGCAAGGATTTGAAAATGGATTTGAGACTTGAATGTATGTTGAAAAAGCCTAAATGGAAATGAGTTCTGTATTTACAAATTTGCTTGAGTGTTTTTCAGCATTGGTGCTGTGAATATTAAGTCGAGTGCTCTCATGGATTTCTCTACAACTTGTTCACTCACATGGATTTAGATAGAGATTCGACGTTCTTATGGACGCTTACTTTTGGCACACTTGCATTCTCAGGAATTCCCTATCAGCGGTCCATTAACCATGACATTTAAACTGAAGCTCATAGACTTGGAATTCTTCCCTTTTCCTTGGCGATCTATGAATACTTTGCTGTAACACTTGGTCTATAGTTTTTCCTTGGTTCTCGGTTCCTGTAGTGTCATATGGATGGACACCCTATCTTGTGCAATGGGTGAGATCCCACATGCATTACAGATTTTAAAATTTTAACTCTTTACATTCATGGGCATGCAAAATGTTGTTCAACGTGTTGAGAACAATTTATGAACCATTGGCTCTTGCATGTATTCAGTCGAAATTGGGGCTTTGATGATTGTTGTATAAATGCTAACTGGATTGAACTTGAGGTTTTAATAATAATTTCGTGCTACGATGGGGATGCCCAAATATCATTTTTCACAAAACGACAACAACTTCTGAACCTTGGGCTCTTGCATGGATCACGGGGTCGAAACTCGAGCTTCAATTATTGTGGTATGAGTTCTTTGAAACTTGGTAAATGGAATTGTGGGGTTCGATTCATAAATTGTAAATTGCCGATTCACTCGAAACTCGAGCTTCGATTATTGTGATATGAGTTCTCGAAACTCGAGCTTCGATTATTGTGATATGAGTTCTTTGAAACTTGGTAAATGGAATTGTGGGATCTTGCATGGATTCACGGGGCTTATTGTAGAGCTTCGATTATTGTGGTATGAGCTCTTTGAAACTTGGTAAATGGAATTGTGGGATCTTGCATGGATTCACTTGAAACCGGGGCTTCAATTATTGTGGTATGAGTGCTTTAAAACTTGGTAAATTGGTTGGGACTTGAGGTTAAATAATAATTTGGTGGCAACAAGACCATAAGACCAAAAAATTAACTTACTCCATGGAGCTGGAATTGTGACATCTTGAAACTTGGGCTTTGATGGTTATGGTATGAGTGCTCTGAAACTTGGTAAAGGTTATGGAATTGTGGGATCTTGCATGGATTCACTTGAAACTGGGGCTTCAATTATTGTGGTATGAGTGCTTTAAAACTTGGTAAATTGGTTGGGACTTGAGGTTAAATAATAATTTGGTGGCAACAAGACCACAAGACCAAAAAATTAACTTACTCCATGGAGCTGGAATTGTAACATCTTGAAACTTGGGCTTCGATGGTTATGGTATGAGTGCTCTGAAACTTGGTAAAGGTTATGGTATGAGTGCTTTGAAACTTGGTAAATTGAACCGTGGGCTCTTGCATGGATTCACTCGAAACTCGAGCTTTGATGACTATGGTATGAGTTCTTAGAAACTAGGTAAATTGGTTGGGCTTGAGGTTAAATAATAATTTGGTGGTGACAAGACCATAAGACCAAAAATTTACTTACTGCATAGAGTTGGAATTGCGACGCCTTGAAACTTGGGCTTCGATGGCTATGGTATGAGTGCTTTGAAACTTGGTAAATTGGTTGGGAATTGAGGTTAAAAAAGAATTTGGTGGCAACAAGACCACAAGACCAAAACATTACTTACTGCATGGTGTTGGAATTGTGATGTCTCGAAACTTGGGCTTCGATGCCTTTGGTATGAGTGATTTGAAACTTGGTAAATTGGTTGTGACTTGAGGTTAAATAATAATTTCGTGGCGATAAGATCACATGGATTCACTCGAAACTCGGGCTTCGATGATTGTGGTATGAGTGCTTTGAAACGTGGTAAATTGAATCGTGGGCTCTTGCATGGATTCACTCAAAACTCGAGCTTTGATGAATGTGGTATGAGTGCTTTAAAACTTGGTAAATTGGTTAAGGCTTGAGGTTAAATAATAATTTGGTGCCGACAAGACCAAAACATTACTTATTGCTTAGAGTTGGAATTGTGACATCTCGAAACTTAGGCTTCAATAACTATGCTATGAGTGCTTTGAAACTTGGTAAATTGGTTAAAACTCAAGATTAAATAATAATTTGGTGGTGACAAGACCCAAGACCAAGACATTACTTATTGCATGGAGTTGGAATAGTGGCGTGGCTTGGATACAAAGGTTTTTTTTGTATTTGCTACACTATTTTTTTTTAACATAAGGACCATGTTAACGTGAGGTGTACAAAAGACATTTAATTTAAAAGGTTTATATTAAAATGTATATGAATTAAAATAACATTATTCCTACCTTTTTAAAATATGATTTAAAGCCTTTTAAATTATTTAAACTATATTATATGGCTTTGGAGACTATACAAGGTTATAAGGCCCCTGTTTTGGCTTCCCCTGCTGCGACACCTCCTCTCTCTCCTCCTTACACTTTGGATTCTATGCCTTGTGGTCCTTTACCCCAAGACTCTCTCCCGCCACCTTCTCCCTCTGTACCATCTTTATTATCACATGAGGACTTCCCACCTATTTCTCAACCTGCTTCTCCTCATCCACATATCCCCTCTTCACATAGCCCCGTATCTTCCCCATCATTTTTTGATCCCTCACTATAGATATCCATGTCGATCTTTTCGGAAAAAACCCCTTCTTCTCCCTCTACCCTTCATCTGAACTCCATCCGTTTTGAAAACATGACTGTTTGAAAAAAAAGGAAAAATATGACCCTTCAAGGTTTTTGTCCATTGTCTCTCCTCCTTATACTCCCCTCTCTATGCGCATAAAAAATGCTGTGAGAGGCAACTTTCAATGGGGACTTAGAGCATCACCTCCCCTCCCTGTTGTTCCTTAATGAAAATATTGTCGCTTAATGTCCGTGGTCCAGGAGGTAAGACCAAACAATGCTGCCTTCGGTCTATTTTTCTCTCGATTGCTCTTGACCTGATTCTCCTCCAGGAAATGATGTGTATCACTTACCCAGCTCTCCTTTCCTTTTCAAAACTTATGCCTAATTGGGAATTTTGTGCAACAAGTGCTTCGGGCCTCTCTGGGGGTTTATTGATAGCCTGGAACCCTCTCTCTGTTTGATGTCGTGCCTTTGAAACAGTTGCAGGAATCCTTGTCAAGGCAAGGTTCTATGGTCTGTCAACTCCTTTGGCTATCCTTAACTGTTATGGTCCCTACAAGAATAGGGAACTCTTTTGGGAAAAATCCCTCAATGGGGATCTGCTCAACTCTCCTAACTTGATCCTTGGAGGTGACTTAAACCTGACCCTGAGTGCCTTAGAGATATGGGGTAAAAAGGCTACCATCGATCCTCTTGGTTCACATTTTAAACAACTTTTTGCTTTGGTTGATCTTGTGGATATTGCTCCACCTTCTACGGGACCCACCTGGAGAAATGGGAGGGCTAGGGAAGATGGGATCTGTAAAAGACTTAATCATTTCCTGTTTTCCTCTTCTTTGATCCCTGAACTTAACTTGTACTATGTGTGGGCTCAACCTTCCAATATCTCTGTTCATTTTCCAATTTTCCTTGAATGGAACAATAGGGAGTGATCACGTAACTACCCTTTCAAATTCAACAGGTCCTGGTTAACATATCTAGATTTCTCTCAAATGGTTATTAGGAGATGGTCTGTCTTGATACCCTCAGCTGTTGATGACGACATGGACTTACTCTCCCACAACCTTAGATTGCTTAAAAGGGAAGTTAAGGCTTGGATAAAAAAAAGGAGCTGATATGGGTCTGGAATCACTTAGACTAGATGATGAAATAAGTGCCTTTCTTACTTATTCTTCCTTGGGTATTCTATCCCATGACGATCTATCGACTTTGAATCTTCTCAGATAAGAAAAAAAGACATTATTGGACCACTACCTGCTCACATGGCAACTCAAGAGTAGAGCAAAGTGGGCAGTGCTTGGAGAATCAAATACTAAGTTCTTTCATGCCTTGGCTTCAGGTCGCAGGAATCAAAATGCTATTTGGGCTTTAGAGGCTGAAGATGGACATAGTGTGGAGGATGAGGCAGCTCTTAAGGAACTGGGAATGAGACATTTCTCTCACATCTTCAGAGATGATAAACAAACCTATATTTTGGCCCAGCTCAAAGTTGTCATGCTGTACCCTTCCATGCTCTCTTCTGAGGAGGTCGGTGGATTCATTGAAAGTGTTTCTATGATTGAGATAGAGGGAGCCTTGAGATCCTTCAAAAATGATAAGAGCCCAGGTCCGGATGGTTGGCCAGTTGAATTCTTTCTTCACTTTTTTGACTTGATGGGTAGGGATTTACTAAAAGCTGTGGAATGTTCTAGGAAATTTGGAAGGATTGCTCCCTCTCTAAATTCCACTTTCCTTGCCCTGATTCGTAAGAAGGATAAGCATACTACCTTCACTGACTTTAGGCCAATCTCTTTGTGTAATTTGATCTATAAGCTCATATCTAAAATTATTGTTGTAAGATTAAAACCAAATCTGGACTCTCACATCTCCCAGGAACAATTTGGGTTCCTAAAAAATCGTCAAATTGTTGAGCCCATTGGTATTATACAAGAGATTCTTCATACTGTCAGAAAAAAAAAATACCCGTGCTCTCATTCTTAAGCTAGATTTGGTTAAAGCCTTTGACATAGTGAATTGGTCTTATATTAGACTCATATTGATCCAGATAGGGGTGCCTCTCATGGGAGTCAGCTGGATTATGGGTTGCTTATTATCAGCTAACTTTGTTGTGTTGGTTAATGGCACTCCATCCAAGTTTTTTAGTGCATCTAGAGGCATCAGACAAGGATGCCCCTTATCTCCCTTACTGTTCATACTTGTCATTGAAGGTCTCAGTCTCCTGATTACTGATGCAAGGGAGAATGGTCTTATCATAGGTATAAAAATCTCATCGGCCCTTGCTCTTACACACCTCTTATTCGTGGATGATGTTATTCTTCTAGGAACTGGTACCCTGAATGAATGGATGGCTTTTGAAGTCATTTTAAGAACCTTCTGCAAAGTGTCTAGGATGAGCATCAGTTTGGAAAAGTCAGGATTTCTCTTTAATAACGTGGATGAAGATACCCTTCTTAGTATGGCTAGGGTTCTTCCTTACAAAATGGATACTATTTCTATAGGCTTTAAGTATCTTGGTTATTTTCTTAAACCATTGGGGTACAAGATAAATGACTAGCTATGGATGATACAAAAATATGAAAAAGGGATATTTCATTGGTCACATAAATATCTTTCTCTTGGTGGAAGACTGGTTCTTGTTCAAGCAGTGTTATCAAGCCTACCGGTCTACTGGCTAGCCCTTGCTCCTATTCCAGCCTCTGTCACATACCCCAATTTTGTAAAATAATGTAATTGTTTTAATTATATTTCCTAAGACATTATGTTAAATTTAATGCTAAGTAGGAACTGATGACTCAGAAGAGTCAAAAGAAGTGGAATGTAATTCTGAATATTTTATTATTATTAAATAAAAGTGGAGACAACAGCATGGGAGAGCTGTTAATAAGAGGTTACTGGTCAAACTGGTGGATGGAACTAGGTGGAGGGCAAAAGACAAGTAGCAGCATCCTCAAACACTTCCTAAGTTGTAGGTGGCAACTTCCCTATATTTGGGGTCATGATCCCTCA